>CM076447.1:12302850-12447850 GCA_038419695.1 Scomberomorus guttatus | reverse complement strand
AGAAGGTTTCCTGGAAAGGTACACTTCAGCATCAAGTGGTTATCTGGTGCTTGATAAGGCAATTTGCCAAGAACCATTATTATGCATGTCAGCTACATGCATATGGAAGATACTGTACATTCACAGAAGCAGATTATGTGAGATATAGCCTCAATACATCGCACATGTCCATAACCTTTTCTATCCAGTGGCCTTGAGAAAAAGCCAAGCGCAAGCAGTTTTAGTTTCCTCCCTGTTTATTTATTTATTTTTGGAATATTTTACAGTTATTTTCATCCTCATATGTGGCTGAGGTGCAGCAAACATACCGAAAATGAATATCCTCTTAGAAATTATATGAGTATCATTTATACAAAGGATTTACAATATGTAGCCTTGTTTTATTTCATTTTATGGTCATTTCTCTTTTTTCATTGTCTCCATCTTTTGTGCATGCTTTCATACTTTCTGATGCACGTTGACAGACATTGCTTTTATGTTTTAATATGCATCTAAGTGGATGTATGCACATTATCCATCCAAAATGTGCTGTTATTACCTGCAAATGTGAGGTCTTCTCTACAGTGTTACAAAGCGTACAACTCTAAATACTAATAAAAATACTCTTAATTCACTGACACTGAACTCACCGTCTCCACTAAGGCTTTCTTGTAATACTTGCATATAAATAGACAGTTTACTGGTGTACTTCACTTGTGTTAACTTGTGGTTTTACGCTGAAAAGAAAGGGCGTCTCCTCATGGCAACAGAACCAGACATCTGCTCAGCAGTTTTTATAAGTAATTAGCTTCTCTGCTTAGATTTAGTTGGTTGCTTTTAATGAGCGTGCACTATTCCAACAACTATTTTCACGAATGACTGCATACACGCTCACAACAAAACCTAGAGTGCACTTAATTTCCAACAATTGTAAATATTCATTGGCACAGTGACTCACTTTATTGAATTGCATGTCAACACAGTCAGGGGAGCAATGTGGGAAAACAAAGTAATTATCTGGTGCCTTCCTAAATACTGTAAACAGGAGTTTAAAGTATTGTCAGGCCATGAAAATGATATTATTACTGTGAGAAAGCACTTCAGAGGTTCAGGCTTTGGTAGGAGCCTGGAATGTTTTCTAACACATCGCTCCTTTGTGACATATTGCGCTGCTAACAGCCTGTCTGTGGAGCTTTTCAGATGCCATGTGAGACATATGTAGTGTTAACCTGACATGGCCGAGTGAGTGCTCAGTTGTCAATAAAAATGCTTTACAGTGTTTAAACTTTCTATGCTTTAGGGACAAGGACCATTTATTCCCCCTCAATTTTCATCTGTCTGGCTCCAACACTTTTACAACTGTGCTAAAGTTAACAGGGTTTTCTTTTTAATAAGAAAAGGCAGACAGAGCAGTGCTTTCAAAGCTTTGAGGGCAATCTCGCCTATCTGTACAGTTGAAGAAGCACTTTAATTCATTACTATGTCAAATTTATCTGTCTTATGAAAGGCAAATCCTATTCAGGTTTGGAGGCTTGCCATAAAGCATATTTTCTGAATCCATAATATTAAAAGCTGCCACAGTTTCTTTAATGATGAGCTTGATTTGCAGGCTGTGTCAACAAACAGACTTGCAATATCTGTCTGTTAAACATACATTTTTCCACGTAACTGACCTCTACTAATCCATATGCAGTACTTTCCAGTTGCTTTAATGTAGCTAAAGCAAATTGCGCCCAAAGTGAAAGCTTCACCAATTATCGTATGTGGAGAAACAGGTTGCTCTCTCCTTTCTTGCCTGTTTTATCCTCTCGCTGTTGCTTGTAATGGGGCATGAAACACTGAGGGCACTAGTGATAGTAATGAGGGCAGTGTTAAAAACAAAATCAGAGGTTCAGTGATCAAGTGAATAATTAGCTAGGCTGCCAGAGCACAGAAATCCTAACTTAGAGAACATGTTGAAATTAAGGAGAATTTATAAAAGAGGATTTCCGAAGACACTCTGTGATGCCTGATGGTTATAGGGTAGATAAAAGAAAGGTGTTTCCTGGATTTGGAGAGGCAACTGGAAGTTCGCAGAAGTGTAATTGTGTAATCCATCAAATGCACTCTTTGTTGCCTGCCTGGGTGGAATGTGAAATTAAATGCACATAAATGAGCATAATTTATGGCCAGTTGGAACGGGTAAAATGTGAGAGCGGCAAAAGTAGGACTTCTGTGTACAGTATATCATATCATAATCACAGGGACTGCGGCACTTTCCCCTGAAACTATATATATATATATATATATATATATATATATATATATACACACACACACACACACACACACACACACACACATATATACATATATATACACACACATAAATATATATTATATATATGTTTTTCTCACATACACTCACAAGTGATGCCCATAGCCATCCTTTGAATTTCCCACTGTTCCCATCTGTGTGGCTCAGCTCACTTGCCATTGTCATGATTGAGAAATGTCAAACCTGTCACCATCCATGGCGCTCACGCATCTCTGTTTTGATTGGCAGAAGTCACACCTCTGATAACTTTTCACAAGTGATTTCTCAAACGTCATTGGCCCAAAGAGCAGGTCTGAAAGCCTGGGTAGAATTTACCATCATGGGCACTCTTTGACTAATCTCTTTAACCTAAAGCAACAGTATCTTCGACGCACTTTATTTATAGGATTATTGTTTCCCTGTGTTGTTAGTCAAGGGTTCAATCCCTACACCCAACAGTATAAATCTGTGGAGATAGTAAAAGAGTGACACTTTTCCCTTCCCTCATTTTCACCACTGTGATGGCCCTGGGCAAAGCCCCTAACCCCCAACTGCACTAATGAAACTTCTCAGTGGCCAACAGATCAGACTATGGTTGTACTGGGCAGCCTCCAGGTGTAAAAGTGTGTAACTGTGTGACTGTAAGCAGGGTATTCCTCAAAGAAGGCACTGCTTTCAGTGATCACCCTGAATAAATTATAGTTATAAAAATACTATACATGGTTTATGATACGTTTCATGAAGGAATATTTTGATGCAAGTAAGGTTTTGAGAGCACAAAGGCAAAGAGATAATCCTAGAGGAGGCTCTATATGTATCCTGTATTTTGCAGGAAAAAACATGAACATACCTAATTTAATTAGGCAGGGCAAAGGGTGATATATTGATTATATTTGTGACATTTTAATACACTGTGTTGACATAACACTAATTGGACAAGAATGTATGCATCTATTGGCATGGCATGCATCCATTACAGCACCAGGCCTAACACTAAAATAGTGTTTATACCCCTCATAGCCAAAGTAACAGTACCATTAAAGTATCTTCAATTTTCTGCTTGGCAAGACTGCCAGCGAGCAAGAAAGCGAGAAAGCGAGAGAGGTCGCTCGTTTGACTCATTTTAGTATTGCCGGCTTGAACAGCAGTACTCTTCAGCACTTGTGACATTGGATGACATTGCCACAATGATGGTGAGGGAAGAAAAGTGGCCATCAGACAAGAGACAGTCCTTATCTGAGGACTGTTACTCTCGTAGGTTATCACTACTCAGCTGTCCACCCAATCACTACCAAGACGTTTCTTGGATATCTCTGAGATTGGTTCTTGTAAAAGTCAAGTCAATTTTATTTGTATAGCCCAATATCACAAATCACAAATTTGCCTCAGGGGCCTTTACAGTCTGTACAGCAATACAACATCCCCTGTCCTTAGACCCTTGATTCGCATAAGGAAAAACTCCCTAAAAGAAAAAAAAGTATGTTTGTGTGTTTCTTTCTGTGTGAGTGTGTGTGTGTGTGTGTGTGTGTGTGTGTATGCACCAGGTACACATGACACAGTCATCTTGTGGGACTTGCCTTCCTTATGGGGACAAAAAGCAAGTCCCCTTAATATAAATCATTCATTTTAGGGCGAAGACTTGGTTTAAAGTTAAGGTATTATGTTAAGGTTATGGTTAGGGTTAGGATTAGGTAAGTAGTGGTTATGGTTAAGGTTAGGATAAGTCTCCAGGAATTGAATGTAAGTCAATGTAATGTCCTCTGAAGTGATGGAAACATGACTCTGTGTGTGTATGTGTGTGCATGTGTGTGTGTGGCTCTCTCTCACTGTCTGCTCTGTTTCTCTGTCTGCTTCCATCCCCCCCCACTCCCCCCCCCCTCTCTCTCTTTCTGGCAGTAAACTCCTGCACTTACAGAAAATTCCCACCACATTGACACTCATCCAACTAAAAGCAACTGGCTATGCCAAAAATATGTCAAGTCACTGCCTTTTACACATCATGATTATTGACAGGCCAGGATTAACTGAGGCTGGGATTCTCCATACATCAGCAGTTCATAATTGGAGCGACAATTCACCATGGAACAGTGGCTGCTCAAACTGCCTCCTGAGATGTGGCTAATATCTGCCAGTCAAATAGTCCTCAAGTCAGGTAGACAGCAGAATAAGACAATCTGCAAGGATCACAACAACGCAGCATTATATAGGGGATGGAGTGGCTGAAGGCTGACACAATTGAGGACTATGTTTTTTTTATTTTAGCAGTTAAATGTGGGGGTGGGGGAAATAATAAAATAAAACTTTAAACTGCCTTAATGATCAAGTGTTCTGGTAAATTTGGTATCCATAGAAACTGCCAAACAATTAGCACATTTAAATCAAATCTTTGTCTCCCCCAAGGCCTTCGGTCCCTGAAAAATCTGGCAATTAATTTCACAATTCAAAAGACTCAATGGAAAATATGTATGCTTAGGGCAAACACTGAATCATGGTTGAACAGCACATGGGTTTTTTTTTAAAGTAGATAATTCATCACAACTTGAGAACTTGAAGCTATAAGAAAATTTACTCTCACAAAGCAGTATAAACCATAAATGTGAGTTGTTTAAATAGACTTGTCTTGTGAACACAATCCCACTCAAAAGTAACAGATATCTAACTATAGGAGACATCAGTAAATCATCTGTATTTGTACAGTCTACTTGAAATCTTTCTCAAGCAAATTGCCAGACCACAAATGGTTATGTAAAAATTGTGGGTGGGCTTTTGCCAGAGTACAGGCTTGTCTGTCTACAGAAATGTTTTGTCAGAGATTAGAAATAGAGTGAGATAGCATTTTTTTGTTTTTTTTGTTGTTGTTGTAAATTATGGTTTGCCAGAAGCTAATCACAAAACACTCACATACAGTATATCAAATTCAGACATGCTGGATTTAGCAACATCTATATTCAAATTTGTCATTTAGCTGCAGTTGATAAAAGTGGGTGTTAGCAAAGAATAATATGTTTTGGAAGTGTTTTAGTTCCAAGTGCCTAAAGCACTTTTGTATGTCAGATTTGGATTTCAGGCTAATATTGCTAACAACCCAGGCCTTATTCACATTATATTGTGTGTAAATTATTTGACTTGTACATACGTATAACTAAAATGTCTTTTGTAACTCCAGCATAAGTGAGGAAAGATATTTTTGCTGGTTAAAATTTCAGTAAATACTTTTTTATACGTTTTTATACTCACCAAATTTCTAAATTTCCAAGTTTTCTCAATGCTAAGCAGGTTTCAGCTAATGTTCCACTTAATTGAAGTAAAATGTTTGCTTATAATTGAGTTGCTAATCTCCAAGTAACAAGATATTTTAAGTGCTAGTGCTATATTTTAAGTGCCATTAACCAATAATTTAGCAGCAAGCTTACTGCGCTAGCAAAGCAGGTGTAGCTTACAAATTAACAACATGAGTAGCTAAGACAGGATTTAAGCTAACGTTTAGTTCAATTTTACATGTAACACAATATTGTACAAAAACTATTCAAAGAGCAGAGTGATAGAACAGTAGAAGATAAATTATAGCATAAATAAAGACAGACAGCATGCACAGGCTAGTTCACAGGCTAACAGGCTGTTAGCGCTGGGTGGATGTGATGGATTTTCCGATTAGTACAGCACTTCCATAACTTCCCCTTAAGTATCTTGCTGCACACCATCTGCTCTCTCTGTGTATTTATTCACTGATAGCATAATGTTTCCAGAGTACAAACAACTTGAGTGAGGCCATCCTCTTCCTGCCCCTGAGTCATTGTGGCACTTTGAATACCCAACCACCCATGGAGACAGAGAATCCATAGGTTGAAAGCATGTAGACTACACTAATAATTTTATTTCCATATTTTCTTGCAGATGTATATTAAAATAAACTGGAGGATGATATGGTAAAATACATATTCTATTTGTAAGGCATCACAATGAAAAATGCATCTGAAGGGAAGCGTTTTATAACAACATTAGAATCTTACAATGAAAACTCAACGTACCCATCTTTAATTTGTACAGGAGGTAAACTGAGCATGGTCTAATTTGATTTGAACTAAACAGTATGTAAGTGTACATAATGAAACATGCTTTTTTTCCCACCATGGAAATTTATTATCATGTCATATTTGAACTGGTATGAAAAGTTCATGCAGGGGGCCCACTGAAAAAAAACAATACCCCATCCTACCAATTCTTTGGGACTCTCTTAAACAACCTCTATCCAATTTTCTCAGACCAGTTTATTGGGGACGGCTTGTGCAATTGCCGTGTCCCCGGTTGGTAAAACACTGGGTATTGTAAGCACGTAAATACCCCAAAAGTGACTTAAGTGTGTGTGTGTGTGTGTGTGTGTGTGTGAATGTGTGTGGCAAATGGTCAAGCAGATTGAGATGGAACTTTGATCAGTTCTCTTTCCATTACCCTCTGAATCAAGGATATCTTGCTCTGTCCCTTTACTGCAGATGGTGTGTGTGTATGTGTGTGTTCATCAGGCTGCATGTTGGGGCCAGAAGAAGAAATGGCCATTATAGTAACACAGTAAAAACCCCTCTGCTTGTGTTTTATTTGATTGAATACATTTTATGGCAGCTTTATGGAAATGACCGGACATGCTCCATTTTCCTGTTTTACTCAGATGAGGTCTTTTGTTTGTCACACTACAGTGCACATCACAGAAACCAATCAAAATTCCTCACCACAGCCAGTAATAGGAATGCAAACTGAAAACCGCATTACACGTTCATTCCAGATTGCAGAGAGCAAAGGCAGGATAAATGTGGTTGCTGTGATTAGAGAGAAGAGCTCTTCCAGAGGCAGCTGTCCTATCCCTTTATACCACGAGAACTCTCAGTAATAGGTTTGTACTGACAACAAACCACAGGTCTGTCATTAACAGGGTGTCTTCAAGCCTCTTCACGGAGGTAAGTGAGCACAAGCGTGATGCACCCAGCACACACAAATAATCTTATTTTCCTCTTTCATATGCTTTTAACTCAAGGCTTTCTATTTATCTTACCTCTCTCAGATGAGCCATGCTCTGATTCCTGATGAACTTTGACTGGCTACTAAGGTTTAATCCAAAAGCCCTGAAAGGTGGGTCTGACCACCATCTTCCACTCCAATTCAATTTAGGCAAAACCTTCTTTATATGATACAATACAATACCATATACTTTATTGTCCCCTTTGGGAAATTTTTCTTGAGCTCAGTGTCGCTGCATTTAACAAATATCATTCTACATTTTACATTCAGAGTACGTAGACATGTGACACAGTCAACCACATACTAGTATTTATATGTACATACATTAGTAAAAACTTTAAAACAACATATCACACGACTTTAAAACAACATTGCATGACTTTAAAACAACTTCCACAACCTGTCCATTCTAACAGTCCCTTTGGGGACTATGGCCTCTATGGCTCATAATATGTCCTTACTGTTTAAGGTGTTAATAGAAGAATGCACAAATGACTTTTTAAAACAATTAAGTCGCCATTTGGGTACTCTATATTGTCTGCCAGAGGGTAAAAGCTTGTACTCAGAGTGGAGGACATGGGATGGATCAACCAGTATTCTCCTCTGAGCACAGACTACTTGCATATAGATTGAAGGGACTGGTGTTTTTTTCTTCCCTGTAACCTTCAAGCCTAGATTTTAACTGTACTGAGAGGTTACCATGCCATGCCTGTATCCCATACCTGATTAGGCTCTCCAAGACTGCCTGGTAGAACAAATACATAAGTTTCTGGTCAACCCCATACACTTTAAGCCTTCTCAAAAAGTACAACCTCTTCTGTAGCCTGGAGCATAGGCTGTCAAAATGGGCTCGCCAGGTAAACATGATATCAATATGGACGCCAAGATACTTATAAGAGCATACCTGATTAATGAGAGTGTTGTGGTCACTACCCTAGGGTCAAACACCATCTCTTCAGTTTTCTTTACATTCAAAATGAGATGGTTAACATCACACCAATGAACAAAATTCTCCATCTCAGAGTAGTAGGATGATGTATCATTGTCTCTTTACAGTAAACTAAGGATAGCAGTGTCATCAGAGAATTTAAGTAGTATGTAGTTATCTGGGTGTATGCTCACACACTTATTGTGTACAATGTGAAAAGCACTGGAGAGCTCACACAACCCTGAGGGGCACCTGTACTGATGGGGTCAGAGAGGGTGTTGTTGACCTTTACATGCTGGATATGATCCGTCAGAAAAGAGAGGTACCATTTTAATAATAAAAGGGTTGACACTTATCTGTTTCATTTTCTGAATCAATAGATAAGGCTGAAGATGAAGTTAAAAGATGAACTAAAATCAACAACAAGCAGGCGTGCATAAGCTTTGGTGTCTTCCAAATGCTTAAGAATCAGATGGGCAATGCTGGTAACAGCATCATCAGTGCCCCTCCTCTGTCTATAAGCATATTGGAAAGGATCTAACAATGGATTCATATCTGCTTTGAGTAAGGAAACCATGTATTTTTTCAAGCATTTAATCACAATTGAAGTTAAAGCTATCGGTCTATAATCATTGTTGTCAACTGGACAGGGTTTCTTAGGAACTGGTGTAATGACAGTCTTTTTCCAGATGGCAGGGACAGTGTGTGAGTCCAGTGACTGTTGGAAAGTAGGGCATCACGCTGGAGTCAACTCCTCTGCAAAAGTCCTTAGGTATGAAAGCATACTTAATACATCCTGAAAAAACGCTCAGTGTGCTCTTCTCTAGCCTGTATTTGAAATGTAATCATCATTTTGTGCTTTTGACCATGACAGCAAGAGATGGTTTTCTCCCATCACGCATTTAAACAGTGTTCGAGACGAGATGCAACAAATTAGTTATACTGTGAATGGTCTTTGTTTAAGTCATTATGCACAAAGATTTGGCTGAGCCTATAATAAAATTGCTTTAAATGAAGCAATCTCTGTGAAGTATGCCTCTTTTCAGCCATGGTGAATTTTTCTGGATTCAGTGATCAGAATGCGAGCTGAAAGGGAATTCATTGCCCCTGGGAGCCATTCAAAGTGGAGTTGCAGGTAAGACATCAGTGACAAAGTAAGGCTAGCCTGTCATTCTTTGACAACTAAAGCTTGAGGGGGGGGATCACTTACACCTGAGAGATATCTAACCCAGTCATACTCCTTCTCACACCTCTACTCCCTCACTTATCGTCCTCTCAGCCCTGTGCGTGTCCTCAAATATTCATGACCACGCAGCCAGTGTCATCTTAGAATATCTAAATGGGAAGCCCAAGGCAGAGGGAAATTATCCTACTATGAAATTCTCTGGTCCTCTGCGAATGTTAAAGCAGTCATCTATAAACCCTGCTCCATCAGTTTCCACCCCGTCACCGTTTCAATTTCTTTCCCTCTTATTTCTACTCCAAAACTCTTATGGTGAATAGTGAATAGCATGAATAGCATGTCAGACAAAATGGCAAATTTACAAGTTTTTTTTTTTTTTTGATGTGACCTATCTGCTTTCTCAGTAAATCAGCTTGTGGCACAACATCTGCTACATGAGCTGAAAGTGATATGTAAAACTTCTGACAGCTGATTTGTAAAACATATACACAAACATAGAAAATTGCCCCCATGCTCACTCTCTCTCTCAAAAAAAAACAACATTAAATGACTGAGCCTTGACTGAGTGATTACCGATCTGCCACTTAAGCGACTAGGGGCTGACACATTGTGCCATCTCATGTTTAGGGTCATGCCTGTGTCACTTAAAGACTCTCTAATGAGACCCAGACAAGCAGGCTGTGCACAGCCGAGCAAAGCTAAAAATCTAAAAGCTAACCACAGCACGAGGGCACTGGTTCCTTAAAAAAAAGAGAAAGGAAAGACCCTCAAGTACTGTATTGCAAGGCCATAACATGCGGTCTACTAAGAGAAAGGGAGAGGAAATTTTGAGCTATTTTTTTCAAGATGGTTACAAAAGGTTGTGATCCAGCTCATCATTCAAAAGTTTTGAGCTATTTTGAGCTATTTGTTTCAAGATGGTTACAAAAGGTTGTGATCCAGCTCATCATTCAAAAGTTTTTGAATGATGAGCTGGATCACAACTTTTCCACACCCCACACTGCCTTCAAAGGCAGTGTGGGGTGTGTGGAGATGAGTGAAGAGTTTGAAAGGCTCAATGGGACCTGTCCTGTAAGGCTGTTGGTTCAGCCTTAAGCTCTAAAAGCCAAGCTTGAGTGAAATGCTGTGTTGGGTATCAGTGATATTCTTGACAGACTGACAGGAGCTACTGCAAAACCTCATTCACAGTGAGTGAGGGACAGCATGAACGACAGAGACCAAATTCTGAAGGAGTTAATACATTTTTTTTTTCCAGTGCCTGTACCTTACGGTACTATTAGAGAGCACATATCTAGGCAGAGTGTATCTTTTTTTACAAAACCCTTCTTATAAACTTGAATTTAGATGATAAACATTTCATCAGGCAGCAGTAAAATATCTTTATATCCAGGTATTAACCTGCCTGGCCACTGGTGGCACAGCACTGCACAACACAAAACCTGCTCTTAGAAAGGAGGTGGCGAATGAATGGAGAGTCTATACAGTGTTGAGCTCACTTGGGTGTTGTTCAGCATGAATATTCAAGCACACCTCAGAATAAACCATTGTGTTCCCATTTTAAGCAAATTTCATCTGGGATTTTGTTTCAAGGCTGAATTCAAAGGAGGCAAATGACTGTACAGCAAGACACACAAGTTAATGCCATTACACAATGCAAATAAATGGTGTGCTACATAACAAATTCAAATAAAAGTTCATTTAAAGTGCTGTACAACATGCACAAAAAAACTTGTTTATTAATTTCAAAGACTTTGTTAATTATCTTAACACTTGGTCCTTTAATTTGTTGAAACAACTCTGGGAACATTCTGAGAACCAATTTTTGCAAATTTGGCAAACAAAGGTATCCTGGCACAGCGCGGCACAATCTGGAAAAGAAGCTGGAAAAGGATGAACACATTACTAGTCCCACAAATACTTTATCAGCATGTGGAGTTTGTATTAGCCTCAAATTAGCTGCTCTCTTTCCCTTTAAAACCAGGAGACAGGAGTCCAGGCCCGCTTCTCTAAGGAGAATACTGTCTCCAGGAGGGGCAGAGTCGCATTGGAAAAAATATACATTGCCCCAAATATTAAAATACGGCACACCAAGTATGTATCCTGCAGCAGCTGATGTCCCTGTTTCACTTAAATTTACATCTCAGGAGACAGAAATTCCTGTGCACACATAACAATGCATGCAAAGTTATTTTACATGAATTTGTGCAGCTAGCCTACAACTAGATCATCTAGAGGACAATAAAATGTGTACATTTATTATGGTCTATTGCTTATATGTTTTTCACTTAGTGATTAAAAGCCTATATTCAGTAAGTCATATATGCTTAGATGCATACAGTAATGCACTGGCTGCATATGCAGTAGGAAAAGCAAAAGTCTGACTGTGTGAACTGACAGCTCCCCATAGTAATACAATTCACACAACAGAAAATATTATTTCAACTATCCAGAGGAAATGGTGTGTCCAGTTGCTTTAAGATAAAATCTCCCTAGATGTTTGACGGGGCTCAGGTATTCCAAATTATTTCACTATATAAACAAGTAATCTGTGCAGAGTAGGTTACCGAAGTAAAGTAAAGGATCAAAGTAAAGGAGCCAAAACTCAACACTCATGAAAGGGTTTAAGAATTTTTGGAGAGGTCTCTGTGTGCGCCTCTGCCATGGCTTTTGGTGGTTGGGGTTTTAATAAGAAATGGTCTTGCAAGGTGGAAACACAATTTCAGACCAACCCACCCACCTTGGTGCAAGTAGATTTATTTCACATTCACAAGTGCAAAAATCTGATTCATGGCCTTGCTATTTTGTTCATGCTGGCTTTGTACCAGCACAAAAATCAGAGGACTAAATGTGATAAATTTGCAAATACTGACCACTGCTGTAATGGAGTCCTTTGTCATCATAAAGCTCATGCATGTTTCATCTTAAGTTATGCCAAATTAAGATCTTGGCACCCAGGGTTAAGTGGGGTGCTTGATTAAGATCAAGCATACACCCACAATGAAGAGCCTGTTATAAAGTCTGTTTAAAATGTGTGAATCAGAGGGCCCGGCCCATTCAGGATTCTATGTTTGGCTCTCTTTCCCATTCCCACTGATGTGCCGGCTGGTTTTCCCAAGGGGAACAACGCCAAAGAATGGTCTGCTATGCTCAGATGCACATCGAAGGCTGCACACCCTATTTCCTTCAAATCTGAAGGCAAAGGTCTGAGAATGACTCAGATGAAAGATACATCCTGCAGATGTGCTGGGATGCATCATCGGTGATGGAACCTGGGGTCATTGTGTCTTTCAACATCAGACACCCTCGCTCAGGCAACCCAGCCAGGGTTGAGCAGCATTTGCCCACGGATCTGCCCTCTTGATCCAAAGCCTCCTAGTGGCTTTCTCTGCAGCTTCAGTAGTGGATCTGATGGCCTTCCTCTTTGCCTCCTTGGTGATGCCCAGTAGCGTAAAAGCTTTGCAGAGTGAACGCCCTGCAAATCCTCAGCAGCCCACCTCCACAGGCTAACGGCGAGTTTGCCAGCTTCTGCACTCTTCCACAAGATCCTGTTACTTGGTGTGCTTCCTCTCGTTGGCCTCGTCTATACGCTCTTCTCAGGGCACTATGAGTTCCAGCATGATCAGAACTTCAGCTACTTGCCCAGGTCCACTTCCTTATTTGGCTGGTGGTGGCCCTTGCTGGTGTTGATGGTTATGGCTACACTCTCAGCGACTGCCTTAAGCACTTGGTCATGGTGCAAGCAATAGCGCCCGCCTCCAAGGGGCTTTTGGGCAGCTGCTAAGGAGTTGCAGTGCACTTTCCCATCTCGTCCATGCTCGTTGCTGTCCCATCCCTACCATCCTGCTGGCTCGTACCTCCCCCCGCACTTCCTCCTGAACGAGATGTTGCTTCTCTTTGCCTTGGATGTTGTCGACCCTGATCGCCGGGAAGTAGCCTATGCCTGCACGCCCTGTTTCTACGGACCCCACCAGTGCCTTCTGCCTCAGCCATGTATCAGCCACCTCCAGAGATTTGCCTGCACTCAATTTCCTGCCTGTTCGAACCTGGATGTCGGTGGATGCCCTTTTTGGAGCTTCACGTGTCCATTACACCATGAACTCTTCAGCAACACCACTGATCAGGAGCTGTAGGATGTTACTGGTGCCATACAGAGCAGCACTGCTCAGACTGCGGGTTAGGCCTAACCATCTTCGCAAGCCGCTGCTGATCTTCCTCTTCAGGGACTCGACTGTCATTATGGGCACTGCATACACCAGCAGAGGCCACAGGATCCGGGGTAGTATATAGTGCTGGTAAATCCAGGCCTTGCACCTCCCCGGCAGGCCTGTTTTATCTACCTTGGTGAGCCAGGCCCTAAGCTCTTTTCTGGTTTTCTGGATGGAAGCAGCTCATATGACTCATGTGAATGCTTACAAAGATTGTGCCATAATTCACTGCCTGCTGTAATTCACCACACAACTATTTGCTCCTCTGAATCTGTAGGATAAATTTAAACATAATGAGATTCCGCTGCAGATTTCTCACAGCTTTTCATATTCATTCCCTGTAAAGTTTAAAGCTCAGTGCGGCACAACCAGCACTTGAAGGATGACTGCTTCATGACTGGCTTTGAACACATTCTTATCATTATCTCTCTCACTCTTGATTTTCAACATGCAAACATGTGCAGACACACAAAAACTCACATTGTATAAGATGCTGGCCATGGCTCAGTTAGCCATGGAAAATATCAGCCTTCACACACACACGCACACACACACACACGCACAGAGCAAAACAACAACTGTTTACTCACTGATTCCTGGCTCTTGTCCTTTGCATCATACACAGTTAGCTTGACTAGTGTCTCTGTGCTAGCAGGATACTCTGAAGGGAAGGTCACCCCCGTCAGAAACAGCGGGTCTTTGTTCGCCTGTCAGAGAGAGGGACAACACAGAAAAAGGGTGAGATACTGTATGTGTGTTTGTGTGTGTGTGTGTGTGTGCACACGTGTGATAGCGTGTACTTTAATGCACATTTGTGTGGCAACACACATGTTCATGAAAAAGCAGGAAGCCACGGGGAGAAAAAAGAGAGGGAGGCTTGAGGGGGTAAATGAGCCAACAGCTGGGCTCAGTCTGTCCTCCTCCTCCTCCCGGCATTTCTCCCCACTCCCCCCACCTCCCCTGCTGCCTCTTCTGGGTACAGAAATGGAGAAGATAGAGCTCTCCCTGGTGGGTCTACCTGCAGCTCTGGCATAACTACAGTCTCTCAACTGAAACTGCAGGCCAGGAGCAACAAATGTTGACAGGTAAACTGGCACAATGGCAGGTGGCAATAGGATTAAACCAGCCACAGCTGCCAGTGTTGGGTCTTCAAACATACCAGAGGGCTAATATTCACTCACAACCTCCCTGAATTCACAATACTCAGTCATCACCTTTAACTCCCATACCTTTTAAACTGCAGGGCTTGCTTCTTTCTCTCTCCTTCATTACACACTAAAACTGTCCACCTTAACAAAGGTGTTACTGGTATTCGCTTTGGATTTAAAATCATCAATAAGACACTGCAGTGCCAGTAGAGTGAGATATATGTCACTTGTTTCACCTGTTGGGAGGAATTTTCTTTCAACAAGAGACAAGTATCATCATGAAATAAGGCATGTTTCTCTGCCAACATCTAGATCATGTCACTTGTTTCATGAAACAATCTGAAAAAGGGGACATTTTCTGACAGTATCATGGTGATGTGCTTTTTTCCAACAATGCTCTTGAAATACAGGAGATTCTTGTAATAAAAACATGTTTTAAGAATTGTATTTTGTTTATCTGCAAGGTAATAAAGTAGGATTGTGTCCTTATTTCACTTGACATTACCACATAATTTGTAGATTTGTTTCAATTTTAAGTGTAGTTGGACACATATGTTGTCCACATATGCATCCTGGTGGTTTAGCTGGCTCAGGTGAATCCTGTATACCACTTATGGCCTAGGTCAGTCCTAGCCCAGGATTATTTTAGGTCATATCTCTTACAATCATTCCTGTCTTTGAATTAGTCTAATGTGGGAAACATGCATCTCAAAATAAACTTACAGAAATGATTAATTTTTTGTGTGTGTGTATACTCTCTGTCACCATTTTTAATTGAAGTGAAATTTATTGCACCAGAGGCTGAAGTGCTTTTCTGGGAAAACTCAAGGATTGTTTAGCCATTTGGTGTTGGCTATTTGAACCAATTCAAAGCACTTTATGTTTACACTGGGGGCTTCCTCTTCCTCTGCTCCGCTCTGATGGGCGTCTCTAGAACGCAGCCCTTTGGGACTGTGTGGGGACAGGCTGGGGAGTGGTAATGAGACTGACACAGACACACTGGCAGACATGTACAAATGTGTGGTCACACCCTTGAGAAAAAAAAAAACATTAGGAAAAAAAATAAGACTGAGCAATATGGTTTAGATCCATATCATGAAAGTAATATTTTTTTTTCTGATATTGATATATATCATGATATGGCAAAAATAGGCAAAATCACAAGTAAGGCATTAAAAGTGGTGTTAAAAGCAATGCACTGTGTTCCACTGTTATGCATTACATCAGACAATAACTGTAGAGCAATACAATTACATAATAATAATTCCTCTAAAAGTTTATCAGCAATTCTGAGGTTCAATTTTTTTATTCTTGACCTTAGAAATAGCAGTTGATTAAACAATCTAACCTCAAGGTCCATTTAGTTGCTCTTCAGAAGCTTACTATCATATGACATCAGCAGCAGTTAGAAGTTTCACAGTTTTCAGGTTCAGATTTCCAGTTTCTGAGCATTTTAATCCATCCATGATGGCTTGAAAGTTGGCGTTCAAACAGTATTGACTTATCATAAAGCCCTTAAACAAAACATGCCTGCACAATGGCTGACCATTGCCTCAAACATTATGATCAGTAACTGGTCACTGTTTCCCTCGATTCATTTGAATTAGTTCTCGATTCATTAACAAACAACTAACAAATGCTAAATTAATTCTAAGTCCGCTTACTTGCAGCTCAGGAAAGATTGACACACTGACCAGTAGAGTACAGACTAGACTACAGTAAGAGGTGTCGGGAGGGTTGGGAGCTCCCTATTAAAAGGCAGTGTACTTAAAACATACACACACACACACACACACAAAGACAGAATTATGTGTTGAACTGCAAACACGTGGAGGGAACACACAGACCCACCTCCTCACCGCACCACTAACCCCACTGATCCTTCAGAAATCTCCCATGCGCTGACAGAGGGGGAATAAAAACAAGTCTATTGCTTCTTGTATCAGCTTCTCTAGACATGGTAAAACCAGTCTTGATACCCAGTGCCATTTTGCCGCCCAGCCATGAAGCTCTGTGGTTTGTGTACACCAACATCCTAAACACACAGCCCAATTCAGCACAGTGTATACAGACACAGTGGAACCAATGCACTGCTTTGAGCCCAGCACAAACCTGGATATATATCAGTACACCGACAAAAAGACAGACAGAGCCATTATGCTCAAGAATGTGCAGGTACACACACACACACACACACACACACACACACACACACACACAAACATAACCCCTTACACCTCCTTCACTGGCACACTGAATAGGCCTCATTCAGACTTACCAGCATGCTTGGCAGCCTCAGCTGCGTCTGAATCTTCTTAGTACTACTGATGGGCTGAGATGAGCTAAAGTGGTAAGCCTGTCTCCATTTACACAGGCAAGTAAGCCAGTCTGTCATACAAGTGGTCAACGTATGCTAGGGGAGACAGCTGTCCCTCTCTTGTCTTTTTGTCCATTTGGGTTGCAAACCTCGGTGGAATCGCCAATTTAAACCATTAGAGGGTGTGTGTGTTTGTGTGTAATTGGGTTGGTGGGGAAGTAGGAGTATTCTGGCTTGAGTCACCCTACACTGGAGGTTTTTCTCCCTCCCTTGACCACTCAATTACACACCCACACATACACACCCACACACACGCACACACACACACACAGACTAGACTTTTTGGACTTGTTCCAGGCAGGGGGTTCTTCGCTTGACTAGCATGACATCAAAGGCCGTTTTATCCCCTAGCTTTGCATGACGTCAAATCCCCTCGAGTACCGCCACTCCTGGACCCATTGCCCATGTTTTAGGAATGGGATTTTCCTACAGACATATTAGGGTTTGGCAGAAAATGCAGCTCTTTCCATCCCAATTTCTCGTCTCTTGTGTCATGCTAAACACACTGCGAAAGCATGCACATGTGGAAAACAAAGCACTTCCAATTTTCGCAAAAAAAAACAAAAAAAAAAACAGAGGCCATTTCTTCTCACAGAGCACTCGATAAGAGATACAAGATACCATTTTTTTTGTCGGTAGCTTCAAGTACAATTTGTCAAAGATGCTTCCCATTGCACTTTAAGGAGATTTAGAGGGCTTTAGATTTCCTACTTAAGTTGTCACTGGTCCTTTCTGTTTTACCAACAGTAGATTAAGATACAGTACCCACATGGAGACATACTCTTGCTCTGCAGAGATAAAAAAGGGTCTGCCCAGCTCCACACTATACAGTATATCAATACTATTAAATATACACTATGTACTATTTGGGGAATTCGTATAAACAATATTAATGTACTGACCTGCATGAATGGACTGGGTTTTTTGGTTCAATAGAAATCTGTTTTAACCTGCCTTTTGTTGTGATTTTTTAAACTTCTTTTCTATTTTTGATATGCGCAAATAAACAAGAAACTCCCATGAAAACTTCAATGTCAGTCAAATTACCTATTTTTTTTTTCCGTGCTCATCTGAGGCTGTCCCACCAACATCTTAATCTATCCTCACCCTTTTTTCCCAGCAGTGAGTAGCTAATTAATTTCTCCTGTGTGCATTTTGGAAAACTGTCAACTGAACTATAAAAACACATTAATCAATTTTATGATTCATACTGGCCTTTTTAAGTACACTTTATATTGTTAGCTTAGAGTTAGTATATAGTATACAACTGAGGCACAGGGTAAAACGGTGTTTTATCTTTTGGTACAGTAGCTGTTGCTATTTTGAGGTACACCAAGTGGCAGTGAGTACTTGAAAGACAGATATGAGCTTAACACTGTTGTTAACTTCATTTGGCATATTCTCTTTTCATTTTTTAAATTAATAACATCTGAAGAGAACACTGTCCTGAACACAAGTCCAGATCTAACGTGATTTAATGCTATCGTGTTCTTTTTATCTGACCCCTGTCTGGTGATTCATGAGACTAGAGAGGGCTACTGTATGTAGCAGCTGGTATGTTCCGTCATTTATCTTCTAAATTAAACCCTTATAACATATACCGTGAATTCCAGATAATACACCTATCACATGAGTGTGACTAATGCTTGAGCTTTCATGTAGCCAAGACTCCAATCGGTGTCCAGCAAAGCCAGCGGCAGCTGTTGAGTGCAGGCTTCCCGGGAATGTGACAAACAGGAGAAACACACAAGTGGCAGTTGGGCTGCCTTCAAATTCATACTAAAAACACAGTGGGGCTCCTGAGCACACACACAGAGTCACATGCATACACACACACACACACACACACACACACACACACACACACACACACACACACACACACACACTGGTCCTCCTGGTTACAGGTGTCCAGACAAACAACCTCTTAACCTCTTCCTTAACAACTCTAACACTTCATTCAAAGTCAATTTTTGAGTTTGAATTTTTCAGTGTTGTACAGCTTTTGAGTCAAAAGTACACTGATATCACTGATCTGACTGACTGATCTTAATATTGTGAAAAGTGGCAAATTGTATTGGTATATGTAATAGTAAAGCTGTTAACTTCTACTACACTATCCTGACTAATGAAATTAATATCTGGCACAGACAACTCATCAGACTATCTTAAACACCTCTTATAAAGTTGCAAACCTCTCTTTTAAAACTTGTAAAAGACTTGTAAAATCACACATGTGCACATACCCTGTTTTTGTGGAGTCGAAAGCAGTCCATATCCTCAGATCCTACTTCAAATCCTGAACATTTCTGCCATGAAATCAAAACTCCAGCAGCACTGAGAGTGTCTGCAGAGCTGCCTGAGCCAGCATACAGTATCCTACCACATCCTGTGTTTCCACACACACACACACACACACACATACACACACACACTGCTGTTCCCTTGACAGGACTGAGGGGAAAGCAGTTAAAATGCAGTCTTTGAAAAGAGACGGTTATGCTAATTTAGCTTTACTGGATTAGCGGGAAAATAAAAGTGTCTCCTTCTTATGCGTCAGGAAACTTTGCCCTCATATGAGGAAAGAAAAAAATGTGTGTGTGTGTGTGCATGTGCGTAAAGGGGGTGTTCCATGGTGGGACAGGGGGCAGCTGTTGCTGTCCAAAAAACACTTGGGTGGCTGTTAGCAACAGCACTGTCAAAGTAGTGGTAGTAAAAGGAGCATTTAAAGAGGTCAAAGAGCATAAAAACACTCACTGTATGAAACTCCTACACAATTAAACCCAGAAACACATACTGACTGAGAGCTACGCACCAACTCATATAGATACCTGGACCCAACAGGACACACAAGGTTAACGCTCATTGTCTGTTCCAATTCAATGAGCCAGATGGTAAAAAAAGGGAAAAAAGGAGGCCAGACAGAGATGGAGAGAACACCAACCAAGACCCAGTGACCCAGAGACACAGCGAAACAACAAACATCAAAGGTCAGAGAGAGTCTCAGAGGGCGGTACGTGTGTGTTGCCTTACCTCCACTATCTCTGTGCAGGCGTGAGAGACGAGGTGCTGCTTGTGGGGGTCTATGACAGCCACCTGGACCAAAGCATTGGGCTTCCTGTCTCTGCCTGAGGCCACCAGATCACTACATGCTACAGAGAGAACAGGAGACAAGAGGAGAGCAGGGAGGAGAAGAAGAGGACGAAAATCAAGATGCGAGGAGGAGATAATCCCTTACGATAGACATGTAAGAGACACAAATCACATGATACTGGGGCACAAATGGAGAACATGTCCATAAATGAGATAAAAACACAATAAATAAACCTGGGACAAGAAAAGAAAAGAAAACGACTACGGAAGGTGATTTTAAAAATATCTCCTGTCAGATTAAGTCACATGCCATAGCGCTAAATAGTTGCATCACCACAAAGGAACAAAGGAGTTAAATCTTTACTTTGGTCTTTCAATCTATGGTCCCTTCTCTCTCTGCAAAGATTACAGCCATCAAAACATAATAAAAGTTTGGAGAAATAAATAAAATGTATATACATTGGGATATAAAACTGTTGCCTCAGCAGTTGATTAAAATGGCAGCCAGGCAAGTAGTATTCCCTCTGGCAGTGAGATATCAGTTTTATTAGGGCTATCATTTCCGACAACAAAAGCAGCTTGTCACTCAGCCCTGCCAGGCTGCAAGGACAGGAAGACTTTGCATCCCACAATTCCTTTATAGGAAACCGACACTTCCTGGTTACCAACAGAAACTCCCCCTAACACGATAACACTCGCTGATCCCATCACAACTAAACTGAGGCATGTGTCCATGATAAACACTACTGCACTAATATATCATTGTTATTGCTGTGGTAAAATCAAATGTACAGTTCAGGTTTACAGTTGCACTTTTGACCAAGAGTGGGAAGTTTGCTTTTTTTCTGAACCTTTCAAAACATGTTTTGTGCAACATTGCGCAGGGAAAAATGTCCATTTCTGCAGTTTGTCACAACATTGAAGAGAAGTTTAAGATGCTGTTCACATCTGTTACACATGAAACGCCTATAAAAGCATCCAGCCTGACACCCAGTATATTACAACATATGGCTCTGGATTTTATGTATTAATGAACATTTGTGTACACTTGAGTACAGTAATGACAAATTTGTGTTCAGCAACCTCCTTGGATCCGGTCCAAGAGCTGCACTTTATCTACCCCGCACAATTCTGGCTTGTAAACAGCAATTGATCTGCTCGTGATGCCTGATCAGTTTAACACATTACTCTGCAAAAAAGTCTGGATAATATCACTCAGTGGGTGAAATTCCATCAAAAAACCAGCAAGGGCAGAAGATTTTTCTTTGTGTGCAGTTCCATCTTCATGGGCTTGATTTTAATGTTCAAGCACAACTGAATAGGACTGGAGATGAAAGGGGTTTTTTGGAAGGCATTTTAAAAAGGGAGTGAAGAGCAAGGATAAAATTGACGAAAGAAATGAAGGGTTCAGTAGCAGGGCATCAAACACTGATGTACAGTATGTAGACCTTTCTTTTCGTGAGTTTAGAGGTGATTTATCTGACTCTCTCTGGTGTGTTATGTGAGGACGTCAGAACCTAGAAATATTGCCTCAAGGTTGTATGCCTCCGCCAACCAGTCAAGCTGCAGTTTACATCCATGTCTGTCCAGACTCATAATATTTGTAGTGAAGAGTGAAGGATTTTAATAAAATCACCACACATTAGTGTCACCAATTCAGTATCCAACCAAATGTGAAATATGGTCACAATCCCCCCTTCTGTTTGTGTGTTATGGTGTTGAATAATAGCCAGAAAAGTCTTTTTGCAGAACATTATGATGTCACAATGAAGTTGACCTTTGACCTTTTGGATATAAAATCACTTCATCATTTTATCCTATTAGACATTTCTGTGAAACTTTATTATAATTAGCCTATGAATTCTTCACTTATAGCCAAAAACATGTTTTGTGACTCTGTTATTGTTCACAGAGAAAATCATACTACAGTCAATTCAGACAATGTTAAAAAACACTCACAACTTTAGTCGCTCATTGTTTTGATTTCTATTTCTGAGTCGTGATCATCAGCAACAGCAGCTTGTATAACAATTTACACTTAGAGTTAGCCAGCTGCCACCACTACACGGTCACCAAAACAAGTGTTTTCGTTTTAACCAGTGATATGTGGTGACTTTCAGCTGTATGTTTTGTGGTTGTCGTGGTGACGGCAGCTGTTGAAAACACGAACAGAACATGTAGGTGTCCACCTAAAAGTCTTAAATGTGGGTGCGGGCCCGCCCATAAAAACCAAATGCTTTCATTGCAGTTACTTTCCTCTGGCGCCAGGACTGTTTATTACATTCAAACCATGTGACATCAGTTCTGAAATAGACCTTTGATTGCATTAGAGTAAATCTCATTTGCTAATTCCTCCAATTCTCCAGGGAATGTCTTGTCATGAGACTCACTTAAAAGTATTCAATGTACAACGTTTCATTTTGTGATATTAAATTGAAAAGTACTTTATTGGAGCCATTAATAACTCAGTCTCTACATTGTTGTGCTGACACACTTTGTCTGAGCATTGGTAAAAGAGTCTGGCAGTAGGGGCAGTGGCACAGCAGGGGAGCACAGAGTGAGTGTTTTGCTACATGATATAAAAGACCTGGACGATGCTGAAATGAACTATTTGTTAACCAAACTGTAGTTTTGGTAAAGTAGGTTTCCATTTTTAATGGATTCGTGCCCTATATAAACAGTTTTTCAAAGTACAAATAAAAATACTTCATTTTATCTCCTCATTCAGACATCATTATCCATTAAATCAGTAGTTCAGAAACAAGACTGAAAACCCTTAGATAGTTTTAATAGTAGCCATCTAATCAGATATGAATTTAAATTGGATGCCCAAGCTATAATAGTGCTTGACTGCCCCTTGCTAAGATAGAAGACCACTCAAGGTCCTCAGAACTGGAATAAAGAGGTATTAATCTACACCTCCATGTTTTCCCACAAAACCAAAGGAGGTAATGAAAGAGAACAAACGAAACAGATAAGGCTAATGTGACGTGGGGTGTTAATGTCTGTACGTGCGTGTGCCTCTGTGTGTATATATCCTGTTTTATTGCATGTTTAACAACTAAGTGAGATTGGTTGCAATAAACATACTGATGACCGGTGGATTTATTTAGATGACCAGCAGATTCCCCATGTCCTGTGTGCGCCCGCTCACGTGTTTGATTGTGGTCGCATGCCTCATTGAGCGATGAGACAACAGTGCCCTTTGCCAGCCGTGCATAAAGCTGGGCAGACACATGGTTTTATTAATCTCGTGCGATGCATTTACTCACGCGACAGGCTTTACACTCTTTCTGCACAGCCAAACGCACAACCTCTATGCTCACACTGAAAAGATCTATCGACTGGTCACAACGGGGGTGCTCACACTGAATGTGAATGTGGAACCCCAAAACAATTCTTATTATGTTTTATTCACAGAAGATGGCGCATCCTCTAAAATAATGAAAAAAAGGAGAGGGGAGCCGTTACTTTGTGCAATTCTACTTTGATCAGAAAGCAAGAAGAAAGAAAAAAAGCAGAATATGGACCTGCAAGCAGCTGAGGACATGCGGCAAATATTGTCTGTTTTTCAGCAAAGTTCAATCTTATTTCTGTGGCGGCACGGCCTCAATCAAGACTGCAAACTGCACGGAGCAGCTCAAACTCATTCTGGCAATTAATTGGGCATCATGACTCCCATAAACGACAGACAATTTGGAAATTCTGCACAGTTATAAAATAAGCCAGGAGCTAAAAATGCAGGGTTAAAATCAGGCTTAGTACATACAGTGTTTGCCAAGCCGCGATAGTAGAAGACAGCAAAAATGTTACTATGGGTAAAAACATGGAAGACAGTAACATTCAGTGCCTCGGATTCTCTTAGCAGTTGCGGTTGGGAAAAGGCTACGAGACAGGATTGTACTGTAGAATATCTTGCAGTGCAGCAAAGCTCATGCATGTATTATCTCTTAGGGGCTATTCTGATTCCACATTCCCTTTCTCTCCTCTAGACCGTGGTGCCAGGTCTTTTGGACAAACATTAAAGGAGGTCTCACATTTGCTTTTGCAGGAGGAAAGCCGAGGCAGAGGAGTTTGTGCTCAGGCAAAAAAACCCAAAAAACATTACTTTATAAGTCATGCAAAAATATGTTCATATGCAATGATATGTGCATCCAAACAGGATTTGTGTGTATGTGATTGTGGGGGGAGGGGCTGCTGTGCCAATACTGTAGGTGCAAAAGGTGTTTAAGTATTTACACACCTGCATGGACATACTGTACAATGCAACGACACACACGCATGCACACAATCGCCAGAGGGCACAGAGGTTGCCATAAAGCTTTTTCTTTCAGGCTGTTACATCATATCATCACCTCTCCATTTTGTCTCTCTTTATCTGCAAATTACATTGGCTCTCTTTTCTTTCTTTGCAGCACTCATATACACACATAATCTAAGATGGGATACTGCAGCTAAGTTGCTGACCGTTCCCATCGGTCACCTCAAGGGACATATATTTAACTGGCCGGAGGGATCTTCCTTACTCTGCTGCACAGTTAACCACAGCCAGTCTGGTGATTGAAACGGGACTGGGTACCCAACCATGTATCACCAGACTGGCTCTCTTACAGATATATGACACTTCGACTGACCCTCTAAGGTCAGAGCTATTATGATGCTGGGTGGGGGTGGCAGGAAAAGGAAATAGAGAGGGTGACAGAGGGAAAGGACAAGGGAGTCCCTTAGAGAGACATTTAGAGTTTGAGGAAGGAGTGAGAGGGGAGATAATGAGGGAGTGACAAAGACAGAGGAAAGAAGAGCATGGCCTATTAAAGTGAGATAGATTGAAATAATGGATTGGAAAGCAGGGAAAAAAGTGACCAAATTCCAAATAGCTTGAAGAGCATCATATTTGTAGTTTTCTAGTCATTTCTTACTGAATTACCTGCTTAGGTGAACATTTATTCAACAAGAAGGTGACTTGCAATTTTTGTCAACTGACTCAACTACCAAAGTATACTGAGAATGATTCCTAAATTACCATAACAATTGAGCAATTGGAGTAATAATGTTTGCCCTTCCTTGGAGGCTTCAATTACTATGCTGTATTTATTTTGTGTGATTGAAATATGCTGAGCTCTTTCAAGATGAATTTGCTGGAAATGAGTTTTAATGCACTGGGCCTCTGTGACCCCACAATGAATCTAAATTCCATTTAATCTAGAGGGGAGCCCTGGGAGTTGCCACAGGAGACGAATATATGCTCATCTCCAGAAGATGCTTATTCATCATGATAATTATTTCGACGCTTCAATTAATTTGACAACATTATTTGCATGTGCCGCCATTTTGCACACCTGTTTGCCAGCGAGTCTGGGGAAAACGGAGGGAAAATAAGGGCTGTCTTGTTGTGATAAATATGTCCTTCACCTGCTGCACAGTGCATCTTATCACTCATGTAAATTTATAAGATACTGACAAGCACGTGATCAGTAAAAGACTTTAATGTAATACCCATAATTTGCCATTTCATATCTGAATGGAGCCTCAAGCTTGAAATGAATTGTGTATCATTTAAAGTGCATTTGTCAAACTGCCATTCACATCAAAGTCACACCTGCTACTTCTGGATATTTATGCAAAAAATACTTTTTTGTATTTAATTTGAAGAATGACAATGAATTTTTTAAACCTTCTGTCTTGTAACACTAAAAAAACTGTTGAAGAGTATTATAAATTCACTTTGGGAAAAAAAAATCATTTAAAAACTCTTTACTTGAAATAGAACAAAAGACTTCAGCAAGAGTCTTTGTAGAAATAAAAAGTTGGCTTTTGCTTTTATACTGTGAGCAATCATGATACAGAACTGACCTGATTCAACATGTCACGGCCATTATTAACACTGACACAAAAGAATAAAAAAACTTTACTGAGAAATGAGAGTCAATTGTAAAAGCTATTTTAAAGTACAGTAGGGTGCTTACAGGAAAAGTTTCTGTCTCTGCAGGCGTTACTGTGTGTATAACTGCATGTACACTGCAAGCACACCTGTGTGAAAAACTATATACTGTACTTTGACTTTTAGAGGCAATATTGAAGTTATTTAAGACATTGCAGAAGCCATATAATGATCATCTCTGACTTTTACAGTATCAAAGTTGCTGCATCTAAATCAGTATTCGAATAATGAGGTAGCAAAATGGGCACTTCCCTCCATTAAAAAATCAACCTGTGCTCCCCTGAAAGCAATATCAGTTTTGGGGTGGAGAGGTGGCCATAACAAGATAAATAATTAATTTCATTAACAGCGATATTTCTTCTCAGGCAATGGTCAACATAAGGGATATAAATGGAATCAAGGTCCTGCCGACTGTCCCCAACAAAGGCACAGATGTTTTAAATTGGTTGGTATTTTAAGAGACAGATACGTGCACACCATTGAAATTTCTCCTGCAAGCTTGTTTGTTTCTATTTCACAATTTGGGTAGAGAAGCTTTCTCACATTAGATTTGATGGCACAGTGTCAAAACAGAAGTAAACTCCAACACATGTGATACTCCTCATTATTTTTGGTTTGAAAGATAAGTCCAATGCTGTAATGGTAGTAAAACCCAGCAAGTGATGAACCTGATGAACAGGTTCATTTCTCAGGCTGTCTGTATGTGGTCAGAGTTATTTCAGAGTCTTTATATAGATTGCTTTTAATCACTGCTCATATTTGTGAAGCTTTAATCGTGTTTGAATTGTAGTCTGACAGTTTATTGTATTGCACTGTTTAATCTGTGTGCCTATGTCTCGTGAGTGTTGAATTGATATTAGGTGTAACCATCCTGTGAAGGGGTGAACTGACCACAACAAGCTCTGTTGACAGTTGCTTTGGGTGGATGCGTTTGTGTAAGTGTGTGTTCATCATTGCCATCTAGGGAAGTTGTGTTCCCCTAAATACCATGTATTTCTACAACGATATAATTTAAGTTAATCGCAAAGGTGGGGAACCACTCCTAACCACACACACACACACACACACGCACACACAGACATGTGCAATTAGCAATCAACAATTACTCATTATAGTGAGTATACATTTTTCACCTCGGTGTAATGTGCAGCAGCTGCAGCTCATTCAGAAAACTGCAGCCAGTTTTAACAGGGATAAAAAAAAAGGGAAATATATTAAGCCTCCCCTCAAATCACTGCAATGGCTTCCAGTACACTAGAATTAACTTTAAGGTTCTCTTGATTATCTATAAAGCACTGAATGGCCTTGCACCACAATGTGTTAGACATGTTTAAAAACTATGTTTAAAACCTTTCTAGTCATCTGGCACTTTTACTTCTTGTAGCACTGAGAGTTAGCCTTTTGTGCTCCTAGTTGCAGAATAACCTTCCCGAGGACTTGAGATGTGCTCTCTGGCTGTCACATCTTTTAAAAGCAGCTTCAAAACATTTATTTTTTGTTTCCTTTCAATAATTAGTGTTGTGTCTTAGGAGAGAGATTGTGTGGGCTTTCAGATTCATTCCCGTCTGCTTGTTGTGACAGAGCAGTTTGTAAATTTTGAAATTTGGATTTAAAAAATGTGACTTTCATTGTGTATAAAATACACTATATGAATGAAGTTTGGCTTGCCTTGCTCTAGATCTACCACCAGCAGTTAGCTACCCAGCAAGCAGCTGCTGAACCTGCAAAGAGTAATCGTCTCTTGGTTACTACTGAATTCTTATTCTCATGAATGAGTTTAATACATTTAATTAAAAGAAAACAGGAATCCAACACATTTAAACATGCCACATCTTTAAAGCTCCTAAATGTAATTCAACTTGTTCTGTATTCTTTTGATCAAGATTAATAAGTGTTAGAAATAAAATATGCACATATCTTTAAGAAACCATATACAGTAAATTGAACAGCGTCTTTGTGGGTGTGACAGGATCTAAGAAAGGTTCAACAGATGAACTGTAACATTGAGCACACATCCTACCAGGGCAATTAAAGAGGGACATGGTATTTCTTGGTGCCAGCTGTCAGTTGTATTCTCTGCCATGACGATAATTTACATTCAAATAGTTTTTCAAGTGCAGACCCTCTCCATACAGAATTATCTGAGTGCAAATTCACATAGTATGAAGATTTAGAAACCAAAGTAAGCATCACAAAGGCTTGGTTTGATTTTTTTGCATAATATATTGGTACACTTTTATCTACTGTATGTGAATCCATGTGCACATACACCCAGTTGTGTGCACATGAGCGTGTTGACTCTTCTATTGAGGCCCAATCAATAATAATAACAATAATAATACTAATGATAGAGTTTATTGATAGAGTGCTTTTCAAGGTACTCAAAGACATTTTACATAAGTTAAAATGATCATTAAAGTAACAAGAAAAATAACACACTAAAAGCACAAGGTAGCACACGACATTAATCACACATTAAAAGCTGTTCTAAAAATATCAATATCTACAATACATAAATAAACTGTGATCACATGTCTTCATGGCTCACTGTGATTTTGCCCTGGTTAGTCTATGCAGGGAATGTCGGGAACATCAAAAATCATGTGGCACCAACATGCTGTGGTTGCTGTTTAATCACACTATGAGCATTAAAAATTACTTATCGTGGTCGAGAGGTTATCAAGTGACACTATGGAGAATGACTGTACGGAATGATCATATGTCCACATAGTACTGAGATATCTGAAATTGAATACAGATTTCCAGGGATGTGGCTACAATTTCTGTCACTCCCCCCATTTATTGTGAGCGTAACAGTAGGAAGCCTTTGTTGAAGTCGCCTCAAAAGATAGAAACAAGGAGCCAGGATGCAAATCTTTGATACCATCAATCTTGACTGTCAAAGACCGTAGGAATAATATTTCAGTTTGGGCTTTCGCTTCAGGAAACTTGACCTAAGCCACGAGGAAATGGCTAGAAATAGAATTCAAACATCTCTGTTGCATCAAAAATGAATGAGGCCATCTTGACGAAAAGTTCAAAAGGACCCTCTCATCAGTCTGTCTAATGTTTTCTCTGCGCCTTGTTTCTGTTGTCCCTTCTAACCACACTTGAGGCCTGAGGTACTTGTGTGTGTCAGAATCGAGGAAAGATTAGGGATGTCTGTAGATATACTGCTAATTCTGACTGACTTCTGCATTAGTGTAACTGTCAGCATGCGAATGTTTGCTGGTGTGTGTTTAACAACAGTTACACAAGGATTTATTTTAGCTAAGAGGGCTGATAAACTTTTGTTGTGTATCTGAGCCAGAGAAGGGAAGTGAGATTTGACATTACTCAACGTGTGCAACCATGCAAGCCTTTTTTTATCTAATGTGCTTAAAAGAATGTCAACAAAGTGCTGGATATCATCACTTTCAGTACTTCCCTGTAAAATATAATGGTCCTTGAGTCATAGAGCAAACACACAGACTTACCAAGGCTGAACTCCACCTGAGGCAGCTTGGGTGTTAGAATAACACCTGAAAGACAGAGACAGAAAGATAGAAGGGTGTTGAATTAAAAGCAGAATGAGAGGGGGACAAAGGAAGAGGAAAATACTCAAGATCACAGAAGAGGCAAGAAAAACATAACATAATCAGTGTCTTAACTACTGCAGACACTGAGATTTTACTCGATTTAAATAAACATGACTAAGAATCTACAGCAGCATGTTTCAACCTCATGATGGTGCCAGAGAGGTCACAAAAGTTATTAGGATTCATTGTCTGGGAACCAAGAATATCTGTACCAAATTTTCTGCCAAGTCATCCATTAGATGTCGAGATATTTAACTGAATAAGTGAAAACCTTGACCTGCTGGTGGCATTAGATGAAAAGTCAGAGGGATTCATCTTCTGGACACCATGAATGTCTGTTCAGAATCCCATGGCAATCCCTCTGACAGTTATTGAGATATTTCAGTCTGAACCAACGTGGTGGACCGACCGAATGACATTGCCATCCCTAGAGCCAGGCTGCTAGCATGGCTAATAAAAAGAAATAATCACATACAGTGTAATATAGACAGAATATAAACTAGATTGAAATCTGAAATCCATTTTCACCAATGTGGTACCACTGTTAAGACAGAAACTATTTTAAGCAGAAAAGAAAAATGTCATTAGAGATTGCTAGGAGCAGGACAGGCTCCCAAAATGCCACAATGATTGGTGTAACTGTTCATTTTAGATTATGCAAACACACTGCAATCTCTGTGAGTGTCAGAACGAGAGTTTCTGGGTATCCATTGTCCTTGAGGGCTAACGCCATAATGATGAGTAGAGGACTGACTGCCTGTATCATCTGTCACCAACACTGTCTCTCATTCATCACTTTCACAGTCTAACACACAACCATTCAAACACCGAACAGATGAAACACCTGCATGATGGTGCGACATGTAGAGGGGCCCTAAACCACTGAATGCTGTTTCCTCTTCCTGGGGTGCTTGGACACAATTGGCCTCTCTCAGGCTCATCAACTCCACTAATGGGCCATGGATACTCGATGCTTACTGATGTATGGGCACCACACGACTTTAGGTAATAGTCATTTTATATAATGAGTTCTTTCATAGAGACTAAAAATGGTTTACCTATGTTTTATAATTACCTCAGTCACTGCACTTTCTAGACAGCTTTTATGTCAAGTCAGGTCAGGTTTATTTGTAAGTCCTTTATCACAAAGCGTGTCTTCAAGGGCACAGAGAACAGACTAACCAACAATCATACAACAAAAGTATGCAACATTGAGGTAGTGCACAACACAATTTCGTGTTGGAAAGACATAAAAAAGCCTACCTATTCTGCCTATTCTAAGCTACCACCACCAACCACTGACCTCTGTAAAGTGCAGGAACAGCTGCCAGGAAAACACTATCAGAGCAAATATTGAGGAAAGCAGGGGTGGGGTAAATCAAACAGTCAAATCCACAGTCAGTTGTTTCCTGGGATTTTCCATTGACAAAAAAAACTGCAGCTTTTTGTTCTCAAAGAAAAATAGAAGCTTTCTACCACTGGTATGCAAATAGTTAAGGCACAAAATACTGCATCTACTTATCAGTGATAAATTCCTGTGGTGTAATGTCACCATATTCAGAAGCTTAGTCTCCCATAACTGTCAGTGAAACTGCAGATTTACTGTATGTTTTAGTGCTGTTGTTTCTATCCTTAAGAGATAAATATGGACTTGTCCTAGATCATGGAAATGTTATGAATTATGTTTAGTGTGGATTAGCCATTTAAATGCAGTCTTTTTTCTTTTCTTCTTTTAAATATATTCTTTGACATGTTCATTTAAATTCATGCAAAACAAATGACGATACAAGGATTGCTAATGAATAACAAACATACTGAATTATGGAAATTATTAGTATTACCCAGTGTCCTCTTGAGAGCCACTTGCCTACTAATGCCAAGAAAACCCAATGCACAGCTGCACCTTACAGTGCATTTCTAATTTCAACATAAACGCAGACAATTTCGTGCATATAATCTTAAATTTGTTTACGTTTTCCGAATTTGTTTGTGTGTTGCAGTGAATTGGGGTCTGTCAGTCGCCATACTTGTCAGCCTCTGCTACATTTGAATAAACAGGCTTATGCAAACTTAGTGCAATATCTGTTATGCATACAAGTACAGTAAAGTGTCTAATTAATCAAGTGCACACATAGCTGAAGAACATGGGCATGTAAACAGACACACACAGTTGCACAAATAGGCCAATTATGCATGTAAATAAACTTTCTGTGCTGCTATCTGGTTTTCACATCACTCTCATCATCATCCCATTCCTCAAGGGTCATGTCTCCTCATGTTGTCACCACTTAGGCTTCCTTGCGAGTGCTGATGAAACTTTAATAAGCCTGGATGACATGTGTGGTGGCAACCAAGAGCCCCTTTAGCTAGGTGAGCTGAGACAGTGCCAGCTGTTGGGTCCTGTCTCTGGTGCCACGTTATCATAAGGGACTGTCACTTGAAACAGTCCAGTTACTTTGGAGGACTCCATCTGTGCTAGACACCAACTTATCTAGAGTGGTAGAAAGCAGTGGAAAATGTCTGTCATTGCAGAAATAATTGAATAAAGATAAGGAGTAAAGCTAAGTCTAGGTCTGATATGGGTTCAGGATAGTCATCATGAGACACACACATGGCAAAGCAACTAGATATGCTTGATAGTGAGGGAAAAGGAGAGCTGGATTTAAAATATGTCTGAATTTTAAGGCGCAGCTAGCAAGTAGAGCGTCAAGTATTTATAGAGGGATCATGCCAGATGCTTTGATTATAAGACAGGCAACACAGGTTATTTTGCATCTTTGAAAAACAACGATAAAACTGGATGGACGACATTTAACAGAGCTCCACTACATCTCTGGAAAGGGTCGTTCATATGTTTACACCGACTTGCAATATCTACAGTTATTAAAATCACGGATAAATTATGCATACGCAACCTGGAGACAGAACACCTGTTATGTACACTGTGACACCATTCTTGTCTTTGCACCACATCTCATTAACCCCTCGGAAGAATCAGGCTGACCAAAACAAATACAGGAAGTCTAATTACAATAATTGCCCATTACATGGGGAGAGGTCAACCACCTGTACTGTCCAGCTCAATCACATCTCCTCCAGCATATGAAGCTCACTGGTGATCCAGTTCCACTGTGTGGATAAGTGTGTCGAGAAAAGTGGCACAGGTGTGGTATTTATAATCGATATCCGCTGGCATTATGAATATGGTAATAAGCTCGGCAAGGCGGCAGGCGGCCCATGCAGATGTAACTCCCAGAGGGGCCCAAAGCAAATGAGGTGTGCCCGCCTGCTATACTGCGGTTTCATCTGGCTGTAGGAATAACAGCACAGCCCCACTGTACCTCAAATCTATCACCCCCTGTCTGTGGGTGGTATCAGTGGGGGAAAAGGCATGCTGAAGGGATAGGAGAGGGTAATTTATTAGGATTTAAGCGGACTAGGTGATGTCTCTGGACTGACAAAGTTAATTAATGTACAGGGACTTAAATTGTCCATCTTGCAGATGATCATTTAACCCTCTTCCCTTCTCATTGCCCTGCTTTCTCACCCACTGTACAGCGTGATAACCACTGAGTAGCGTACAACAGACACTCTGAAAAGGGGGGATGGAAGTAGGGACTGTAGGGGAGCGCACGAACATATCTCACATGGGATTGCTGCTTATTCCTGACTCCACAAAAAATAATTGTGGAAAAGCTCCCAAATGCTGCCTGCCGCTGCTCTGGTCCCCATCATATACTACTAGCTCTACTAAGAAAATCAAGCAATTTCCAAAAAGAGCTTTGATAAACCCCCTCGCAGTGGGTATAGTACAAATTCCTAATCACTCCTGCTTATCCTCTTCATGAATAGATATTACATGTAAGAGCCCGTGCCTAAGAACAAATCCTGTTTATGTTTTGGATATTATTTACTTCGGATTTTGAGATGATATTAATAATTCCCTTATGTGGCTGGCTCACCAGGGGATTTGATGTTTCAGGGATGTAACTGGCCATCTCTAAAAGAACTAGCCCAACCACAAACTCTATTCCTCATCCTCACTACACATGCACACAGACACATGCACACTAATTGCAATCCTTCTTTTTTCCCTCAGTTCTTTTGTCCAATCTCACTCCCCTCGCTTTCTCTCTTATCCTGTAGGTTAAATTGCCTGAACAGCACCTGCACATCTTTTCTGATGATTCAGTCATCAGCCAGGCTAACATTCCTCTAACTCGATTGATGTTTGCACAAACAGGCATCCCATTAGGACAAGTGGTGCTGAATGGGAGAGTGAGTTATCGTCACATTACTGCCCTGGGAGATTGAGAGGGGACAGATGGTTTTGTTGCCAGCGTTTAATGAAGTGTTGTGAATCAGTTGGGTGTATTGAGGAGGTCTTGACTGCCGCATCGCTGGGAGATGGAGTGCAGAGGGTTAATAAGGGCACGAAGTAAGACATTTGGCTTCACAATAGTTTTGTGACGTTGAGCAGCATCAATTAAGTTGCAGCTTTCATTGAAATCTCACGTGCCCGTATGCAAATTCTGGGATGAATAGTTAATAGTCAAAATATCATAATTTTACCCCTTGTGGTATGGAGTTTGTAAAATACTAATAAGTACCCAGTGTGGTCCCACTTTTCTCTCCTGTCAAGAAGGAGGAGATAAACTATTTCACCTTGCGACTGATAATACAGGGTTGTCAACCTGTCTTTCGTGCCAAACACGGTAATTATGTGCTTTGCTCTTTCCTTTTGTCTCCCAGGATGCTTAAGGAAAACAACGCTGAGGTACAGTCAGGTATTTGTCATTACTATTATACTCCCACACCTGTCAGATGTCATCTCCAAACTGTGACTGTGATTTTATAGTAGCGCATATCGAGAGTTCACAATCAGGTCATAACTGATAGAGTGTGAGAATGTGTGTGTGGCTGTGCACGCTCACATCTGTGCGTGTGTGTATTAATATGTGCAGATGTGCCTGTGTGTGCACTTTTACTTATTTGCGTCTATATGTGTGTGTGTGTGTGTTTGCATGGGTGTAATTGTGCATGCAAGCTGGTTCAGCGTGTATCTGCGTGGTTCAAGGCAAAGGAGACAAGACATCATGAATCGTGCTTTCACTCCTCTTTGTGCAGCTCCATTTACTTATCCCCATGTGGAAGATGATGGTGATGAGCTTGCATGACAATGCAAATGCTTAGCGGCGCTGCATGCAATGTCTGTCCTTTTGGTAAGCAGAGGTATTAAACTTGGGAGAGGAGGTTTTGTGGCATCACTGATATGGCTAATCTCTTTAGCATTCTCCTGTTGTGGTGGGAGCTGAGACGTCTAGTTTGCCTCTGCCAGAGCTCATTAGCGACAACACATCCAGGCTACATGGGATATGACTGCAGTAAAAAAAAGCAAGGCACACACACATGCACAGAGGAATACACACAGGCAGGAACACACATGCACACACAGGTACGCATGTACATACAGGCATGAGGATTTGAAGACACAAACATGTCAAACAAACAGTGTTTTTCAAACTTTTCTCTGCAGAACCACTAAATCAAATTCCATGTTACCCAAAACTAGGTACGGCAGACTTTCCTGGCATAATTTACCACATTCTGAGACAAACAACTTGTGAGAACCTAGAACTTAATTGGAACCATGCAGAAAAGCAGCCAGTATTTTGTTTTCTTTTTTTTTTTTAAATCAATTCTACGGAATAATTTGTGGAGAAATTTGACTGTTAAGGCATCAACATGATATTGCTCCAAAAGATTTGTCCAGAAACATTTTTTGCTTTTGAAAATTTCAAATAATTTTTGCAAACACATGTTAATGTCATGTACAAATTTTGCTTTGTAATGATTGAAATAATAAAACACTGGGGGGGGGGGGGGGGGGGGTGAGTTAAGACAAGATAAAACAATGTTAAACTGCAGTGAGTTCAGTCATTTATTTGTGTATTCACTCATCCATATATTTAAATTTGCTTCCCTCTCTCTCTCCCTGGTACCTCCACCCTTATCTCTCGCTCTCTCAAACACACACACACACACACACACTTTTTCTGTATGTGTGTGTGTTAAAGAGGGAGAGGGAGACAACCACTGCCAGTACAAACACAAACAGAGGTAATATATGCTAAAACTTGACATTACAGGGACATAAACATACATAAACAGAATCGATTCTAATAGCGCACAAGGTGCTACAGAGTTTAACTGAGGAGAGAGGTAGAGGAGACAGACAGACAAACACAGTGCAGTCAGCTCACCGGCAGCGGTCAGTCCTTCAGGGTTGGCGCTGAGCTCCTTCATGTCAACCATGCAGTGTCCCAGGTGTTGGGTGCCATCCTCCATCTGTCCAGCTCTTCCCTCAGTTCTCCCTCCTGCTCCTCCACCTCCTCTCCCGCCTCCTCCACGGAACACCACAGTCCAGTCCAGTTCCCCGGCTCACACGCAGCCTGCCAAGCGGAAAAGCTGTCACAAAGATAGCAATCCGCACGCCTCGGTTTCTTGCTGCCTCACAGCGCGCTCTCTGGCAGCATTAAAGATGCTTTTTGGAAACTAATACGGAAGAGAGGGACCGGCGAGGGACCAGGAGCAGCAGCAGGGAGGGAGGGGGGGAGAGAGAGAGAGAGAGAGAGAGCAGGAGAGAGAGAGAGAGGCAGAAGGGAATCGGGGAGTGATGAGGGAGTGAGACTCAGAATGAAAGAGAAAAGCAGGACAGAATTGATGTTATGTGCGATACACAGCTCTATCCATCAATCTTGGGCTGTCAGTAGGGCACCTAGACCAGACTGCACAGCGCAACACAGCCAGAAAGACACAACTCTGCCCCCTCTCCCTTCCCTTTTTTCTTCTCACTGCGTAGCCACTGCTGCATCCAGACAAGGCAGCAGGGGTCCCTCTGATTTCTGACATCCGTCTCCCTCCCCTTCTCCAGCCTCCCCTCACCACCTCCACGCCCCTTCCCTTTTCCTTTTCTAGCAGCAAAACAATTAAGAAGCATCCGACTGCTGAACTCCATACGGCAAAGCCAGCCTCATGCAGCATGTGATTTCGGAAGTCACATATGTTTGATGGAGGGGTGGGGGAGGGGGGGGGGGGGGGGGGGCATATTGCTGAGTGTAAAGCAGCATGGCAGCTCCAACAGGTTAATCAGAGAAAGTGACAGAGATAATACTAAGGATTCCCCTCCTTTAAAGTTCATTGTATCATTTAGACAAACACCAGCAGTATCATGGTGGACTGCACATCTACAAACACAAGGCGACAAAAGATATATATTTTTTTTATCAGCAATTATGTGTAATGAAGAGGTACGCCAACAAATTAATACAGCTATTGCTTTCTCATCCTCTCTTCCTCTGTCTTTATTTGTTTGCCTCACCGCCTCTCCACCCACTCATACTGTGAAGGTTATTGTTAGTTATTTGGCCACCACAGCCGTAATGCTACAGTAAGACTATTTCTAAAATCAATGTTAATTTATACCCTGCTGAATGGAGAGGGTGTTGTGGTCTTAGCTAAAGCCCAATAAAGACACGGTGAAGGCAGCAGCCTTCAAGTCCTAAAGGAGGTAAACACCTTCAAAATGTAATACTACAGTACTACATGTAGCATCACACTGAAATATATACACTGAAATATCAGACAATACAGAGATAAACAAGGATCATACATATTGGGTTTTAATCTGTTAAAAACAAGGTTAAAAGCAATTTTTTTATTTCTGATTCTTGACTATCCATAATGTTTATCATTTTATTTACCATATTTGCATTTGATAAGGTATAAAATAAAAAGTAATGTTGCCATTTTGATGTATTGTACCAGGGTTGGGTTAAAGACATGGCAATTTCCTTTCTCCTGGATTCTGACCCATCAAATTATTAGTATGAGCTATGCAAGAATAAAACATGTTCATTTAGATTTTATTTCATAATGTACAAAGCAGTTGCTGCATCGGCCATATGGTTCTGCATTTATTAGCTCACTAACTTTAAATCACTCACATTTTACATGTCTGCCGACATTTCTCCGAGGTTTTCAGATTCATTTTCTAACTTTCATTAAAATCCATCCACACAGAGCTTAAGACGGGTGACTGTGAAGAGAAAGTTAAGAGGTTAGGTGACCCTAAGGGGTCTTGCCCTGGCAACAGAAATGATCCTATTGTTTATGTGTTGTTATTCTTTATTACTGATTACATACACAAAAACATAACTATTTGTAAAATATTACAAAATAACATTTTCTATGTTTTTCTTATTGTCAACAAATCCCATGAAAAGACCAAATGTAACAATTAGCTTACAGAGTAGCTTATTCCTCTGTGCCATAGACCTCAATTGTTGTTCTTTTTAAAAAATGAAAATATATATTTATAACCATTTTGAAAGATTTACCTCTTCAGTAGAAACAAACGGGCTTGGCACTGACTGCCACTGACAGGGGAGGGAAGTCTAAGTACTGAGAAACGGATAAAAGGATCAAACAGATGGTTTTTTTTTTCATGGGATTTGTTCTCAATAAAGAATATAGAATAATGTCCATCTTTTACTTTATATAATCACTAGTGACAACTTATAAAACCTTTGTAGTTTTTGTAAAATAGATTTAGACCTTCCAGCTAATCTCAGTTGTAAAGTATACATTCTGCTTAAAGTGTTTTTTCATCAATTTACCACTACAAAACATAAAAACATAAAAGTATACTTTAGATTGTCAGATACCTTGGACCAAAAAAATATTACCAACCTTTAAAAACTAGTACTAGTCAAACCCTCGATACAAGCCACATGGGCTAAAGAGCCATGTTGAGTTCATGCGCTTTCTTGAGGCGGCTGGTCTGGGTTGGAGTTGGTGCCAAAAACCTAAATGAAGATAAATTGGTCCTTGCAGGAGCAATAAGACAGAAGATGAATCCACTCTGCACGAGGAGGTTTCTTCTTCACTTTCTACAATTCTCTCCATCCTTATCCCTTCATCCCCCCTATTTCAACATTCTCCTTGTTCTTCACCCGATTTATTCCCCAAAACCATGAGGATGAATGTTGTCTTCTACTGTTTTAATGAAAATGTGGTAATATACACGTGCACACAAACACACACACACAACACTGCAGAGAGGCAAACAGGTCTGTGGAGTGATCCATTAGCATTCTAATACGTTTCTTTTAAAGGCGACATGTGTTGTCTTATTAAAGCCTGACTGATAGAGGGGGCTGGAGAAAATCAATAGACAATGCACTAGAGATGGAGAATAGCACAAGTACACAGAGGAGAAGAGAAGAAAATAAACATGCCCTTTTCAGCTATTCGGCCCCAAAGCCTGGAGAATAGATCCTCACATTTACCCATTCCAATAGCACTCGAGGCCCATTAGAATTTGTGATACACTCCTTCACAGTATTAACTGAAGAGAGCCAATAGCTTGATTCACAGTTGAGTCTGGGGTGTATGTTGCCTCTCTGCCAGACACAGCTGTAGTGTAGTGAAGGCTACAGCAGGAGACTTATGTGTAAATACGCACTGTGGCCAAAATAAGCAGAGCAAAGGCGGAGGTCGGACTGGGTGATAATTCGAATTTTTGCTTTTGCAAGATGTGTAAAATGTATAAATTGTGAAAATCGAGTTATTACTATATGCACAAAATGTTTTTTTTTAGTCAAAAAGTAACAGATGATAGCTGCTACATTAGCCGTTTTGAGTCACATAAACTGTGATGTGATTAGTTACACTACATGTGCACCTGCTGCAGTTTACGGGTCTATTTTTATGCTCCAACATATGGTTGAACCATCCCAAAATAATTATATCTTTTAATCAACTTATGATTGTAGAACCGGCAAGTTCACCAATGTTTATGATGTCAAAATTGATGTTTGGATTGATAACTAATTTTTATTTGGGAAGTTGTTATTGACTTCATGTCCTCCATTTTGGAGAACATTTTTACCTTACATCTGAGTAATTAAAGGGTAGGTTCAAGTTTTTTCATGTGCATCTTCAATACAATACTCACAATACAATACTGGCCCCTTCTTAAATGGGGGACAAAATCCACAGTCCTTGATCTTTGTAAAAATGCATTACCAAGTTCAGCTGAAGATAATATGAGCCTTCAGCAGTCTGTGTTAGACAAATCAAGTGGGTATCTTTCACCAATTTTGAGCTTCAACAGACAGTGTTTGCCTGCTGAGCAACAGCAGAGGGACAGTAACACAAAGAGCAAATGTTCTACTAAAAAGTCTGCAACCTCAGGAAGCCGCCCACTTGATTTCTCTAACTGCTGAAGCCATTAGCCTTTGCTAAACTTTAGAATGCATTTTTACACAGAAAGTGTACTGTGTTTGTCGTCCATCTCCTACAATGAAATAGCTTAACGAGGGGATTTATTTGTGGCTGTATGGAGAGGAGAAACATTTACAGCAAACAAAAGTTTTGTTGCATCTTACACCTGACATTTAAATATACAGTAATACAAACTGGCTGATGTTGGTTATATCCTGTGATGGACTTATTTCAAGTTCTGTCATGTTTGAATTAAACTATAAATACCAACCGCTTCAAATGAATTAATTCATCTTACAGACGCTGCTGTCAGTACTGCAGCTAGCCAACAAAGTGAAGTAAAACTTGAAGGTTGCCAGACCTTTTTTTTTTTTTTTTTTACAGAAAACACACATACCTGGCAACTAGACCCTACTGGAAACACTATGGGGGATTAAAACGAAGATATTGTTTCAGATCATGAAAATACTGGAAGACACAATTCAGCAATACCTTGATTTGTGTGGGCATGCCCCTACTGTTGATACCTATATAGCTGAGGGCATGCACACTCTGGCCTCACTTAAATCAGTGTCTTTAATTCCTGCACATGAAATTACACATCTATTGATTTACAAAGATTGGCACTTTGTTCTGTTGGATTGTTAATATCTATTATGCATTCATGTTTTATTCGTGCTTCAGAAATCAACATGCCGAATGTGGCAGCCACGAGAACAATAACAACGGCATCAAAGTATTCACCTTCTAGACAGCTGCCCCTGCTGGGTGCCCTTTCTTTGATTTTAACATGTTTGTGCCATAAATTTATAAAACCGCATATAAAGAAGCCACTGCACAAGCAACAACACTGAATCTGGTCAGCAAACAACACAGACTGACAGATTAACAATATCAACAATGTTTAATAAAGATGTAAGGTTTTAATGTGCAGCACTGTGGTTCATACGAATCAATTAGTAAAGCTAGCAGTGTCCACAATCTAATACAAGGCTATGCGTAGTGCTCAAGAGTTGTTTGTAGTGGTAAATCTCATTGTTAAATAATGAAGCAGTCCTTCTCTTGCAAGGGGCAAATTAAGCACACATAGCATACATACACACACACACGTTCAATTTCTTATTGAAAATACAGTCTGTTCTGGTAACCACTTCACTCATTGAACACAATGGGTTGAATCAGAGTGGACATGAATAGTATCACACTGTAACGATTACCGCTAATGAAATACTAAACTGGCAGACTGAATAACCCTCTGAGAGCAGGTCAAGATGTAAAACAGATCAATTAAAAAGGGACAGACGATAAACAAAACTTCCAGTGTTCATACGCAGGATTAACAAAACTAGCAAATGTAGTGTTTCTATATAGCATGTGTCATATATAGTGCATATAAATTATACAGTGGGCTGTATATATATATAAAGCAGTGTTTCTATCCAAACATTATCTGTATTCAGCTGTGTTATTTGGTCTAATGGGACCAACAATCGATGCTGGTCAAGATCCACATGAATCCCCTTCACATTAAAAGTGAGCTGACACCCCTCCCCCCACCTTTCCCTTTTCACTTTTTCTCCTTTCAGAGAATGTGGAGAGATGAGGCTATTGATTTCTCATCATGTGTTGTCATGTCAGGTTACGACATCCTCTTTTACTGCACCGTTACTGACATCCCAGTTGGTGACTTCTAGTGTCTAGTGTAAAAGGGGTCCACTCAGTTGCATGGGGAGGGAACTTTTGACTGGAGGGAGGTTTTGAAATCTAGAAACCCAGCAGCTGTCTTACCAACCCACTCGCAGATTATTGCGATACATGGTGATTCTGCGTGAAATTCTTAGAGCACTTGCACTTTTAGTAACTTAAGGTCTGCATTCTCACATGGACATTTTATAAAGGATAGGTTGACATTTTTTTCAAGTGTGTTGGTTACTGCAATCATTCCTCCTGTGCAACTTCAATAAAAGAGACAAAATCGAGTCATTGTTCTGTGCAAAAATGCATTATAAAATTCAGCTGAAGGTAACATGAAGTTTTATCAATCTGAGTAAGCCAAATCAAATGGGTATCCTTCAAAGTTAGTCCTTTGAGTATAAAATTCCTTCTTTGTGTTTCCACAGACCGTGTATCCCTGCTGACCCGTAGAGGAGGCAACACAAAAAAAGGGTTTTGTACTGAAAAGACTACCTTTTGGTAGATACCCACTTGATTTGCATACCTCACACTGCTGAAGCCTCCTTCAGCAGAACTTTAGAATGCATTTTTTGCACTGAACAAGGACTGTCAATCTTATTACAATAAAATATGGAGGAATGATTATAGCATCTCTTGTAATGTACTGTAAATATGGGCATGTGTTTTAAGACAGACTAGAAAAAGAACTGATGAATTAGTTTGTCCTGTCACAACTTTTAGACCTACAGTAAAAGCTCCTAGAACATTGTGTACTGTATATTTATAGCACTAAGAGGAAAAAGATAGCATGTAAAAGGAACATTTAATAATGGTCACCTCACCCAGGCACATTATGACGATGACTGTCTTGCAAGGTCTCCTTGATCCACATTCTCTTACAAAAGCATTTAAAAAAAAGAAATAGAACAAACTGTCCATCCTACAACATCGCCATCATCTCCACAAAGATAATAAATGTAAAGTATAAACACACGTATGAAAAGAAACACTCATAATGTACTAACCGATGTTAGTGCTGCAAAGTCTCACACTTTGAGCACAAGACCAACCTGCTCAGTCACATTAGCTAGGCTAATTGCTAATAGCCAATTGTGGTTTGATTACAAAGATACTCCCCTAAATGAGCCTTAAGTCCTGCAAGAAAGCATGTACAGCAATATTTTTTACTTACAATAGTCTCTCTAACAAAGAAGAAAGAGGACTCCAGCTATGCTACAAGTGGCTCTGACACAGTGGAAACAAAATAGCTTTGGGCACTCAATCTCCCCGAGAGGACTAGCAATGTTGAAAGTACAGGATAGATATGGATTAGCTGTTTCTACTATGTTTCTGAATTACTTGGCTGCCAGAGACACACCACACCACTGTGCCAACATCTATGTATCAGTCTTACTGAAGAAGCAGAAGAATTTTCATTACCCAAGCCCAATTCTCTGGATATTTCTTTATCAGGATTGTTCCTCAAGTAACATTATATCCATCAGGAAAGGTCAATAGTGATATAACCCCCAACTACTACACAACTCCATTTTGTAGCCAGCTGTCCTGTGTACTTGAACTGCCTTTATTACATCTTGTTTTTGATTTGTAAGAAAAAAAAGGCAATCCATGAACAAAGAAAGCCAACAACCAATTGTGAGGTTTGTTGCCTGCTTGTGATGTAGTCCTGAATCACTTGTGGTGTGGACAAACCCTCTTAAAGAAAACACTATTTGTAATCGGCTAAGATATTAACTTTGAGGAAACATTTAATAAACAAATATAAATTTAGTAAGTTGAGAGCTGGGAAATGTACAAGCTAATAGTGTTGCACGGTATACCGATACTAGAAAAGTAGTGCAATACCCTGTTGTTAAAAACAGTACTATACCCCATTTTATTAGTACCGGTACTTTAAGAATGACAGTGTTTTAATAAGAGCCGTATTTCCTATGAGTTGCGTTGATGTGCAACAGCGGGGCAGTGTGTGTGTGTGCAGCGCTCTGCTTCCATTCCCTGCAGGCATAGCGGCCATGCCAACTGTTTTTTTTTTTTTTTCTCTCATATGCACGCTGCAGCTTTCAGCTTTCATGGTGACAGAACGAGAGGCATGGCCGCGAATACAAGTGCTCTTGCCGACCGTCCACGGCTTGTTGACAAAGCAGACACAAAGAGTGAAATATGGAATTATTTCGCTTACATGGCCGACAGGCTATGGCCACAGACACCACAAAGCCTGTCTGTAAAAGATTTTTTGAACCCACACAGACCAACACGCCCAACTTGGCAAAGCATCTCGCTGACAGACATGCCGACCTGTTCAAGGAAGTCAAAGAGCGACAGGTTAGCGAATGTGATAGATAACATAATTAAATACCCTTAAATAGAAGTCAAACAAGTCTGATTTATTTTGTGACAAGCAAACTTTTTTCACCATCAGAGTTTGATGAGGCAATTAAGGGCAATGATAACTGTTTAATTTGACTTTAGTTTTTTAGCTAACTTACCAATGTGGCAAACATCTCTATATGCAAACATTCACACTGGTAACATTAACTTTAACATAACTTGCAAGCTGCTAAAAAATTACTTTTTCCTGATGTTTAAGGTTTTTATCTGTGGTATTTTTTCAGTATTGGTATTGAGATATTTAGGCAGGTATCGTATCAAAGTCACAATTTTGGTATCGTGACTACACTACAAGCTAAGGCATGCCTAAATTAAAAACAAACCATGTGTCAGATGCATAATACTTTTTCATGGATCCACTGTGTTTCCCACTTCACAGGTCTTTCTGAGAAGGTGAAAACAGTGAGGAAAGATGACAAGCTGTTGGTGTTACCTGAAACATTACCCTTTACTCTACCAGACTCAGACACAGAAATTAGAGTGAATGTCATAAGTGTTTGGTAATTTGCATTTAAATACCTTGCTTACTATTGATGCAAGTGAACCAATTACTTGCTATGAGAGAAAGACTTTCAAAAACACCAGCACTGCTTGCCACAGGTTGAATTATGGCCTAGACATAATTTACATCTAAATGAACCATAGTATTCAACACTACAAGGAGATCTGGAGAACAGTTTACCTGTCTACAGATCATAGTGTGATATGTATGATTCACCATACTCATTCCTAAGAAAGAAAATTGCACACCATGATGAAATACCGTACAATTTGTTAAGAGAACAGATTGAAAGGCTAAACTACAAATGCAACTACTGGCAAACACCAGGCTTCCAACCCAACCAGTGTAATGATGCTTATAGCCAGTAGAAAATACTACATGAAGCCACATGAAGCTAGACTCACAGATCAGTCTTTGCTTTGCTCATAGAGACTGATCTGAGACGATCTCCCAGGTTTCCTTGTTAAAACTGGGTGGAAACAATTAGAGAATTAAAAAAAAAAAATGCATTGCAGAACCAATCCAAAGTGTTTAGGGCGACCCTTCATATTGGGGCGGTGACATGCAGTTCACTATGGAGGAGAATGGGGGGAGAGCATCGTTTCCGGTAAGGCGTGTCCTTGACGAAATGTGAGGGGCGTTCAAACAACTACCGTGCATTTAGAAATCAGTAGCCGGAGAGGGTCCGATGGTCTGGTATCATGACAGTACCATGAGGCTGTAATTTACTTTACACACCAGAAAACAAAAGCGTTGGAATGAATGAAAAATGGAGACAGTTTTTCTATTTTTACACCATCATCACTTGTGGGGCAAAAATATTGATTTGACATGAGAGTGTAGCCAGGGAAAAGGCTGTGTTTTTACTTTGATTGAAAGGGGATTATCCTGTGTACAGTGGCAATTTTTAGGACATCTTGGATTCTTATCAGACTTAGCAAAAACATACTAACTGAGTATTAAGGACAATTGGATATTAACATGCATTAGTTACTGACAAGACTGGGCATGTTAATGTAAAAATATGCAACTATTAGATGTTAACATACCGGCGTATAGCTTGTATCTTATACAATATTAGTACACTAACATTTAGCATTTTACCATAGTAGTAGTATTCATTTAAAAGTATGATTGAGGTTGAATGGAATTTACTGATTAGTTATTTTGAAGCGAAGTGTCTTATTTATTTAGATTTAAACGCTGACCTGTTGGTTTTGCTAGATCAAAAAATAAAATTAAAAAAACTGGGAAAATTAGGATGTGTTCATCGGGGTCAAACAACGTTGGTGCCAAATTTCTAGGCAGTTGCTCCAATAGTTGTCAAGATATGTCTTTCAGGACTAAAACGTTGTACTTGAAACTAAAGTGACTGTTGGACCAAATGACATTGTCATCTCTAAGGACCATTCCCTGAATTTATTTATTTATTTTAATTTGTGGTTCAGAATGTGCTGTTATGTGCATTTTCATTTATAATGAAAAATAATAAATGATAATATGACAATCTGCTTTATGCACAGTATATGCAACTTTTTGTATAATGTTAAAATGTACAAATTAAGGAACTTTTCAATCATTTTATTTACTTAGACTCAAAATCTGCATCTTGAGTTCAGGTGGCCAAGGAAACGATTCACGCATTAAGAATCAAGAGGATTAAATCTCAGTAATGTCATAAATCCCCCACCGGACCACGGAGCATAAATCATATGTTATACAACATACACCGTCACCTGGTAATATGCACAGTTAAATCAGTCACAAAACATAAATCTCACACCTGCTCCTTGAAATCTCCTGCCTCCTCCTATTATACACACCACTGGCTCATGTGTCAGCTGGCTTGAAGCAGCTTGTGTGTTTTTAAATAGACAAACCTCTGTTTTCAGGCTTCATACAAACAGCCTCTTGGTGCATTCTTCAGGAGCAGTATAGAACTAAAACAACCAAAGCCAAGCAGATTAGAGGATTGATCCATCAACCAAACATTTTGATGAAGACAAATTCCTACATTCTACATATTAAACAGCTGTAGTTTTATGTCCGTGTGTGTCAAAGGAAGAAGCAACGCTTCTACACGAAAAAGCTTTGTGAAAAGGGAGCAGCAAGGGGATAAGTTTTATTTGAACAGCCAGGCCTCCTCCAGGACAGGCAGGAAGGGGACACGAGAGCCTCACACTGTACCTGGGCCAGCAGGATATCTTCCAAATATCAACAAATCTACAGTAACTACACACAAGAACAATAAAAGCATAGTGTCAGTGCAGTCTATTTTCATTGCATTTTTAAGAAAAGGAACTATTTAAATTCATGGCACCAGTTCACGAGGGATCTGCCAACTCTTAGCTTGTGCCAGGCTGGTGCTGAGGGCAGGGCAGAGAGACAGCTGAGAGGAGTAGCCCCCTGATCCTGCACTGTGTCAGCTGTGTATGCCTGCTGTCAGAGAATGACAGCAGGCATACACGGCTCCATGTGCTCCTGTTGTTTGCCTGGCCCATTCTTAGGATATGGCCTGTCTCTCACTGCAGCTAGCTCACAGACGCATTGCACAGTGCAGTCCAGATTAGTTTGGCCACTGATCGGTAATTACAGTCTGGTAGCATGCAGGTTTGCCCCTGCTATGCTACATGAGGATAAAACTGTTCATTCAGTGAATTCATTTAATTGATGCGGTTTCCCTCATACTGTACAAATGGACTGAATTATGAATGCTAATGCAAATGGTATCGATGGCAGATGGGCGGCTGATGCTGTCCACATTGGTAAAAGAGCACGAACATGAGGTATCTCTGTATGATATAAATTTTGATCATTTTCCATCACATAATCAGTTAATCAGGCTGTAACTTATTCATTTTTTCGCCGCATTCTTGTTCTTGACATTCATTCATTCATTTATACACTACCAAGCCCACTTTGCTAAACGAGCTGGTGATGACCTTGAGAGCACAGGTTACTCGTACACTGTAGCACACCAAAATTAACTTTGCGCACTCCTCGCTGACCAGATATACGCTTGCACTGCACTTTTCATTCAATTTGCACTCACAACCTGCACATAATTTGCATCTGATTTACCAAGACTGCAGCTAATTATGCTATCACTGACTATGAAAGCCTTGTGAGATTTGTCTAAAATTAACTAGATCAGAAAAATAAATCAAACAGAGCACAGTTATGAAGAGATATATTTATGATTAAATTAAACCACATGATTTCAAAACATTTGCTAAGACAGTAATTAAACTGTAATTGAGAAAAATAACTTATGAGTGGACATGACTGATGAGATTATAATTATCACTTGTTAGAACGGGTTGTAAAACTAATTTTGAGTCATTAAACAAACTTCTAAAGGAATGACAAAAAGATGCACAGTGAAAGATTTCTTCTAAAAAATACAAGCCATCAAAATTTAAATACCGAAAAATTGCAGTCACCATAGCAGTTCAAATTCATGTTCAAGCTTAATTACAACACAAAAATAACTTTCCGTCACCTCTTTGGTGTAACACGAGTGTCAGTTTGTTGCATTCGTTTTTCCTGCTGTTCTCCTTTTCAAAGAAACAGTTTCTGTTTTCAAACTAATTTAGAACAGCTCTCCTAATTCAGTTGTTGTATATTCACCTTTTATCTGCTGTCTAATTTTTACAGAATGCAGGTTAATAAAGATTCTCTTCATGAGCAAATGTGCATCTACTTTTTAGAAGAAGAAAATGTCCCACAGAAATAAATTGTGTGAACCATATGAAACACATAATTAACAACACGTACTGTATGTCCCTCCATTATTTTGGCAATCCCTCTGAGAAATGAATATGCAGGAGCCAGTATACATCAGAACTGCTTGTTGGATGATTGAATAGCTTTGCACAGATTAGGGGGGGACTGTGTCCGACCATTTCTGTAACTTTCCGAAACAGACCATCCGATATTCACACCCACTTCACACCGTGATTGGCCAGCTGTACAGGCGTGGGAAAGGAGCCAGGGTTTGAACTTCTCTCTTCGTCTCTCTAGCTCTCTTTTTTCCTTCCTGACACAACTATTTCTGTCACTTTCCTTTTGAGCAAGTGACCAATATGACCATCATTATAAATGCCTTCCAAGAGAGACTTTCTGAAAATGTACGCCGTTATCCCCGTATTTAAACAATATCTCTCTATCTACTCAAACAGCTTCTTTGAGTGTAGCTGTTCAGCACAACTCTCAACACTTTTTATTTCCGGCATGGCCGGACAACACAACATACAAACTACAGTAGCTCTGATCGAGCATAAACCGACCCTTAGGACCCAAACAGTGGGGAAGAGGCAAACAGACCTTTTCCATTAGGAAATTTGGTAAGACGCAAGCAGCGTTGGTTGTGTGTTAGATGGTTATTCATGGATAAGAGCAAAATAAATAAATAAATAACACTAGCAATGCACTAGCAATGCAGAAGATAGATTTTATTGTCGATCCCTGTTTTCCATTACTGGTAATCAAATTGATAAGCTTATATTCAGCAGAGCAGTAAACGCAGCAGAGTTCAGAAACAAAACTGAGCTCATACTCAACTGCTGAGGTCGCTCAGCAGAAATGACAGATTTGCTGGATGTTGGATAATAAAAATGATGTATACAACTAGATGAATAACTACGTTTCTCTTTATTCTATGTAAATGTCATATCCCGAATAGGATCAAAGCCAGGCTAACACTCAAAAGCAGAATACTGAAGCAAACGTACTCATTGTAAGTCAAATTGTACAATCACTGCTGAGCTCTTAGCCAATGACAAGTGGTCTGCTTCTGCCTTTTTATATGAAAAACCTCCCAGCATGCATGACTTTCTATCTTTTCCAGCAGGAATGAGAGATGAGAAGATTAGAAGAGGTCTGAGCTGCGGTGTCTCTGCTGGAGACCTGTGATATTGCTCAAATATTCAAGACATCACTCAGCCATTACTCTTTACACTCAGGTGTAACAGAGAACTTTGAAAACTAATGTATAAACATATAAATGGCTGCTTTTTTAAGAAGATTCCCCACAGTCTTGCAAAGGCCAGCATGAACTCAAAGCACATTTTTGTTCCATCTGGCTCTGCTTTCTAATAGTAAAAACTGTTAATAGTAATAATAAAAAATCTTCCAGTATTTAATGAGTCAGCAGAGAGTAAAATGTTGAGAGGAAATGTTCTTTAAATAAGATTCAAAAGGCTGAGCAGGAAATGAATTCAGTTGACTCCCCATGATTGGCGTATTACTTTGAATTGCTTTAATGGCCATTAACTCTTCATGGCATTTACCACAGGCTAATTCAGGCACATAGTAGTTAATCACCATCTCTTTATATCACCCTCAGCACTAGTGGCACAGACAAGGTGAGCTCATCAAACCTTGGTGATTACTGGCATACACTGAGGGTTCATGTGTGCCCATAGTGTTGCCACAGCTCATTCCTTTTGGGGAAGCATGTCCAACACGACATACATCTTCACACATCATAAACTGTATCAGTGTGACTCCACATTTTTCTTAATTAAGTGTAATGGTAATGCAGCGCTGGAGCTGAGTAAACGAGGCACTCGGGGCATACCTACGTGGTGGGACAGTCAACGTAGCAACACCATAGCTTGTTCTTCTTCAAAGAGAAAACAGCATTAATTTTAACGACCGGAAAACGTAATAAATCTTATATACATCTATGCTGCACAAGTTTAGTGGACGAAGACGCTGCTACGCTGAGAATTAAGCAATTACTTGGCTCAGGAGGACAAACCAGCATACATGTTATTTCATTAAATGAGACTAAAATAAATCCCTGATTGAGCTTTAGCCTACAACAGAGTGTGCACATACAATACATGGTCTATAAAAAACACCTTTCTATACAAAGTTTAAGTCTTTGTATTGAATAATAAGAAAATCATGAATTATGACTCTGATTAGAATTTATTCAACATATTCAGTTGTTAAGAACACTTTAGGTATCTGTTTGCTAAAATAACATATTCTTGAATAACATATTTATGTCTTCTATTATTTCAATTGTATCTTAACATCTGCTGGATATTTTAGGGTATTGAGTGAGAAACGCTTGTGTAAAACAATTTTCTTCAACCTCCAGACCGGTTGGGAAACACAAGAGAGACTGTTGCAGTGCAGAGTTAACTGCTGTGTTAACCCCTCGCTGCTATACTCAGCCGCTGGTGAGCAAACCTTGAGAACTCTGCTTGGTTATTGAGGAGTTGTAGCATTTATTTTCAGACAAACTGTAACTTTTGATATGCGTTCACTGTTATGTTTACGATTTACTGCAGACCTTGACTCTGCTATTGTGCGGCTGTATTTACGGTATCTTTTCTTCTATTGCAGCTTTCTCACCAACACCACTTTGTCAGTAAGACTACACGTGCATGCTTAATTACATTGCTCATAACTGCAAGTTGGAACAATGCCGACTTGACTTGTGAAGTGAACCCACACAGTAAACTCTGACTGGTTGTGTACTTGGACTTGTAGGTTTAGATTGGATATTGTACTTCAAGATAGGTGGCAGCATGTATGTATTTATCCAACATACCAACATGACTAAAATTAGGTCCATTAGAGAGTCATGAAGTTGTTTTCTGTAACTTTTCAATTAATTGCCCAGTCCTGACTTGTAATGTATGAGGATATGTATCACTGGGCATTTTCTGTATTCCTAATGAGTTATAAAACAGTAAAATTAATAGGAATTACTTTTTTTTTTATATCTAGTCATGGTTGCCTTACATCTTGATAACAGGCATCTATTCTTAAACCCAAAAAGATTTCAACTAGTAATGAATAAATCTGAGTAAGAGAATATTACTTTATTATGAACATATCCTGGTGACACGTTCCCTTTGTGAATAAGATGATGTTTAATTTACCGTTCCTGTTCTGATGTTGCTGTGTGTAGCGCTGTTGTGTGGTGCAGATGTCTTGTGCTTCAAACCCTCTGCTGAGTAGAAAGTGAAGTAATTATGACTTAGCTACTTTACCACTGTCAATTAAGCCAGAACCTGAAACTGCTTTCATTATGATGTGTTATATTCAGCCACAATGACATGCAGGGACTGCTCTGGTTCTGACTGAAGACAAGGACAGACTTTGGAAGTCTGTGCACTCTTTAAAATATTCAGTTTAGTTTAAAAGTAATATTTCAGCCAAAATCAATTCAATAAATGTATCATATGCTCAAAAAAGTAAAAAGTTGTAAAGTGTATGACAGTTAATGATGTTTTATATGTTTTTCAAATGCAAAATTCAAAAAAGCCTAAATTCATTCTGAAAAACATCCATCTATGAATGACATTCGTCTGAAGCAGGAATTGAGAACAGCGGTAGACTACAGTACAGGGAGGACATGTGTTCTTCAAGGCTAAAAAGTATGTTTTTTTTCTTTTCTTTCATGATGAATTGTTAAACCTACATGACCCTTCTCTTCGGGTGGCTAATTGGGATAATTACCTCAAGAAGGACATAACAGTGCTCATTTCACTGAAGAGGACCTATTATGCTCCTTTCCAGCTCTAAATTTTTAGTTTTGGACTCTGCTAGAGTAGCTTTGCATGATTCACAGTTCAAAAAACTCCTTATTTATCTTATACTGGCCCTTTAGGCAGCCCCTCAGTATACACCCGTGGACCAAATCCACAACGAATGGATTGTGTCTGCTAATAGCACCGTGAATTGCGTAGCATTTGCACCTGCACTCTGCCCCGTTTTAAAGTCCTTTTCACAAAAGATTTTGCGCTAATGATATGCCAGCACAAACACGCCCATTAGGTTTTACAGCTGCAGAGTGCAATTTGCCCTTGTTTTGCGTCTAATTGAGTAAGCGGAGCGGTTTCCAGTGTTTCAGGCTTTTCTCCACATTTCAGCACACTTATTGGTCCGTAATTAAAACTGCAGAGAGCACAAGAGCCTCAAATTGCTTGTCTTTAATTAACAGAGGTGCGCACACACAGAGCTCTCCACAATCACAAACAACCTTTATGTATTTTGCTTCTTTTACTTCTCTAGTATTTCGCATCCATAACATGATCTACTGAAATGTCTATTAATGTGACTCAGGCAGGTCTGAAACCTGTTAGATTATTTCTTGAATCTTACAATAATGTTGTTCAGGTGTCACTGAACGTATCCGGGTTTTCGAAGAAACATCGGTACTGATGTTCTGTTTGTTGCCCACAGCTGGCTGTGTGTCACAGCTGGCTGCAGCATGACACAGCAGCTGAAACAATAAGTCTCCAGACTGAGAAAGAGACTGTGCGCATTTACGCACATGGCACAGCAGCAGTAACATCATTAACACCAGATCGGTCAGGATCTGACAGTAATTAATGTTCTGTGTTTTGCTACATACCTACAGGTCAGCTGTATGGCCCTTACTGTATGGATGAATCCAGAGCTCTGTCAGCACTGTTATTTTTATTTTTAAATCCGAGGTAAGACAACAACCCCACTTGATACCCCCCCCCCCAATGTCTGACTGCAGATTTCGCCCTCATTTAATGCAACATCAATTCAATATCATTCAAGCCTCACAAGCTTTAAGATTTGAAGAGAGAGAGGGACAGAGAGAGAGAGAGAGAGAGACAGAGAGACACCAAGTATCTGAAGATGCTGATAACTCCACCTTAACTGCGTGTGGCAATTAGCGCTGGTCTTTGGTTTTTGCAGGGAGACTTATTTGCATAGAAAGGGGCCAGTTTTGCGCTGAATGTATAAATATTACCTAATTTACATACATGCAAATGGCACAGGCACACTGTGACACTATGTACTTGGCAGCGCAGTTTGCAGTGCATTTCACCATTTGGAGGTGCTTTGTGAATTAGACTCTATGTTTTTGTCTCGTTTGCACAGGTTTATTCTGCCCTGCAATCCTTTTGTGGATTTGGCCCTGTGTCTCTTTACAGTCCATTTGAGCTCCTGTCTCTTTGAGGCCGACACAAACCCAACATTTGTCCTGCTTTACTGCTTCAAATTAAAAAGTTTTAAATGACTAAATAACAGGAGGCCCTTATTGTGAAGTATTTTGAAGAAGTGAAACGTGGTCCTCACTGAATTAGCAGAGCTTCGTTAGCGGTGCTAAAATCCGGTTGAAAAAAACAAGTCATGGAGATATTTGGAGCTCTTTGTTCAGATGGAAATAATAGTAGTAAAAGAAAAAACAGCCACAGTGATGATGATGTTTGATGAAGAGCTGCAGACAAGCAGCACAGCAAATTCGGATAATTTCTCCAAGAGCTTTTTCAAACTATTGTTGTTGACAAACATCAACACCCAGTTTACATAAATGCATCAGCTCTAAAAGAACAAAATTGACTTCAGAGTCATTGCGCACAATAATGGAGGATGTGCATACAAAAGATGATTGCACCCCAATCATTTCTTTTTTTACCTTTACAAAAATACTGAAATCACTGTTGAAAAAAAAAAAAGTAAAGTGTGCTTTTGGGGACATGTGTATTTGTGTATTAGGGACAGGGGCCACCTACAGTAGCCCCTGTCCCTAATTCAAAGTGAGATGGTTAGCTGATTGCTACTGGTCTTGTTGGATCTATTTTTGTGTGTTTTAACTACCTGTGCACTTGTTAATTGGCTGTGCATTTATTGTCTGTGTCTATTGATAACAAAGGTGCACACACATGGATGATGGCTCATCAATACTCTGCTATTGGTTTCCCATTGATCATTGATCAAGTCTCAGTGACGTGGGTCATCAGACTGGAGAGTGATTATCCCATTGTCTGCTTTTCATTTTCTATCTTAAATCTGTCTGACCTGAAAGAAGCAGCTTTTTGTTTTGTGTGTACTGTGTACAAAGTTGCAAAAGTGGAAAGTTGAAGTGATAGCCTGCTTAATTTATAAGTAAAAATATGCTTCAAGTCCGTACATTAAGCTGGTACAATGATTTAGTTATTTTGTGAGGGAGCAGGGGCAGGTTCCCAATCCATCATTGCAAAGACCTGGGTGGTTCCATTACCAACAGCAGGAACTCTGACTTGGTGAGGACCTCCAGTGATCATAACTGTGTTCGTGGGTGGAAAACTGGACAATTCTGGACAACTGTTGGTATTGGCTGGTATGGGCGCCTGCAGTGCACGGTGGTGTGTAGAACTAGAGTTGTTAGCATTATTCACTCCCAGTGAAGTCATTGCTGGCAGATGAAAAGAAACTGACAACAACAGTGCATATGAAGTGGACACTCCAAATAGGGGAACAAATGTAGAAATAGAAATAATTTTATAGAAATAAGAGTTTTCCAATTACATTTATTATAATATTGTAAGTGTATTTGTGACAGGACTTTAACAGAACACAAAAATTGAAGATGTGTCATTTTGACAACCAAAGTACTGAAATGCATTTTGAAGAAAATATGTTGTTAATGTTTCAAGTCCCATAAAGACACTGCTGCTGGCTTGGATTCCTGTTAGGAGGCCCATTGAGTCTGTAAAACTGCACTCGCTGCTCTATGATTAAAACAGCACAAAGAATGGATGCATCAATACCCATGAAAAAAGCATATGACACGTTACTGTGGCAGTTATTTTTCGATTTTCATGCAGTTTTGTGACTCAAACATTTTTTGAGCTCACGTGTCTAAGGTGTGAAATCTCTAAGCCGAACACTGCCGCCACAAAACAAGGAAACATATGGTGCACTGCTATGTCAAAGTAAAAGTTATTAGAAATGTTGCGGCCTGTAGTCCTTCAAAATCTGCAGTTAAGTGTTGTTATTTATCCATCCTGAAATAATCCTGTGGAAATTATGTGAAACGAAAAAAAACACGATAAAGCCCAATTTCCCATAAAAGTGCAGCACACATGGCCATTATCTGTGTACGCCACTATGTGCATCGACATTTAAGCCTTTTTTTTTTTTACCAAGTAACTAAACTCAAATCCATTACTCTGTTTGTCTACAAACACAAAAGCCCATCCAGCCATCCTCTCCATGATACCATTTTGCTGCTGTTTTCTGAAGTGAGCAACATTTACCCCATTGTTAGACCAGAGTGCTGAGATGCACAGTGAACCTTTCTCCCCTATCATTCCTGCCTCTACATTGCCAGCTCCAGCTCTGAACCTTTGGCTCTCCCTGATAAAATATTTAAGATCTGCCATGATTGAAGTGCATCCTCCTCACCTTGGCAGCAAAATCCATTAACCCCAGGAGAATCAATTCCATTGATTTCAATGATAGAGGCTGGAAATGTGCGTGTGGAGGGATGAGCATGAGGTGAAGGTAGAGGGTGCAGGGAGGTGAAAGATACACTACGGTGGTGAGAAGGTGGAGGGAAAAAAAAAACAACAACTTTTTACTCATTGCTCACAAAGTCAAGCTCCTGTATGAAAAATGCATGGGACATCAGTCAGGAACACTATTATTTGCATAGCTCAGAGGATTGAAGCAATGCATGCGAGCCTCCTTGACACAAGCACTCAGGATGCTCTAACAGTACAATACAGCTTAACACTGCATAGCTTAGTGCACAAGGAAGACAGTCAGGCAAGGAGGGAGTTAGAAATAAAGGACACACAGGCTTGAACAAACTCAGAGAAAGGGCATGTGCGAGTGTGTGGCGAATAATTTATGTCATTGTCATCTTCACCATCATCACAATCATCACTTTAATGGAGAACACAGACCACATCACTTCCACACACACACAGTGCGGCAGACAATTGTGACCGTAAGCATTCTCCGGTTCACCTGCAGACCTCATCATTTCCATCACAGCCCATAATTTTTCTTTTAATGTACTTGATAACATGCAGGAAAGCATTTCAGTCTGTGGTGAGTGGGGATAATTACACCGGTCAGTGATTGTTTTCATCAGTGACAGTTCTGTGTGCTGTGAACATTATTAGACATAAAGCAGTCTGACTGTGCTGGTAAATTGCCATGCCCCTACTAAGAGGTAGGGGGTTGAAACTTTTGAAATATGTTTTAATCCAGAGTTGTCAAACCAAATAATGAAAGTCAGGTCCGTGTGGGTTTTCAGTGCTCCTGTTTAATTAGCCCAGAAGAATAGAGAGCAGAGTCGCTTTGTGTTTTACTGACACCTGACTCGGACACAGTGACTACACTTAACCATTCGCCCGCACAAGTGTACCACATCCATTTGTGTCACTCAAGGCAACATTGAGTTCTCTTGTGCCATTATGAGAAAGTCACAAAATTATAATTTTAGTAGTGCAGCACATAACCTGTCACTAAAACCTGACTAAACTTTCAAAAAACAAGGGACATACAAATACAACACCAATAATGAACATACTTTTCCCCCAGAGTTGAAATGATCCAATTCCCTATTGGATCATTGGTCCGTATTACAGCTTATTTCAAATGAAATAAATAAATTACAGGGGCACAAACATAAGAAAATGTGTTTAAGATTTAAGATCCATACTTTTTTGTAGGACATATATATATAATTTCAAATAAAGAATAATATTTTGTCTCTCTCCTCCTACTACCTTCTCTCTGAACCTGCATAACAGCTAGAGAGATGGAGACAAAGTCACTCAGCATTTCAAAGCAAAGCATTTTTCCATGACTGGGCAACAGCGGGGCAGTTAGCCACAGCAGGGGTATTTTTCTACGCTGGAATCCCTCCTGCCAATTTGTTGACTGGCTGTACAGCCACAGGGTTTCCCCCAGCTAACCAGAGAAAGAAGTCCTCCTTCCATGACCCAGCTTAGCTGTGGCTTACCAGACCTCAATCACAGCCTTAACAGGAGAAAACTTGCGAGGCGCAGTGCAGCAAACTACATAGGTTGATTAAGGTCAGCTCTTTATTTAAACTACTTATCATTAACTGCTCTCTTGACAAGTCTGTGTGAGGGTACTTTTTTCATTAAAGAAATTCACAAGGCAGCGATATTTTTCTTTTCATCCTCAGAAAATCTTGGTGAAAAATGTGAAAAATAACAAGACAAGAAGTCTAAAGTAACATTATTTCTACAGCGCCTTTCAAAGCAGTTACAAGGTGCTTCACAGGTGTATTACATTTCATGGAAGTCAACCAATTATATTTAGCTATTTCTTGTGTTGAAGCTGAAATTTCAGATTAATTGTGTAAAACGCTTCGAATGAAAGCACTTTATTAATGTAGTCTGTTTAGTGGTGCTGGAGTAAAAAAGGCCAAGAGTCAAGAGTCACCAAAAATATCAGGATTGATCCCCTGGGTACCTTTAATAACAGCAAATTTCATGGAAAGTGTTTAAGATCCTGAAGATATTCAAGGTGTTGGTCAAAGGGAAATACTTAGTACTTAACATCTATAGTGACTAGAAAGACTTGAAGCATATAACAAGAGCAGCTTTAATTTGGTGTTGATAAAAAAGAAGTCCTTCAGAACTGAGAAATCTTTGTAATTTGTTAGTGAAATTAGTACAGTACAGATATCATATCCACAGATCAAGGATATCAAAGTCAATTAGCATGTGTTAGGACGTGACAAGCCTGTGTCAAGTACACAGAGTTCCAATTAAGTTGCCTATACTTCCTAATTGTGGCCATAATTAGTTACGTAACTTTGTTCCACACAAGCTATTTTTAATATTCTATAGTTTCTACTGAATGACTAAACAAGCAAATAAAATAAAGTAAAACCCACTCTAAAACAAATACAGGCTGCTGCCTCACCTTCATTAATATTTTGTAAGATTATTCAATGAGCCATCCCCAGGTTAGGTGATTATTTCAAGCTTTACAAGAGGTAAACGGGTAAGGGGTTTTCTTACTGTCAGTTGAAAGTGGCTTTGAGATGAGAGCTCTCCAAACAGTATTGCGTTTCTGCACATGTGCAGCGGCGGGTTACTATCTTATCACTGTTTTTACTCTTTGGGGCCGTTTCTAAACAAGTTACAGTAACCGCCGTTTTCATGGACGACGGAACATGTCACCCAGTGCAGCGGTGTGACTCACTGATTTGTTTTTGATTGTTTTTGGACAACAGAGGAGCTCTATGGCACAGAGGAATACGATATATCAGGCTTTGGACACTTACACAACACTTGTAATGACTTCATTGTTGGTTTGGCTCTGCACATGGGATTTGTTGACAAGAAAAATATAGAAAATCGCCCCGCCAAATCCTTGAAGTATTTTATTCAGGCTGCCCTCTGAAAATCAATCAGTGGCTTGGCTTATAGCTTACAGTTATACATAACTTGTCAAAGGTTTTATCTATTTTTTAGGTAGAGTGTCCAGGTTCCTTGTTTTGATTAGAGCTGAAATGATGAAATCAAGCGACAGAAAATTAATCAGCAACTATTTTGATATCATCTTTTCCTTTTTCAAGCAAAAATGCCAAATATTTGCTGGTACCAGCTTAGCAAATGTGATGATTTTCTGCTTGTCTCATGTGATAGTAAACTGAACATGTTTGGGTTTTGGACTGTTCAAAAAAAAAAAAAAACAAGACTTCTGAAGACACCAACAGAAAAATAGTGAGTTTCTGATATTTTATAGACTAAACGATTAATCAACAGATTAATTGAGCAGGCCTTGTATTGATGGATGTAACTAATAAAGCTTTCCGCGACTAAGTAAGTCAACATACTCTACATAAAGCAAGCTCTTTAGTTCATACATTGTACTGCACTCTGTATTTTTAATCAAGGCTAAAGCTCAGCAGTGTACTTAAAAAAAAAAAAACACTCACAGAAATCCATCACCAATAAGGCCTTTACCCCTTAATTGTCTGCTAAGCAACAACAATGAGGAATCAAAGCCTTTGAAGATAAAGAGAAGCCATTAAGCTTCCACTGCTGCACCAATCATTATCAGCCAAATCCCAGCGACAAGGCTCATCACAGGGGTAAAATAAGGAGTAGATAAGGCAGGAGCTAATGATGATTTTTCTCCCAACATCCAGAATAAAAAGCAACAAATGGGCGATAAAAAGCCCAAAGAGGTGTCACAGAAAGACTTGAGGGAGCTGACAGAGGCTAATCACCAGGGTTAAACGCTTTCTGAAAAGACAAGACCGAAACAGCCCAATCACGTTTATGACTTGTTCAGAATGCTGGTATGTGGATTATATATTTTCCTCATGGTGAAAAGTGTGAAGAGCAATATCTGGAATCTTCTGCTTTGTGGCAGCAGGGTGAAAATTTGGAAATTATCTTTCTAGAGGAGGTGATGAAAAAGCTTGTTTCCTGCAATCATTTTTGCTTCCCATGACATTTTAATAACAAGACAGCAGTAGCCCCACCACTCTCACGCAGTTAAAATAATGGCAGTTTCTCAAACGAGTTGTTCAATCTAATGACATAACTCTTATAACCTGGATTTAATTAGCCACATTGATTCACGAAGCTGTCAGACTCCACCACAGCAGATGTATTTCTGTGATATACAATACAGTTCTCATTTATCAGGCCTATTTAGAGTTTTCCCTGCCTATTCTCTTTATTTGTGTTAAATTTAATCTGCCTCAAAGTGAATTCAATATAAAGCTTTGGGAATCTCTAAACAGGGCTAACATGCACAAGACATAATTACGCTCTAACAAAGGATCTGTCATCAAAGATTTACAATGGAATCAGGCAAGTCAAGAGACTTGAGTTCAAGCAAGTGTGAGTTCAGTATTTGCCAATATGCTTTTATGCTAGCTTAAGTGACGTCTTTCAACGTGTAATGAAATACACAGAAGTGTACATGCGCTCGCAAAAAAAAGCGTGCACAAATAAATATACTTTGAGGTTTAACCATGTCCAATACAAATAAGTTATACAGTCACAGTGTATGTGTGTGCGCTCGAGAGCATTATTGGCACCACAGATGCCGAGCATATAGATATGTGCAGTATGTGTGTTTAGAAATTTATTTATGCGTTATATAACAATCTGTTTACTTATTGGAGAAAAACCCATGACTGTAAAGTTACTTCCTCACATTCTCAGTCTTGTTATAGCTGTGGAGAGAGGATATGGCCCTGCTGTGTTGAGCCTTATTCTGCTGAAGCTTTGATCAGGCGGTTCACACAGGCGACAGACTATACCACCTAACAGGGGAAGTACTGCAGTGCTTGCACAGCGGGTGGGGGGGTTGATGCAGGGACTTTCCACGCCAAGACGATTCTGCAACTTAAGAAAAATAGCACTGCCTCATATGTTCTCGCTCTCCAATAAATTTTGTGCAACAGAACTTTTTCAGCTGGATTTCTGACACAGGAGGTCTAACTTTATCACCATTGTAGATACGTTACAAGAGTACAATCAATGTATATAATTAGAAGCTCAAATTTGGAAGAGGCAAACCTCATTTTACTTAGTTAAATTTTATTTATCAAACATTTTAAATGGACCATGTCATAATCAATACGCAGAAAAAAAAACGCTGCCTTGGGTAACACACCAAAATTGCTGTTCAATATATTTTGTACACAACATGCCCAGTGGATATTACATGGAGTTAAAAAAAATAGGCTGATGTAAAGGCTCATAACTTTGACAACACTGGGTAATATGTTATGTTGAATTAATGAAACATCCACATCATGCTGACTACTAAACAACTACTAGACAGCAATGTAGAGATACCACATTGAACAGACACCCTCGCTGCTCCTAACACCCAGTCTAATTGATTTTCAATGATATCCTTTAATAGCGTTGAACAAACACTGTAGACAACAGCAGTGTCACAGTAACCACATTTATTGAATAATAATGGTTTGTGCTGTTGTTTTGGTGTTGTTAACCTTCATGGATTTAGATAATGGGAGCAGTGGGTTGTGGGACAGTGGGAAAGCTGTCTCCTATTGCTCTTGCTGCTCCACTGCATGCTGTACCTCAAACTGCACCAGCTACTTCCACAACTGATGAAGCACTTGGAGGAGGGGGGGCTGCTCTCGAAGATATTTCTAAGTTAATTTCAGCTTTTACTTTTACTTTGGACATTGCCTCCTACATGAAAGCAAATATACAGTCAATCAATGGCGGTTTGTGTGTGTGGCGGCCCTGCACAAGAACAATTGTTTGAATAGCGTTCCTTTATAGCTTCCATGTTGTCACGGGTAACAGTGAAGTGAGCTAAAAGTCTCAACACAAGAGCATGAATATTAACATGGGCCAACAGTGACATAACATTTACACGAGAGGGCAGATGACATTTCTCTGTTGTTGAAAAGGTACAGAGCAGCTTTAATGTGAAATCCCTCCACCCTCAGCTTCCTCCTTGATGTTCCAATATATGAATTCTGTTGTAATTGACTCTGCTTTTGACTTCATATCTGGAGGCCATGATATTGTGTGCCTTTTCAAACGCATGTAGATGAAATCTACATGACTATTGAGTCTATACAATGCATGCTGTGAGCAGTAGTGGGTTGTGAAGCTGTCCTATTATCATTACTTGCCTACCTAGCAGAAGGGAAGAGTAGATGAAAGCAGATGGAGGAGGGAATAGCTGCCTGAAGCCATCAAATCATTTCAAAGGAATCCCGGGTCCAAGTGCAGAACAAGTAGCTCCATAACAATCATAACTAATGGGATACATGGATGACATGCCTTAGTGCTTCACAGTACTTAAAACGTTTAGTTTTAGGGGGCCATTAATCTTGAGGGTAACCCACAGCAGTGGAATGAATTGCACACAAGTTACAACAATGAATTCACTAAGAAACCAATTTATTGTTATAACAACTACAGGCACAACAGTACATGATATGATCGCTGTAAGTTGCAGCTATTCTCTTGCTGTTCTACATCATTTCCCCCAGACTTCACCTTTTGAGGCAACATGTACAACATGTAACTGTCTGGGAGAAATTGTTCTTTCATTTCGATAAATATTGGCACTGTACTTTGAGTCTATCACACATACACCATCCTGGTGCTGTAATACTCACTAGCGCATAAAATGCATTGGGATTTGTTGACAACAATAATAGAGAATTATGCCAGCCTTATCCTTTAAAGCTCATAGGAACAGTATTGTGGTTTAGGACAAAAACAGAACCCTTCGTGATTTGTAACTTACTGCACAACAAAAATCACTTTGCATTGACTGAAATTTTGATCAGGCATTTTCTGTTCTTCTTCTTCTCTTTACCTTTTCAGATCAATGCTTGATTACCAACTGGGAAAAGCAGGTAAATGCTCCCAAAATCCCAGGTTTACTGCATGTCAAATGGTTTTTGGTAATTTAATTAGTCATACATTTGTTATGGAATTTGCCCCACTGAAGGGCCCATAATAGGGGCTAAACAACAAATCCCTGCCCTGGGGCCCCCTAACAAGTTAGACCAGCCAATGTATTAAGTGAAATTTTACAGTAGGTTTTGAGTTACATCTTTAAAACAAAATTGTTACTGTGGTTTTCCCTAAAAGTTCATGGGCAAATCTCAGAAACTGTAACATTAATTAATATGAGAGCAGAGTTTCCATTCCTCTACTTCCAGCTAACACTTTGACTTAACACAGGCTTACAAACATACAAACAAGTAGCACCAGGACGCAGAGGCGGGTCACTATCCAACCTGAAGCCGCAGTGATGCATAAAAATCTATCACTGCTTTTCACTTCTGGGAGCCAAGTTCACTACCATTGAAAGTCTCTCACTTCGGCGTTGTTGATAAGATTATGTGCTGTTCATTTTCCCCCCACACTACAGGCAATAATCCGATGATTGCATGTTGCTTTTCATTCTACTTTCTGTTGATATTCCCCACTTTTTTTTCCTCTTCTGCAATCCATGCAGTCCCATCACTTCCTATCCGTGGGTATCCCACTGCTCACCTGGCCTCCAAACTTTCTGTTTTGTCTGCCTAGCCTTGTGGAAGACTCCAGTCATGTGCAATTAGTGCACAGGCAGAGTGCACGCTGGTAGGTAGGTAGGTAGACAGGCAGGTAGGCCATCCAATCATTTCATGTGGGCTGAAAGAAATGATTAGACGGACTTATTACAGGCCTGCGACAGCCACAGGTACCAGATTTTTTTAATTTTTATTGTCAGAGCATTTAATTTTTTTTATTCCTGTCGGGATGTGAAGAGAATTTCAACAAATATAACAAAAATGCTTAAAAAAATGCCTACCCTAGCTTTAAGATTTTATTAATCACCTACAAGGCAATACATTGCTTTGATCCAAGCATATGTCCAAACAACAGAATAACATTCTTCACTCACAATGAACAAATATGCCTTTTTTCACATCTTCCAAGTCCAAACTGAAGATTATGGAAGAAAAACCCATTGTGGTCAAAGCCCCACAGCTGCAACTATAAAGTTGATGAATCAGTCTTTTTCAACTGCCTATTTTTATAAACTTGCTTTTTATTTGACTTATGTACTAATTTAGTGAAATACTATTTTGTTTTTTGCATGAGCCTTATATTGCCACCGCCAAAGTTTTATTATTATATATAGTACTTTTATTGTTCTTTTTTTCTGTATGTTTTCTCACGTGGTTTTCTCAGTTCTGTTCCTCTGCTGTTTTTACTGTTGCTGTCAAGTACTTACTAACAGTAAAGCACTTTGTAGATTATTTTTAGAAGGTGCAATAAAACCAAAATGTATGTATCAAATTCAATTCAAGCATTGCTGCCTCTGTCTGAAGTGCTAGTATAAATATTTAATTGAGACAGATGAAACAACTCCTCCCCCAAAAGCATCAAATTTATATTATATGGCCCAGTTATATGAATTCAACCATTTGCATATCATTGACATTTGATTTGCACTGGTGTCTGTTTGACCAAATGGCCAAACGGCTGCAGCACCACTCCATCAAGTTTTGTTTTCTTAGACAAACCCCATTTTTTGATATTATTTGATTTAGGTTCACAAATTACGTAACCACAGAACATGAACCCTTCTGTTTGAACTGTCATGTTACACCATAATTAACAGTGCAGGTAGCAGCGCCTTGTCCAAATGTGACAACTGCCAGACACAGCAGACAGTACCTTTCATGTACTCTGCGATACAAAATGTTCCAAACAATGGTCACATATATTACTTAAATATAGTCAGTTACAATGGGTGTGTGCATAACAGATCATAAAATAAGCCTATTGGTGTTTAACCTCACAGTGATGTCATGGTGTACTGCCACGCTGTGGAGCTCAATTCTACATCACTGCAACACAGTGAGAAGTCAAACCACTAGAGGTAAAAATAAAAAAAATAAAAACTGCAGGTCTAAAGTTGGAAATAGCTATTTTATTTTGAGTTTTGTTCATTTTCCCTTCATTTATTACATTTCTACAAATAATGTTAATTCTAATTGTAAATGAATCATATTACAGCATTATGTTGTCATTTTTCCATTTCTCGTGTGATCACTTGATTACTGTCAGAATAATGATTATAAAAATATTCAATAGTTGCAGCCCTAATGTACAGTATGGCTGGGCACCACCATAAAAATGATGTATAAGTCATATTATAAAAATGAAGACTAGACTAAAGTCTAGACTTTCTGTAATTGCAAATCAAATTAATACAATGCATTTGTTCTAATTAAGATAATATGTTAAAAATATGATTAATAATATTTTCATTTTGTTACCACCTGGCTCAAGGCTGGCAAACAAAAAGGGATGTCACACACAGTCAGTAGTGTGTGCAATGTATGGATGATTGTAAGTATGGTGTATTGTGTGTTGTAAGGTGCAGCAAACCAAGCAGAAGGAGGTAGATTGAGGGGCCCATTATTCTCTTATGGCGTAGTCAAGTTTCTATGTGGAACGGGCAAGAGACGTCACTTCTGGTCACAAACTGACCTGCCTCCTTTGTTTGGACACGAAAAATTGCAAGGCTCCTCAGTGTCCAGTCAGTTTGAGAGAGGGGGTGGGAATAAACTCATTCAGGAAATTTGTTTGTTTATATACTTGTTTTATAACTACACGGCAAAATAATACAGCAGAGAGGAAGAGATGCAGCTTGGCTGTAGCGAGTGAAAAGACAGTGTCAGAATAATGACAGTAAAATGTTGGATAAAATACTGCATAATTTACAACTTTGTGGACTGCTGTTGATAGCCCATTAGCCATGCCATCTACTGCAGTTTATGTTTACAACCCTACCCACGCCATTTCCTGATGTCACAGGATGTCGAATGATCCATCCGACTCCGCTTACCAACTACCTGCTGGGCAAAAACACAGCAGAACAAGAAAAGCAGGCAGAGTGGGCGGGGTGGTCACAACTTTTAAGTTGTACTTGGCAGCTACAACTAAAAAAGTTCAGTATACAGTATTAGTGATCTGAATTTACACTGAGGAAGCAAATGTGTTAAGTGAGGAGGAATTGAACTCCAATTGAAAGCTTGAAGGCATTGGCTTAGGCTTCATTAAGAATGGCTGGCTCTTCAAAAACAACCATTAAAATCAGCATGTAATTACCAAGCAAGTGAGACGAATTCCTAATCTGAGAGGCTGCAGGGCTTCCAGCGCCTATGGTCAAAACTGTACAGCAGTCCAGATACATAGTATGGCTCACTTAAATGTGATCAGGAAATCTGTTTGAGAAGGTGCGCACACACACAGGTGCTCTGCATGTGTTGGGATAAGAAACATAATCACAGGAAATAGTAAAAATGCATCAACATAATCTCTTTAATATTTCATAAGGTGAGGATGACCAACCAAAGATGGTCTTCATCAGATACTGGTGCTAATGTGAACGCTAATTAGCCATCATAGTGCAAACTAAGCAAGAATTTATACTATATACATTTTTTTTTACATTACTTTTACATTATACGGACTACACAATTCTAAATCCACCCGGGCAAGTTGAAATTAAGCTGGATGCCTGCCTCCCTGCCAGGCCAAAAAACACAGTCAAGTAGAGGATGTGTTTGCCAAGCAGAGATCTACAGTCAGTCCATGTTCAGTCAGATGTCAAATGCTCTATGTTTAAAGCTCAAACTGGCATCCTCCCTCCACCTCCCCATCCTCATGCTTACTGCATTATTCATAAAACTTCCAAAGACGAGTGCATGGGAAAAAGGTCTTCAGCGTTCCGTGTTATGATGTGTAGCCAACAGCAGCAGAGTTTTTCATCCTTGTATTGCATAATGCTAGTTTATATTCAAATGGAGTAGAGGTGCAAGGTCATGACAAATATCACAACACAGGCTGACCATAATCTGCACACATCTGACTTTCACATGTGGCAATCATCAGGGCTTATTATTTCATTTGCCTTCACAAAGGAGTTTGTGCTTTCATTTCAGGATGCCATTTCCATGACACAGGGTGATACTTTTCACTGATAAAGTAGCACTGAATTCCTATAGATCAAGGTCACCAAACCAAACAAATCAAACCTACAGTATGTAGGAACCCAATAACAACATTAACGTTAACATTGGATGTCTCAATGGTGTGTGACCAAGGGCCAGAGATTGCATGGCCAACTCTCAAGATTACTGGAATGCATATCTTTTCTTATGATAGCTGACATTAAAAGTGTTCGGTCACTCATAATGGCTGCTGAATCACAGCTAAAGAGGGAGGCATTGACAATATCATGCAAGCAAGATTATTAATTATTTGTGTATTCTGCACTAAAATCTAAAATCTGATCAGAAAATAATAATAAGATTAACCATGACTGATGTAATAACTCCCTCTCCTGAGTTGCCAAATGGTTTTCCAGCACCTCTTTTAAGGCCCAAGACAACCTCTTTACACTTCTCCCACATCCAGATTTTCATATCTTCCTCTGCACCATAGCTTTTCTGGGCTACCAGTACCTCTGAACTGCTTCTGGATTCACCCTCATCAGCCAGGCTTACTACTGATGTAGCATGAAGAAGTTTAAGTTAAAATGAAGAACAGTGCGATGGTCAGCATCTACTATCTCTCTCCCTCATTTACTAAACCTCTCTCTCAGACTAGGGGGTTGTGGATTAAATGGAGATGTTATCAGGGCTTAGAGCAAGTCAATATTGCACTTGCACGTGTGTGAGGCTGATAGGGGCCATAAATGGATAGCCAGTGGCCCTAAAAGAAACCCAGCTCAAGCATCACATAGAGAGAAGCCCACTGGATGAAGGGCAATGAGAATGTGGCTGGCAATTTGGGTTATCAATGAACACACCAGAAATTTGATAATCTCGAAGAGAGACGGTTGTGGCACTTTTCAACATCTAGGTTGTAGAGAAAGAGGAGGTTGCCTGCTTTCATCAAAAATGCAGAAGGCCACCTTTGATTTAGACAATATCAGAGCAGATGTGCAAATCCCATCCTCTAAATAAATGTCATGTTCAGGATTTCTGCGTCTCCCATCATGAATACAAACAACTATAAAAACAGTAGAATGAATCCTGTCAGAGTTTGTTTTCTTGTCATGATAGAATCCAGTTAACTGCAGAAGCCATTAGATTCCCATTTACTGGTTTTAATTATTTAAAAGCCTTGTTAAATATTGTAAATACACACTTTCACAAGCACTGTACCATCGTCTGTTTATGGGATATAATAGACAGCCAGGGGGCTCCTGAAATATCCTTCTCTGCCTTTGAAGAAGATTGAATCCAATGCAGGGCAGACATTTTTATTCCCCTTACACAGATGACAGTTACTTCCAATGCAAAGCAATTTAGAACGGAAATATGTCTGGCATTTTGTGCCCCAACAAGGTATCTAGTCTGTTGCATTGAACAGGAATCAAAGTCATAATTCAAAAATAGGTGAATGTTGTGAAAAGCTGTAAATGAATTTAATGAAGACAATGCGTTTGCAGCATTTATCATTTAAATTAAAAAAAATGTACCATTAACTCCAGCCATTCTTTCCCCCCTTTGAGCATTGATTTTATATCACAGCAGACACATTGCTCTGAGTAATTTCACTCAAGGATTTAGTGCACGTTACACTGTAGCTCAAATAAATGTTATTTAATCAATAGGGAAGTATAGTGCCATAATAAAAATCTTGAGGTCCTCACATATACAGTGCCCTAAATCATTTTTTCTATTTGCTGTGTTCATCAGTGTTATCTGCCAATAGAAGTATAGCATTTTTAATTCATTTTTTGGCTGGACCAGCCACGGACCAACCCTATAACCCCAAATGTCAGTCCATCACTGACTCACTGAGTGATGAAGTTACACCATTGGTGCGGCCGGCCCAGTGTTGGAGTTTCCCCATTCGCCGTTGCTCCTTTAAAATGAATTGGCGCAAACAGTTTCTATTACACGGTCAGGGGCGTTTACAAAGGAGCCCCGAGCGCAGCCCTGAAATAAGTTTTAAAGACACACATTTACCGAATTAAGCGTCTAACACAGAGACTCCAACACTGACAGGAGCACCAACTTGACAATTGTGTTGATACAAAGAGACGTGACAGATGCATTTTACCAGCCTGCACCATATAGACTATAAAATTAAGGTGTAGCCGCAGTGTAGCCGGTTTAACAGCACCATGCTGGGCAGGTGACAGGTGTGTTTACGGTGTATGTGTACTCTGAAAGATGTCACGGTGTGGACATAGTCACGCAGCTGACAAACTGTTAGCCTAGCATGCCAATCCTACGTTAACATATGGATGAGACCATATGTTTACAGACATCTGCAGATAGAAACAGATGAAGGAGCAGGGCGAGTTAATAGATAATTAGGAGAGTTATAATTACAATTAAAAAAAGTTCAAATCAAACATCCCAAAATATGAGTGGAAAGTATTGTTCTTGCAACTGCATTTATACCCTTTTTTGACTCAAACATTGCTTAACCATGTCATGTGATATGTTACTTCAGTACACTTTAACAACAAATATTACTGGGACCACTACAGAAAATTGTCGGTGAAGATTTAATATCCAGGAATTTACATTATAAATACTACCACTAACTATCCCTGTGACAGATTGGCCACAATTTCGCACATTGACCATACATGGTCCAGCCATATACTAGGTTTTGACCTAGTCTTGTTTCAAGTTTGAGTGAACCTGCTCAAGGTGTAAACTGCTGAAGAACTTGTCTTTCGAAGTTTTATTTTGCTCTCTCTTCTCCCCACATCAAGAAATATGTTCTGTTAGTCCATCCTAAAACATTATGCGCATGTTTGTATGATATAAGATAAACCTTTGAGTGACTGAAATGTGGACTCTATACCACAGGACAGAAAAAGTGAGAGAAAAACTGTCTTCAGTATAGCCGCTGCCTTCCCTGCAGGACAGACAATGATTGATGGCTAACTTTGACTGTTAAAAAATGTAATTTCAACCTGACAATCAATCACTTAGCTCACAGTCTCAACCTGCAAAATGCTGTTGTACTTAGAAGGATTTGTTGCTAGAGACATGGGAAAAGGGGTCTTAGAGAAGCATCATAGGTACATTGCTGCCTAAGCTTGCCATGTCTATGACCTTCCCTGCAGATTTGGTCAATACAACCAGTCTGATATTGCCCCACCATACCCTTCTCTGCTCCACATGAAAACCTATATACTCTCTCTGGGTGGGAGAATCCTTAGTGACTTGAGTTGTTAGGCTTACTGAAACACAGCATCCTGGGATACAGTTGCCAAAAATATTTGCATTATTTCTCATCATGCCACAAAAGGAAGACAACATACACTCTGTGTATTGTTGATGCCACAAAGTGAGCAGATTCCCTGTGAGGAATAGTGCCTGCTGGCTGCAATCTTGCTTGTTATTATCCCTTTCCAACCTGAAGATAGACAGGACCAGCTGCAACCAAGTCACCTGACCATGCATCATTTTCACTGCTTTTCTTTTTCCTCTGACAGGAATTGTGCAGTCCAGTAGCAAATGCAAAGCATTTCCATATTAAGACAGGCAAGGGATTATCCTTGTATAGTCTGTGTACCAGTGCAGCCTGCCACCCTCTCTACTCTTCCTTTTAAAGCCAAGTTTGAAGATGACACATTTTGCCTCCTTGTGTCTCAAAAATCCTAAATTTGTTTGCTCAAATGATAATACAGTTCTGAATGTTGTAATCAGATTAGAGTCATTTATAGAGAGAACCCACCAACGCATTGAGACCTGAAATTATGTCTGACAGACTGGATTTTTAAATGACAGTGTAGCTGTTGTGTGTTAGAAGGGAGTTGGTTGCTAAAGACGGATAAGACATTTCTTAATTACACTAAAATTTATCCTCAGAGACCTCTGCCAGGGATATGAGGGAGGCTTCCCCTGAGTCATCCAACACTGCCTCCTCCACAGGGGGCATGTCGGTCAGGTTTAGGAGATCCTCAAAGTGTTCCTTCCACCGCCCAACAATGTCCCCAGTCACAGTCAGCAGTTCTCCACCCCTGCTGAAAACAGCCTGGGCTAAGCCCTGCTTCCCCTTCCTGAGTCGCCTGACGGTTTGCCAGAACTTCCTTGATGCAAACCGAATGTCCTTCTCCGTGGCCTCCCTGAACTCCTCTAACACCCAGGTTTGTGCTTCAGCAACCACCTGAGCTGCTGCCCTTTTGGTCCCTCAGTACCCATCTGCTGCTTCAGGAGACCCCTGGGCCAGCCAAACCCAAAAGGCCCCCTTCTTCAACTTAATGGCCTCTTTCACCACTGGTGTCCACCAGTAGGTGCTCAGGCTGCCGCCCTGACAGGCACCGATGACCTTCCGGCCACAACTCTGAGAAGCCGACTCCACAACTGAGGTCATGAACATGGCCCACTCAGATTCCATGTCCCCAACCTCCCCCAGGATGCAGGAGAAATTGAAGACCTCAACTATCGGGGATCACACTACTCAGCTTCCCGGGGAAAGCTTATGCCAGGGTACTGGAGAGAAGGCTCTGGTCGATTGTTGAACCTCAGATTGAGGAAGAACAATGTGGATTCCACCCTGGCCATGGAACAGTAGACCAGCTCTTCACCCTTGCAAGGATACTTGAGGGGTCATGGGAGTTTGCACATCCAGTCTACATGTGCTTTATGGACTTGGAGAAGGCTTACGACTGTGTCCCTTGGGGCACCTTGTGGGCAGTGCTGCAGGATTATGGGGTACCGGGGCCGTTGCTGCAAGCCATTCGGTCCTTATACAAATGCAGTTAGAGCTGTGTCTGCATTCTCCGCGGTAAGTCAGACTTGTTCTTAGTGGTTGTTGCGGCTCCGCCAGGGTTGTGCTTTGTCACCGATTCTGTTTGATTTCATTTGATTTGATTTGATTTTCATGCGCAGAATCTCAAAACGCAGCCAGGGGGAGGAGAGTGTCCGGTTTGGGTACCTCAGGATTGTTTCTCTGCTTTTTGCAGATAATGTGGTTCTGTTGGCTTCAACACACCATGACGTGCAGCAGACACTGGGATAGTTTGCAGCCAGATATGAAGCGGTTGGGATGAGAGTCATCAACTCCAAATTTGAGGCCATGGTGCTCTGCCGGAAAAAGGTGGACTGCTTCCTCTGGGTTGGGAGTGAGTTGCTGCTCCAAGTGAATGAGTATCTCAGGATCTTGTTCACGAGTGATGGTAAGATGGAGAGTGAGGTTGACAGGCGGATCGGTGCAGCATCAGCAGTAATGCGGGTGTTGTACTGGACTGTTGTGGTAAAGAAAGAGCTGAGCCAGAAGGCAAAGCTCACAATTTACCAGTCAGTCTATGTCCCAACCCTCACCTATTGTCACAAGCTTTGGGTAGTGAAGTACTGAATGAGATCACAGATACAAGCAGCTGAAATGAGTTTCCTCCAGAGGGTGTCTGGGTTCAGCCTTAGAGATAGGGTGAGGAGCTTGGACATCCAGGGGGAGCTTGGAGTAGAATCGCTACTCCTTTGCATTGAAAGGGCCAGCTGAGGTGGTTTGGGCATCTGGATGTCTCCTGGACACCTCCCTCTGAAGGTGTTCCAGGCACATCCAACTCGTAGAAGACCCTGGGGCAGACCCAGAACACGCTGGAGATTCTTCGTATCTCTTCTGGCCTGGGAAAACCTTGGGATCCCCCAGGAGGAGCTGGAGGGCGTTGCTTGGGTGAAGGATGTCTGGGTTTCCTTACTCAGTCTGATGCCGCTGCGACCCGGTCCTGGATAAGCAGCGGATAATGGATGGATGGATGGATCGATCAGTTATGTAAAAAAATGACTACACTGTGGTTCTTGTATTTTGCATATTCTAATTAACAAAGGACATTTAGAAAATTCAATACATTTCTGATCATGTCTGATGATCTGATCATGTGGAAATGTATTGACAGTCAAATAGTAAATGTGACGTGGTCTTGATTTTACATCTCATTTAGACAGCTTTGAGATCAAAAGATATGCAAAAATTATCAAAGTGGCAGGTGTTAACATGAAATCTCCAACACAATCCATGATGCCTGTTAAAAAAAGGTAATCTTTATAGCCTTAATGTTATAATGACAATAATTTCGCCACACAATGGATCAATGCTTAATTATACTAGCACAAACTGGACAGGATTGGATTTTTTGTTTGACAATGATTTAATATTTTGGCATATTTTGCTTTATATAACACAAAGTAAGAGTCTGAACACTGAAGTGTGCAAAAAAACTGAACTGCCAATTTGTCTAATAATATCAGTCGAGTCCAGTTATTCAACAGTGTGAAAACATGAGAACACATTCCACAGTAAAAGTTTACCGGCAGTTGAAGTAGCCCATTCAGCAGTTTATGCCTTCCTTATATTTGCATTACAATGAAAGACAATACATCTCTTTATTGGAGGCACCACAAGCAAGTGCTGTGCATGGTCACAGCACAGTGATGTAAGCCTAAGAAACCAAGATAGAAACACCTCTGCTAGGAACCTCTTCAAATATTATCCTAATAGATGTTTCAGAAATTCTTGCTCCTCATTTAAAGTTAACAATGTAAATTCAATTAGACAAATCCCCAAATGGACTAAATGAATATTGCCAGCTTTTGAAATGATACAACTGTAAGTGTTTTTTCCAAAGTAAATCTCTTGTATAATATACATCAATGAAATAAGAAAAATAAATGAATCTTTGGTGAAGCCTTGGACAGTCAACGTTTCCTTCTGGATCACTTGCAATCATATCACTCTAAAAGATTGAATCACTCTGACAACCTCTTTTTTTCCAAAAATGTGAAAGAGGAGAGAAGGGGATTAAAAAACAGGAATTAGAGTAGTTGACACTTAGCAGGGATTCAGACCAAAAATAGTTGCAATTGTGGGGGCGTGTTGTTTAAGATATTGATGGGACAATGAAATAAGATACAGACTAATGTGTTTAAAGGCTTATCAGATGCCAAAACATGGCACAATGGTTTGTAATACAGACAGGGTTTTACAACAACTGGATAGTTGTCACAGCGGCAACTATTTTATCTTTTATCATGATGATCACGAGGCAAACAGTAGAGATATAGCATTCATGTTACAAAGTAATTTACCACAAATGTTGCTACTGGCCAATGCAGCACTTTGCAAGATGACGTCACATTGTGTTGCAGCAAAAGGTGAGCCTGGTTCAACTTTTTAGCCGGACGACCCTGCGTTGTTGTGCCAGAGCCCAGTCGAGTCTGATTGGCTATGTGACCGAGTGTGTATGTGGTTCCAGGAAGCTCATTGATTCTTAGGGCCGGCTTCTCGCACCTCCTGTGGGCTCTCCTCCCTCCACTTTAAACCAGCCAGACAGCTGGCATGCTGTCATCCACTTCTGTTAAATATTGTAAATAGTATGATACAGAATATAGCAATCCTGGGATCTGTAGTGGTGGATAGCCTTTTTCATTTATGCCGTGTCTTCTCCTGTTTGTAATGTTGTAATGTAAGAGATTTGTATTTTTGTTTACTTTTGGTTTGAGCAGGTTGGTTGATTTAGTCCCATTTTGTCTGTTGTTATTTTGTAATAGCCCAATCTAAAGCCAAAGTATCCCATATTTTGTGAGTGATAAATACTTTGTGGTCTGAAATCTCTTGTTGCTGGTGGTTCTGAGCTGGAAAGTGGAATCTCATTTTCATGCTACACCAGGGTTTCCCCTGGGTGTAACACCCAAGAAACCCCCAACATTTTTGAGGAGGTGCACTCGCATTATTATAACTCCTTAAGGTACACTCAATGAGACCTACAGTAGAGATTGGACAGAATGAAAATACTTTCATTTGTATTAAAAGGCTAAAGGACTGTTGGAGACCATTGGAAACAGACTTTAGCCTTCTATGAGGGTTGAAGGGCTGACAGAGGCCAGAGGAGATATTTAATCTTGTGAGATAACACTAAAGGTGGAAATGAACAGGCTTATGAAAAGAAACAACTCCAGCGAGCTATATGGAGAATTTACCCACTGGGTTTGAAGACCTGAGGGATTTTCTAAGCAGAGAGAATAGCAGTGTTGAATATGTGGATATAGAATACAAGGTTGAAATTCACTGCATAGCTGCAGAATTTGCAGCACCTTTTCTAAATAAGTGGCTTGAGTACAGCTGAAGGCAAAGATTACATTTAAGTAGGGATTTAATGGGGAATAAAAAGGGACAAATAATGGAACAAACCATAAGCCAAAGTTTGGTGCTAAGATGCATCTATGGCCAAGAGCTGTATTTATAGTCTTGCAGCGACAGATGTTGCAACATGGAGGATTCATTTGAAAATCAAGACCCTTGTCCAACAGCTGTATTATTGAAATTAGGAGTAACTTATTGTAGTACCGCAGTGGAAAGGATAACACCTTAGCAAAGGTGGCTGTGTTGAGCAAAAGATCTGCAGAATGAAAGAATTATAATGGAACAACTAGCTGGTTCATAGAACACGGGAAGATGGCTGATTTGTGAGACATGGTGACATGAAAATGAGGCGCATCAACAGCCTGAAAAAGCAGAAATGACAATGAGGAAATCTATGTGCCTGGAAATGTATGAATGAAGATGGGAGAGTGAAGATATAGTAGAAATTCACAAAGAAGGGGAAATGTGAAAGAGAAAAAAAATCCCCCTTAATAGGTTCACATAATTCAGCCTTTAACAGTAGCCTGAAAGGTGTAAATGAAGAAGAACATGGCAGGTGCATGCTTGGGGGTCAAGTTACCCAAGTCCACACTGCTAATGTGTGAACAGCTGGCAGAGATCACAACATGCGGACACACACACACACACACACACACACACACACACACACACACACACACACACACACACACACACACACACACACACACACATTCAAGGGTGATTTATGAGGGTCTAAAGAACAATTGAAAATGAGGCACTGAACCATGTACGACAGGTCTATGGGGATGAGTCTGTGGCTGCTCCGGAAGACACAGTGTAGCTACCATAACTCTGAGTGATGGAGAGTATGGCCAGAGGGACAGTGTGTGTGTGTGTTTGCTGTTTGTCTATGAAGGGTGGCTGTGAATGTACAGTGTGTGTCTTTTCATGCATCAGTATGTGTAGACATGTGTGTGTGTTTGGTGAATGTTAAACATTTAAACATAAATTTGCTGTAGGTGGTGCCAACTGAGGCACAGACAACTCAGTGTGAATTAAAAATGTTTCAACTGAGACAAAAAAAGGAGAGAGGCTAGAGGAAAACAACAGAAGTCTCCTCACACACACTGTCAGTGCATAAGTTGCAAGCTACCTACAGCTAACATTTGGAGAGTTGAATATTGGCTGTTCAGGGCAAATAAACAGACTGCACAAACAACCCAGCAGTCAGATTTGTGCAAATAACACAAAGCAGACATTTGCTTTTATTGTGAAGCAGCTACAGCTTTGTGTATCCTTGGTCACCAAAGTTAGCAACTGCTAGCTCCTTGGTGTGTAAAAGTGGGTCCAAATAAAGATATAGACATTTAGTTTTTGTCAGCAGATCAGGTTTAAACCTTGCAGAGAGAAAAAAAGGCATCAGCCACAGCCTCTAACAGAGGGGAACTACTGAAATCACCTACTATTGTGTTTGGCAAGAGAAAAAAAATCCTTCTTGCTTTCTATGACATGTTTGGAGACCACAGATACACAGTAGAGAGCTTGCAGCTGGTATTTTACTGCTATTAAGACACAAGAGGGAGATTACGCAGCTACATTAATTTATTCATGAGCAAAAGCACCCCAGTGTTTCCTCACATACTGTATATAGATCTATATCCAGGGGTGTTTACTACAATTATCAGCTGGATAGAGCAAATACAAGAACTAGAGTTCCCTTTCAGTCGATTCACTCGGTACAACATATATAGTATAGGATATCACGCCCCTGTGTGACCTGACTGAAGACACCTCTATTCATGCCTTTTAGGCAGATGATCTGTAGTGACGTATGTGGGCTAGCCGCTTGCCATGATGGCGATGACGTGCTAGACACTGGCTTGGACATGCATGGTTTATCGGAGAATGAACAGGAGGCGACGATACATCCTTCTCACTGTATCGCAGTGCAGCTGAGAAACTGGAGGTGGAGTGGCCCTCTCCTCCACCAGCTCAGAAACCGTTGCGGTTCACAGGGTTTTTCCTTCCCCACCTGCCCATGTTCCTGGACTTCGCCTCAGAGTTAACTTTGACATGGAACAAACTACTGTCTACCTGCATCATGGTGCCCGGCTATTGACAGTATTTGGATCTGGATGGAGCTGAAAAAGCTTGGTTAATCCTCCGCTTTTTTAGCCATCTCTGGCAGCTTATCTAGCCCTGTCCCACAACCATGGTGTGGACAGACCCACAGCCCTCCCATCCAAGCACTGCAGATTCTCCACATCTCAGCTGGAGAAGATTTACCAGGTGCAGGCAGGCACCGCCTATGCGCTGAGCTCGGTCACCATGCTTCAGATATATCAAGCCATGGGTCTGGCAGAGCTTGGACAACAGATGCCCCCCGACAGTCCACTGGCACCTCTTCTCAACAAGGTCAGAGTTGCCACGGATTACATCCTCTGTGGGTCTCGCTGTGCAGCGCTCTCCCTGTGCAGACGGATGGACTCTATAGTGGTGGCACAGACACCTATGGCTGACTCTCTCTGAAATCCCGGATAGGGACAGGGCTGTTTATTTGGATAAGCTAGTGTCTGCTGAGGGTTTGTTTGGCCAGTCACTCGATGCTATTCAGGCGAAGTTTGAGCTGAGGAAGAAGCAGGCCAAAGCTCTGCACAGCATCATCCCCTGACGATTGGGCTCTGATAGCGAGCACCAGAGAGCAGGCAGCGGCGCAGCTGTTGCTAGTTCTGTCACACATTCAAGCACTGGGCTTTTTAGTGAATTTACAGAAAAGTTTGCTAACCCAGAGTCAGCAGTTTTCTTTCCTCGGGTTGGAAATATGCTCCGTTTCTAGTCAAGCATGTCTGTCAGAGCACCGAGTGGCCGCGTTTCACCGCTGCCTCGTTCAATTTCAGTTGGGACGCAAACTGCATTTCCGGGTGATTTTACAACTAGGAGGCATGATGGCATCTATGATCGCTGTAGTGCCGTTCGGGCTGTTAAAGATGCGGGTGCTTCAATGCTGAACTCGATCTCACCGGCTGTGTGCGCTGCTTTACCTCCAGAGGAGGCTGATGATAACCACTTCTTACATGTCTGCTCTCCTCCCTTGGAGGGAACCTGGTTTACTACAGCAGGGCTCCCCTATAGGAAGGGTGTCTTTTCACAAGGTGGTGTCTATAGATGCCTCCCAAGAGGGGATGGGGGGCTCTGTGCGATGGTGCAGCAGTGAGAGGGGTCTGGACGTTGGTACAATACAAGCTTCACATCAATCAACTGGAGACTTTCTTAGCTGTAAAGCATTTTTGTCCAGTTCTGACAGGCCAGGATGTTCTGATCAGGACAGATAATACAATGGTGGTTTCCTATATAAACAAGCAGGAAGGTACCAGTTCACTTCCCCTGTTAAAACTGTCTCACTCTCTGTTGCTGTGGTGCAGTGTTCATTTTCTTTCAGAGCCACCCATGTCCCAGGTCGTCTGAACCTGGGGAGTCTATATTAAATTTTGTTTTATTTTATTAAGCGTCCTCCCGTCCTTGGAAGTTTGTACTCCCGAGTTGAACTTGTCATGTCCTCAACACACCTACCTGACTGTACTGTGACAAAACAATCTCAACTCAAAGCTCCACTAACACTTTTTTTTTTCTCACAAAAAAATTACCTCATTGACAGAGAGATGCAGTAAATGATGTTATTCAGTCTGTAATGCAGCTATAATAAAAATCCAAACTGTTGTGTAGCTGAATAAATTAAAATGGAATTTAATATAGACTGATCTGTTCATTTTAATACATTTATATTTATTGAAATGTGATAATATCTGTACATATAGGGCTCTGGAGGCAGCGCTGTTGTTCTGTCCAGTAAAAACATGAAGCTTCACTTTACATTCAGACAAGCTAATGTGGCAGCTACAATTGTTAGATTTCATCTGAGACCAACATTTATCTTCCAAAAGGAATTATATCATGTATCAAAATGCTACAGAGACATTAGAGCCAGCAGTAAATTACCAAAGAGCTGCACAGATCAGTTCATCGGATTATGTTCTCCTCGGCATGACAACACAAGACAAGGGCTGCTGCTGCAAGATGACTGGCTGATTTCATCTGGCCAGCGGCTCCTCACATCTTGGAAAACGTCACAGCAGATTTACAAACAGGCGTTATTTGGATAAACCACATATTGGGAATGTACATGGTTACTTTCTCACCTGAAAAAATATTAATAATAATTAATATTATTAATAAATAAACTTAATAAAATGGCATTTTTCAAAATCTCATCTCATGATGCAAACGCTCTTGGATATCTTAATCGGACCGCAAGGTGTACTGGGTAATGGAGGCCCAGCAAGGGCCCTCCTCTCTATACAAAAACGGTGACAGAAAGTTGAAACTGAAAAAAGTTGACACAGAAAACCAATGACACGGAAAAACACTGACAGCGTAAAAAAAAAACTTTCACTGAAAAAAGACAGTCATGAAGAAAAAATATGAAGATTGACATTGAAAAACATCATAATGCAAAATAAGATAAGATAAGAATTATTTTAATCCCCGTGTTTTATTTTTCAGTGGAACTTGTTTCAGTGCCAATACAAGTGTTTCAATGCTAATATTACCTTTTTCAGTTCAGGTTTTATTCTCAATAACAAATTTTATTTTCGATGTTAAAATTGAACTGTCACTGTTCTGGTCTCATACAATCGCAGCAGCATGCTTTAACAATTTTGTGATATGGGGAACAGTCCAGAGTTGATCCATCACAAAAGCCTCTCCCAAGAGGACACTAACATCCTTTTGCCAGAGGTACACAATCACCACAAGTGAATATATGGCACCATAGATTAAATCAGCTTGGGAGAGAACACCTACGCTTACAATGTTACTTCAGTCCTGGGAGATCCATTGTCCCACGTAAGAAATGGTTCAGTGATATTAGGTGAAGAACCGGAATAGTGGACCACAGGGACAATTTGGCAACCAGTCCCTGACATCTATAAAAGATGTGGCTTGCCTCCACAATTTTTGCTCTGCACATTGTGGCGCATACTGATGGCTCTGTATTGGCTGGAAATCATTCACACTAATGCCACATGTGTATACAGTATAGCTACAATGAAAAATACTTATTTTTCCTGTTTGAAGTACTTATATGAAAGAGATAAGGTTGACTAAAACAGTATTAACAATGGGTGTCAGGATTTTAAACAGAATTAGTTCACATATACATTTGTTAAAGCCGCAAAGATAACACAGGAAATTATGGAGTATGATGAGTTGGGTGTCACAAAAAAATCATGGTAGTTCTTAACAGTGAAATTGCTCTGTCCCCCACCAACCACCACTGACATCACAAAAATATAAGAAGAATCAATATTAGTCAGTCAGCACACTCAAATATCTGCTCAAGTGTAGAAAACAAACTGTTAAATCTTTTTAATAAGTAAAGAGCAAGCGTCATGCAAGAGGAATGGAGTCCCTGAAAGTCCAATATTTTTATTATAAGGCACATTCTAATAAAGGGTGTGATAAAACACTACACAGACATTCTGAACAATTGTAAGTGGATTCGTGTAAACACTACATAACCTTTCAGGGTTTTTCGCTGCCTATCTAACTCGAAGGCGGGCCGCCTTTGTATTACTGGCTGCCACCTTTGTTGAAAATTCCAGCATGTGATGTTGACGAAACGAAAAAGGCAGAACTCAACTGCGAGCACAGAGTAGCACCTGGACAGTGCACAGCCTGAACACACTAGAGATATCTTGTAATTCTACGCCGTCACTCAGAGACTAACGTTAGCAGAGAAGCGAACTCCAGCAGTAACAAACGAGACCGGCTGACCAACACAAACTGTAGCACTTATACAACTTAAACCAACTCCGGTGCGAAGAAAATAACTTGGTGCTCAGTCTTTTTCACCTCAGAAACCCTGCGGCTGCTCAGCATGTTGGACAGCGATGGCTTTCCCCGGAGCTAACGGTGCAGCAGAGAGGCTGCTCTCCACTGCTAGAGACATGATGTTAAAAACAACACAGCGGAGCAGTCTGCATCCCCCTCATTTTGTTATTCTCATACAGGTAGGAGACTGTAAGATTCTTTCAAATTAATTAATGCATTAATGCAGTTAACTTCTTAAAATAAAAAGGCTGCAGACCATTTATCTTATCTTACCTGCCAGTTATGTTTCATATTGTATTTCAGTGGACTAAGGACACCAGTGAATGGTTTGGCATATAGTATACTGGAGCAAGAGACTGAAAATAGTGCCCCCTTTTCTATTCATTCAATCGAGAATCGTTTTGAATCGAGAATCGATTCTGAATTGAATAGGCACCCAATTATCGTGATAGTATTGAATGTTGCACCACGCACTTTCTCCAGCCTTTGCCACCTTTATCTCAGAAGAATCCAGAGAAAACCCTGGCTTTATAAATCACTAAAGGCACATTACAAACATTTCATACTGTGCTACACTTCTTATGAATGTATTTTACTTGGGGTGTTGCTAAAATCATGTGATCTCTACCAGGTGAGCTTCATATTTTGATTGCTTACCTATTATAACCTATTATATAATTTAATTTTAATCTAAATTGCCTTTCTTTGCTCCCATCTAATCTCATTCCTGTTTTTTTATATTCATGAATACTTAAAGGGTAAAAATTTTTAAAGTCATCCTTCTTGTGCCGTCATCCCAGTCTGTTTTTTGTTTTTTTTCCTTCTGAAGAAGGGGAACACCACTTCAGGGACACACAATGCACTTAAAAGGCCCCAACATGTGTTGTATTGGCTTTTTGTTTATTTACCTGTGTGTGTGTGTGTGTGTGTGTGTGTGTGTGTGTGTGTGTGTGTGTGTGCCTCTGTTTTTATTGTCAGTAACACAAAAATCATGTTCTCTTCTGCCCCTTTCATGAACAAATGAAAATTTCAAGACCGATTATCTCTAGGATTTCAATGATCTATAGGTTGTGAATGTAAGCCTGGTTTGATGAAGAGGGGTCAGCACATTACGTACATGTGGGACTAGAAGCACTTTGCAGACCCAGTTTCTGCACTTGTGCCTGTCGGATCAGTAAGTGCTTTGTATTTTATGGTAGGCCTTGCCCTCCCCTGTGGACATATTTATGTCAAGTACTCAGTATTATTCTTATTTCTACTCTGTATTTTACCAAAAGCTCTTAAGAGTCATGAACTGGGCCAGCTATTGTTTTTCCCTTCACCTCCTTTTAGGGAACTGCAGTTATATTAATAACCTATTGTTTCCTTTCACTCAGTAAAGAAACTACAACATATCATACTGTGGAGCATAAAATAATTCTTCTTCTGTGTTTCATTACCTGTGACCCTCAGGAGGTCCTCTAGAATACAAAGGGTTTTGATACAGTGGCTAGCCTGTGTATTCCTGGAAATGCAGAGACCTACTGAGGAAACAATGTCCCTGTGCAACATCATTAGAGTCCGAGGGAGGCTGGTAGATAACCAGCGGATCTCCATGTGTTTTGTCTTCTGGAATGTTTTCCTCGGATTGAACCTGGTCTCAACCTACTCATGACCATTTCCAAACTTCCCACTGGGACTGACAGGATAGCAGAGAATTCCCATGTGAGGTTCATCCACATCTGGTTCTTTCTTAATCACAACCTCAGGCACTCCCCTGCCAGAGGCCCTGGTGTAGCTGTGATGCAGAATGATTTAAACTGTGCAATGGACCTAATCCAATGTTTTTCCACTGAGCTTACAAAACCATATTGGGAATCCCTTAACTGTACCCAAATCTGGCTGTCCTGATGGAGTGGTAACAAGACTGTGAGCCATTATAATCCCATTCAATTGATAGGGTTTGGAGGAACACTTATATGTCCTCCAGAAACTTAGCCCACCAGTTAATTCACTTCAAGCATATTCACAGGGCTTATACTACGCCTTTGAAACGCTTCCAAAACTGTAATGTAAGAGCTGTGGGGACAGTGTCACATATGCTTGGGGACTGTCTGCCTGTACCCAGATTTTGGACACAGGTAGCCTCTGTCCTATCCACTGCTTTAAACACTACAATAATACCTTCACCAACCCTGTTTCTTCTTAATGACGATTCCCCGGTGCAGCTATCCGTGCCCCAGCGGAGACTCTTTCTAGCCTGACTTACAGAGGCAAAGAAATCTGTTCTTCAGCTGTGGTACTCTCCCACACTTTTACTTTTTAGCACATGGTTAAATAATGCAGTGGATATTGCTATTCATGAAAAATCGTGTGCCAGGTTACGGGGAGCACAAACCCATACCATAAGGTCATGGTCAGACATAAATGATTCGCTTAGAGCCTTGATGTGACTATCTCTCCTTTCTATCCAGGTATATGTGTTTCTATGGCTCTATAACTGACCTGTACCAATACCATATGTAAAATCCTTATGTTGGTATTTTTGTATCATTGCCTGTCTTTGTTCCTCTTTTGTTCAATAAAAAAATGTTTACAAAAAACAAAAAAAAAACAAAACAAAAAAAACCCATTCAGTATATCTAGTGAACGGTGCAAACTAGACTCTACACAGCTAGCAAGTTACTATAATTACAGTCCTCCAAATAAACTACAAAATGTGCCGTTGGTCCGTGCACTCCAGAATGACACATACAAGTGTTTTCTGATCTGACGCCCTTCTCAGCAGTAATTGGCAGGACAACAATATTTGTCTGTGCTTTTCTAAACCATTACAAATCAATGTGGACAAATACGTTTTATGATGTGACTACGCTATGGTTTAGGCACAAAAACCACTTGGTTAGGTTCAGGAAAATATCATGGTTTGGGTTAAAGGTGCAGTGTGTAGGATTTAGTGACCAAAACCAGCAGTGCGGCACTACGGTGCAGGGGTCTACAGTTTTGGGGGCGTGTTGTTTGAGGTACTGGTGAGACAATGAAATATGATCCAAGAAGTCGAGTTGGAGTTGCAAATGAATTGTATTTAAGGACTTATCAGAAGCCAAACACTACAAAGCGGTTTATAATACTCACAGAAAGGATTTTACAACTCTGCAAAGCTATCACGGCGGCAAACATTTTATCTTTCATCATGACGATCGCGAGGTTGAATACGGCATCCTCGTTACAAAGTAATCCACCAGGAATGTGTGCTTGCATGTATGTGACTGGCCAACATGGCACCTTGGTAGATGAAGTCAGGTTGTGTTACCACCCCCCCACACACACACACACACACACACACACACACACATATACTGTGTAAACGCATTGGCGCCATTCAAAGAATGGGAGGGCTGCGTTTTTTCACACAATGCCACTGTTGGACACACCACCAGTGGAAATACTATCTATGGAGAGGAAGATTCATTTTAGTGTAGGACATGTGGGATTACAAGAGCAACAGTCATCAAATTTCGCTTTCCACTTATTCATTATTATTTTTCCGAGCACAGGTGGGCTATGAATCCAAGACAGTAGTAGAGTACACTCAGAAAAATATGACTGGGTCACAAAGGTGCTTGTGTTGCCTGCAGGTTGAGCTTTCCTAATGGAGCATAAGTCTGCTGGGGCATGAGTGAATTACTAGGAGTTGGTGTGATGGCAGCACCATGGAGACCATTCTGTGTTGGTGTGGCCATGGGGACCTCTATGGAGGATAATCACATTTAAGATTTTGTAGCATTTCACGTCATGGTACTGTTTGAGGGGCCAGATGACAATAAATCATTTTACTCCACCATCCTCAACTCAAAGGAATTTAAAAAATGAGAGTCTGTCACCTGGGCCGACACCTGGATGAATTTACAAATGAGACCAGAACATACTTGAAATGAAATAAGTAAAATGTGAATTAAGTAAAAAGCAGCAATGGTTTGTCACTGTCTCGTCCTCTTTCACCCCTTCACCTCTTGAGGCGTTCCCCTGCCATGCATCCAAGCAGAAAATAGAGGAACTAAGAAGAACTCTCTCAAGAGAGCAATGGTCAGCATTGTAGGCTTCACCACGAAATGTCATTCCTGCTGCAACAGAAGATGACAAGTCTATAATTAGGTGTGAGACTTTTCAACAATTGTACCATCTTTCTATCATCAATCTTTTTTCACTTAGTTCAAAGTTGGACAAGGTCAAGGTAAATTATATTGCACCTGAAGGTAAGAACTGTAGGGCACCAATTACAATTATTTCCATTATCAATTAAACTGAGAATTATTTTTGTCTACATAAATGTCAAATAATACAGAAAATACTGCTATTTTACAGAGCTCGAGGTGATGTCTTCAAATGTCTGTTTTGTCCAACCAACAGTCTAAACCAAGGAAAATACATTTTAAATGATTTAAAGGTAACAAATCCTCACATTTAAGAAACTTGAACAAGTGAATGTGCAGCTTTTTTGCTTGATAACTGACTTATGCAATTAATTTATTATCAAAATTGCAGTATTAATTTTCATTCATTTTGACTAATAATTTATAAATTGTTCCAATACAAAATTGTCTTACATGTTGGTGATTAAAACAATCAACATAAATACAACAAAAAAAGCACATTTCCTTCCATGAAAATAAGGTCCAGTAAAATAAAGTGCATGACAGACTGTTACTGAGCATTGTGAATGCTGCAGATACAAAAGCATTTTTGATTCTTTGGGTCTGTATTTTAGAGCAGGCCAGATGGGAGCAGCTGAAATTCACAGTTCAACGACTGGGAACAGATTTTGAGAATGGAATGAGCCTTTCATAGCAACTGAGACGTGAGAAGTGTGGATAGACCAAGCGGAGGCTCCCCAATAAGGGGACTAACAATCTGATTTAGAGCATTTCTGCTTTTGATGGACAAGTTCCACAATCCGTGAAGCAAGAGAAAAAACTCTGGGCTGCTTTACTTGCCCTTTTTATCCTCCAGCTACCTCCAGCTTAGAATCCCAAGAAGCTCCATGGCCAGCTAAGTAAAGTCCCCTCCAGCATGTCACAGGTATACCTCCCAGTATACCTCCCAATGGACAGTCTCACTAGGTGTCTCACTAGCGCAACGAGCTCCAGTCAATGCACAGAAGAAGCAGCTTGACTCTGAGTTTTAGATCTAAGTTCAGGATCAATGAGTTGCTTCACAGAGAGTGAGTTCCACCACCCGTGGGACTCTGATCTGATCCACACATACCGCTAAATTTCATCAGCAGTCAGTCACTCATGTTCAAACATTCAGTGACATACATGACCAATCCATGACCCCATGGAAGCAATGACTGACACAATGAAGAAAAAATTGAGCAAATAAATTATGATAAATAAGTATAAAAAAAGCAATGACTCAGAGAGTCAAAACAGTCAATGTATTTGACTGCCCTTCAACACCATGGACTTCTATTAAAGTAAGCTGGACAGCCATTGCTTTTTTTATTCTTATTTGACTGCTTGCCCTATTCTCAAAGAGCACCTGATTTTTTTTGTTTCAACATTACCAACACTAGTTACCCGACTCAGTACAGCACTCCCTATTTCTTTCCTAAATTATGATAAAATTGGTTATTGTGCTTCCCATAAACATGGTAGTATAACAAAAAATGCCATATAAACCTCTGAATTGTAACCCTACTTAAAATCATTTTTAGTTTCTTTTAGATACCCGATACATTGATAGATAATGTACATAACTACAATACTGTGCACTGTGCTTAACTATCATATATTTTATTAATGTTCAATGCTAGCATCTTTTTAGTATAATATTCATAGTAAATAAAAATATAGATTAAATTATTTTTTAACCCAAAAATCATAGTTAGCAGTACCCTTCTTCAGTGTCTGCAGGTACTCCTATCAGGCAGCATGCAGCTCCAACAAAGCACTTGCTGCTGCTAAGCTTATTGCTTTGAGCGCAAGGTAATAACTGTAGCAGTGTCAACTCAGATTTTCTCTCATCTAGACTATGGTGGCAGGATAGTAAGAGAGCAATGTTCAGAGAGACATCAGTAAGAAAATCAACTTGAAACAACAAAAGTCAGGGTGACAAAAGTAGGATTTTGAAAAGTGAGGGGGACATGATTCCCCCATCCCCATTGGAAATGACACCCTTGTTTCCCACCATCCAAAGGCTAAAACTGCACCACAAAAGTTCAAAAATGCTCTCTTAACTGAAACCATATCTAACTGCATTGCAGTTCCTTGTTTAGCTTTGATATAATGTATATAACTCAAGAGTATTATCCCCCATTTTCTCTTAAGTGTTTCTTAAAAGATACACATTTGCAAAAAAAAAATTGTACTATATTGGACAAGAGTAGTTTGTGCCTACAGAATATAGCCCCAGTGGCAAACATTGCATTTTTTTACACTCAGCATGCAGACCACATTCACCTCTACATCACCCACTGTGATGTCCATACTCATTTCTATTATATGCCCAACTGATGCTTTGTGGCAGAACAAGCCCTCTACTGAGCTGTAATTTTTCAATAGGTGTCGGGCCGACTTTTATTATGCAATATGATGTTGAAAAAATTGCATTTCCCAAAGCATGAACAGAAAATGTATTTGTGTCATGTAAGCCAAGAGCATGCGGATCTGTGTGCATGTGTGCATATTTTTTGTAAATTTGAGTCCTGCAGTTGTGTGCTCATGCACACAATGAAGTAGATCAGCAAAAAGACAAGACAGACACAGCCATACAAGCACATGTTATGTTCTCTGTCTTGCTCTTTTAACCCCTTGTGATACAAAGAATGTCAGCGGGAAAAATGAAGTTGAAAGAGAAATAAAACAAGCCATAGGAGACGATTTTGGACGTAAAGATGTGTTTCCACCTGAGGGGAAATAATGAGTTTGTTTTCAGTCAGGAGAGAGTGCCACATTGTCCTGGACTTCCTTTCCTTGTGCCTCTCCATTCCTCTTGGTCAAACACACACAGAAGGACTTGTCTGTTTCTAGAGGGCAAGAAATCCTATTACTTTTGAAACCACCTCGGTGGCACCAAATGATAGTCCAGCTGGGTGCTTGATTGCTCTGACAACTGGCACTGATACAGAGGTAGCTAGTCATTCTACTGTATGTGTTGTTGAAACTTTCCCTTTAGGGCTGGAGACTGTGTTTCTGCTCTACCTCATACAGTTTCTATCATGCATTTATGGCTTCTTCCAAAGCACTGATATTCAAAAAGTAGCTGTGCACAGGGCAGAAATTGGGACATATCCAATGTGCACGGTCTATAGGCGAATCCAGCGGCTGATTTATGTGTTGCGCACTCAAGCACTGCTGTCATTACTGCGCTGGCAGAGTGGAACTGAACACATTTACACTGAGAGTGGAAGCAAAGATGTTTGGGTTAATCACGGTCGGCAATCGCCCACTCCAACAAATGAAGAGAACATGAAAATAACATTAATGTACACATCTGTCTTCTGTGAATGAAAGTGCTATGTAGAGTAGCTAATTAAACCCAGCAGGAATTACTTGCTAGCCTAAGATTTAAATCATCAAACTACATGATTTTTACCTTGCAATCAAAGATAATGTATTATTTAACACAATACTGTAAAAATGGAATGATGGCCAGGAAACATACTATAAGAGAGTACAAAGCTAGCAAGAGATATGCCGCGTGCTTACTTTTTGTTTTCTTCCAAAGACTTATTTGTTGTTGGGGCAGCTGATAACAGCACGGCCAGAAAATGATGCCTTGCCATGTGTTAAAACTGGACTAAATTTTGTTGAAATGTTAAAATTTTGCAGATTAAAACATGTATTTTAATGGAATTTGATGACTCTTTTCAACAAATAACCAGTTTTACAGCATCTCCTGGACAGTCTTGGCAAAAGTGTTTAAAAAAGTGAAGTCCTCCACATACATTCCAGTGTTACACGCAGGTTTACTAGTGAGGTGCCACCACAGCAATGGCGGCTTGTTTACTTCCTACAACGCGGATTCATCGACAGCATTTACAAACTACAGATAAAGAAAGCCTGATTTTGGTGTTTATAAAGAATATATGTTACAACTCAGATGAAACATAAATATGTTATATCATTTCGGCAGAATGTTAGTGATATAATTAAATATAAGAAGCTAATGTAAAAAATGTATTTGAAATTATTTATAAAGTATTTCATTAATCGTTCAGAATTGAGCAGCAGAGAAAAGCACATTTGTTGTAATCAAATGTCTAATGGATAACAATATCTAAGATGATAAGAATAGAATAATTACTTTTGAATAAAGGCAAAGGTTATCTGTAAAGTTACCTCTTATGATGGGTGCAAACTCAAGCTGCTCTCTTCAAATTATAGACGAGGCAAATCACAGGAGCACCTCAAAAGTGTAATAGTTTGTACTGCTTACGTCTATCCTTCTATGTCCTTTCCAATTTTTTTTCTCATTACCAATGTCTCCTACCACTGATATCTATTTCTCTCCTTCTGCTTCTCCACCCCTCCCTCCTTTTTCACCTTGTCTCAGCCCTTGTTCTATCCTTGCTTTCATTCAGGGCAACACTGTGCAGGTCCAGCTCAGCCAGACTCAGCCTCAGACTATGAGACCACCTTGACAAAGTGCATCTGCCCATTTCCTAATGACTCCTCTGCCACAGGGAGACTCAAGGGGAGAAAAGATGAGAGGGGAGGAGGATATGGATAGGAAGCACCTGTAAGTTTATTACATTTAACAGTGGATGTGGAGTATTTACAGTTGTTTCCATCCCAGTAAGCATGAATGATCTGTATAGTGAATCTGCATTGTTGTTCCGCCATTATGCTGGCTTTGTTTGGTTCAGTGTAAAAAAGCAAAGCCGGCACAATGACGGGTCTTCTCTATGGTAATATTGCGGGATCTCTGTATAAAAGGGGGCTACTAACTCTTTGCCTCTGCCTCACACACACACATACACACACACAACCATGATGTGTCAATAATGATCTGAAAGTAAGTAACTGAATAGCACTATTCAATAGCATTCACCCATCAGTCCTTTTACCTACACAGTATACCACTCAGTGCCCATCTACATATGAACAGAGGCAGTTGGGATGCCTCAGGCTGCATTCCATTCATTCCATCCCATACTATAACATTGATCGAGAATGAAGATTACCCCTAAGGAAGCCTTTCCTGCTCAATATCATGTGTACTTCCGTCTGAGCCTCCCCAACGTTTTGTCAATACTTCTCCAGTTCCTGCACTTTGTGAGAAGGCCTCTCTGCAGGCAATCTTCATGAAGATCAATTAGGCGTCAGGACACAGAATGGCAACTGTCACATGCAGTGAATCCTGACAGGTCTGTTAAAGAGGCTGTGTGGGTTGGTGGTCTTATCATGATAGAGCCCAGTAACGAGCTAGGTCCATTAATTTCCCCTTGGCTGGTTTTAATTATTTAGGAGCCTCTTACGGAATACTGTAAATGCACACATACACACTGATATATATATATATACACACACACACACACACACACACTCTGCCTCAAATCCACAGCAGCTGAAAAATTATTTTCCCAATTAAATTGTTGTTTGCTGAGTAAACACATCCCAGTGCACCAAAGCCAAAGAGTTCCTCCTCAGCGTCGTTTGATATGCAAACTGGCCACCAATCTCCAATTTGCTACCACTGTAATTGTAAACATTAGCTGAGAGGAGTTTACATATGGTAACACCCCCTGATCCTTCCAGCTGCCATAAGTCTCATCAGGCTCACATTAAATCCATCTCTCTGCTCAGCTGTCTATAATGGAGCCTGTAATACATTTCAATGGCTTTGTCTCTTTGCCATTGTTTCTTGCGTGGTCTACTTCGGTATCATTTTATCATATTATCTTTCAACTGACATTTGTAAACACTTTGATGATTTAATTATAGTCCCCACAATATTGTAACAACAACAATTTATATTCAACGATTAGTTGATCAACAGAAAATTAATTTGAATATATTTTTATAAATTGAATAATTGTTTTAGTAATTTTTCTTAAGCAAAACTGCCAGAAATTTGCTGGTTTCAACTTCTCACATGTGAAGATGTGATGCTTTTCTTTATCATACATGATAGTCAACAGAATATCTTTGGGTTTTGGACTGTTGGTTGGACAAAACAAGACAGTTGAGGACATCACCTTTGACTCCGGGAAATTATATATATTATTATTTTTTCACTATTTGCTGACATTTTATAGAGAAAACGATTAATCAGTTAATCAAAAAATAATCAGCAGATTAATTACACACATACTTATTAAAATGACATATAGTTGCATTTTTGAAGACGTGCATGTCAAAAATGCATGCAGCTGCAGTAGGTACAGTCATTAATGCTGAAGTATAAATCCAGCTTTAGTCCTTACCTCATTCAAGAAATAGTACCCTATGACACCCACCTAACACAGTGTAACACAGTATTACACAGTAGGTTGGACACAGGTTGAGTAAGTTCCCTGACTCTGATCATCAAAGAGACTCTGGCTCTGCAGAAATCCACAGGTATAGGCCCCTGATCAAGGTAAGGTGGCCAGCTTCTCTCCCTTTTTGTCTAGTTCCTGTCGACAAACTTTGATTTCTATTGAAATGTATTCACCTCAGTGTGACTGATGAGCTGGACCTAACAGACATGGATCAAAGACTAACACACATTTGAAGCAGAAAGACTTCATCCACAATTGAGGATTAATCAGTGCAGATAGAGTGGTCCTACTTTTGTGGTTGCAAAGTGACTGTAAAGACAGCATATTTCTTTGTGAAAGGAACACTTCTCCAATAAATGTTTCCTGTATGTACATGTACGTTTGGCATATCTATGAAGTTCACAGTACAAGCCATTGTTTTTTTGAATTGCTGTTCCCAGGTTTACTGTCCTTTTGCCATCCACTGACATGTTTTAACGTCAGTGGACAGTGGAAGAACTACAGTAACCGTTGAGCTGAAATTAGTTTAATTTCCCTCTCACCACCACGAGGAAACCAATGGCTATTGCTGCTGAAAACCCCCTTTTAACCAACCAAAATGACTTTTCAGAGTGTCACAGGAGAATTACATTGTTAAGTCAAAGTGTGCTTATAGTACCAGTCAAAAGTTTGGATACACATTCTCATTCCCTTGAATGAGAAAGTGTGTCCATGAATGACCAGTGAGGAAATGCAACAAAATGAGGCAGTGGCTGAGATGTTTTTGCTATCTTAGACAACAGAGGGCTGATCCACTGAGAGTAAACAGTGTTAACAGCATAGACTCAAAATGACCAAAATAAGTGTTATTTTTTGTTGGATTCACAACACTGCACACCAGTGCAGAGGGACTACGGTGTAAAACTTTAAAAATGAATTTAATCAAACAACCAGTGGCTTCAGGAATACAAAGGCAGTTGACTACGGAGTACTTCTGTAGGCCAAACAAACAGAATGTATATAATATAATAATATAATGTAATAGTGTTTGATGTTGTTAAAAATAACAGTAGCACAGTAGGTAGTAAACTAAAATAATATCAAAATGTTCATAGGTTTGCTATCCCCTTCCCAACAGTACAAAAAGAAGCCATTTGTTCTGTTGCTCTGTATTGTAATGTTACCCACAATTCCTGTTGGTGCATTAGTGAAGCCAATAATAAACAGCCTTTCTCTTGCCAATTTAAGAGGCCAGGCACTTAAACGCACCCATCTTCCAGTTTTACTGGATTATGCAGACCACCAGGAGACAGGACCGCTACATAATTAGCAGTGAAATTTTCCTTTCAGCATTTAATTCTTTAAACTGATCAGACAAACTCACTCAACTAACTGTATTGTCCTGATTGGTATTTGGAACTTTAATCATTGATTAAAAAGTCACATTTGTGGCAGATTTTTTATAAAAACCAAGTACCCAGATTAATCTGAAGCATGCTATAACCAGCAGTCTATACAGGGCTTCTCTTCTAAATTGAACCGGGATGAAAATTCCATCCCTATTCATGTGTCTTCAAACACAAGCAGAAACCTGGGAGATGCCTCTTTTTTTCAATCAGGAATCAAAACAGATATTGGCAATAGTATAACTACAACGCAGTATCACTACTGTTGGGGGTTTTATTTCTCTTGCCAGCCTGGAGGTAACCAATTCATCCACATGAGAGCCTCAAACTTTAAAGAGGATAAAAGAGAAAATAAACACTTGTGTTTTCGCAAAGGTATCATGTAATACTAGATACAGGGCAACTTCTTCCAAAGAAGACAGTTGTGGTAAAAATGAAATTATTGCTAACTATATCAATCAGATGGTACCCCTATGGACCTGAAGGTTTTTTTTATTGTTTTAGTCATATCATTTTTCAAAAGTACCTGCCTACTGCACTCTGAAACAGCAAAACCCATTGTTGATAGTTGACAGATAATGTATCTAGACTTTTTTTCACTCAACAGAAAGTGATGAGTTTGGGCTTCATTCAGGGCGCCTTAGGGATCCCTTCAAAGCAGAGAAGGGGGTCTTCGTCATCTTAATGGGCTCAGGTCTGTGAAAAATATGAATAATGGGGCAAAAGATGAGGGACTATAGAGAGTTCAGGTCAGCCCATATATCATATGTCATCTAATTAACCTTAGCTGTCTGATTGTAGCTGTACAAGTGTTTCAATCATGGGTCTGCACCAGATCTGACTAAAAAGAATATACAGTACACAGCCTGTTAAAAAAGGCTGATCAAGGTTAACAAAATGTTAATGCCTATATACTGTATTGTGAGAAAACTGAAAATGTATATCTTATTGCACTTGAGCTGCTCATTTCTGCTTCTCACTGTCACTCTGCAGCAACAGCATTGAGATAATGCTTTTTTCACACAGCAGCTGGATCAGGGTCTTCCACCACACACTGTGGGAGTGAGTTATTGTTCTCCTGGGAAATAAAGTCTAATTGATAATTACAAAGAGAGCAGATAGGACTAGAAATTGGCCCACACATTCCTTTACTACAGCATAAAATGTGCACAGAATGCTAAATACTATACCAATATTTATTCATGTTGCAAAAGAAATGCCTGGTGTATCTGCTCAAATTACACTTCAAATTGATGGCAGATGGAAAACAATACTGGCAATATTTGCAAAACTATTATTGCGAGAGCACTTGAGGAAGATATGAATTCTGCATGGTAATAAGGACTTATTGTACTGTGTACTAAGAATAATGGGCTTTTCAACCAGTCAGTGATAGAGTTTCCAGGTTCGCTGATGTTGTCCTTCATGAAGTGGTTAGCTAGTTTCTTGTGACAGTCTGCTGGCCACATCTTTTCATTGATTGTTTGCAAGCAACCAGCTGCTACACTTATTATTAACCTTTATTTCTGCAGGGAGGGGTCACTGAGAGCATGCTTTCTTTTCCAAGACCACCCTGAATATAAAACATAGAGAAAAATAAAAACAAAGTTTACAGTGTACAAATTCAAAGTAACAAACAAAAAGATTTACAGCAAACATACAAACAGAGACAGCATTCAAAGACATTCAATCAGAGACATCAACATCATTCATAGAAAACACTCGCATTTACACTGTACCAAATCTGCCAACAGATGTTTGAAATGAGTATAAGGGATCAGCTCTTCCATTTTAGCACGCTTTTGCCAGTTGTTCCACTTGTGTGGAGCGAAATATTTTAAAGCCAGTTTTCCAAATTTCAGTATTAACATGATGTTCTTCAAGAATCAAATAGTCATGGGATCTAGTGTAGTGACAAAGTGATCTGTAATTGAGATGACATGTGATATATCTGGGAAGTTTACCCAGTAGTGATTTATAAATATATAGAATACAGTGTTGTTCCCTTCTCACATCCAATGATTGCCACCCAACTTTCTGATATAATTTACAATGATGCGTTGTAAAGCTACCTCCAGTTATGAATCTAAGAGCTGAATGATATACTGAATCAAGAGATTTAAGAGTAGCGGCAGAAGTGTGCATATAAATTGTATCCCCATAGTCCAAAACAGATAAAAAATGTTGATTGAACAATTTGTTTTCTGCAGTTCTGTGTAAAACAAGTCTTATTTCTGTAAACGAAGGCTAGTTTTGCTTGTGATTTTGTTAGTTCATTAATGTGCTTTTTGGAGCACAGCTTATCGTCAATCCAGAACCCAAGATATTTGTAAAACGAAACTCTTTCAATATGTGTCCCATCCACAGTGTTAATATTTATATCATTGGTACATTTATTTAGTTTTTTAGAAAACAGCATACATTTAGTTTTATCTGAATTCAACAGGAATTTAAGATCATGCAAAGTTTGCTCTACAACATGGAAGTCAACAAGAATATTTTGAACCACTTGAACAGCAGAGGGCACTGTTGCACAGAGAATGGCGTCATCTGCATACAGATGAATTGTACTGTTCCTAAGGTTTTCTCCCAATTCATTCATAAAAATTGTAAAAAGACATGGTCCTAGAATAGAGCCCTGTGGTACACCTTTGTTCACATTCATAAAACTGGACTGATAGCCATCAGCTACTACAACTTGTGATCTAAGATAACTTGCAAACCAAATACATGACTTTTCATCAAATTCAATAGATTCAATGCGTTTGAGAAGAATTTGACGGTCAACTGTATCAAATGCCTTAGATAAATCAATGAAGATGGCAACACAATCCTGTTTGTTATCTAGTGTACTAGCAACATAAATCAAAACTTTCGACGTAGCTGTTACAGTACTATGCCCAGGTCTGAATCCAGATTGATATGATTTTAAAATAGAGTGTTGAGATAAAAATGCTCTCACCTGATCATTTACTAATTTCTCTAATACTTTTGCTAAACATGGAAGTTTAGAAATTGGTTGACAGTTATTTAACTCATTATGCTGACCCCCTTTATGCAGAGGTAATACATACACTGTTTTCCAAAGGTTCAGGATGCATTCTGCTTCAACCATCAAATTAAAAATATAAGATAAGCATTCAACTAAAAGTGGAGTTGCTAATGATCTAAGCCTTGGCTCTAGTTGGTCAGCCCCAGTGGCCTTTTTAGGAACGATAGCACAAAGCATTCAACACTTCGATATTAGTAAATGGCCTCAACGAAAAGGTCTGAGTGCCCAAATTGCCTTCCCAGCTATATGCGGTATGATCTAAGACTGAGAAAATACGTTGTTTTCCTAGGGTTGTTCCTGTTTTTCACTCTGAATTTCTTCAAAGGTGCATGCTTGTCTGTAATGGATTTAAATGTTTTCATAAAATAATTTAAAGCCAAATGTGGATCAGGAATCTCCAGGGTAAACTCAATATCACTGTTGTACAAATCATGTAAAAAAAAAATGCTTGCTCAGAAAAATGTTTGAAATTCCTTTTCACTATGATGCGCAGTTTAGATCTTTCCAATTTTGTGTGTCAGATGCATGCTGTTGGGCAATGGTCACCGAAGTCTAGGGTTGAAAACACCACTGGATTTATAATGCTGAGGTCTACGACAATAACTATCCTTCCAGTGTTATTTTTCCCCAAACTAACACTTACAGCCAGAAGTTTAAAACATTTTGACTTCGTTATGGAAGTAACAACAGAGACAGAAAAGCATCTTTTCACAAAAATGGCAACGCTTCCTCCCTTAGTAGGCCGATCACAACGAAAAACATTATAGTTATAAAGACAAATATCAGTATCTTTGACTTTGTGTGATAACCATGTTTCAGTAAACACGAAGATGTCAGGGTCAGCTTGTTGTGCCCATACCTTAATATAGTCAATTTGTGATACAAAACTGTGCACATTCATATGGATACAGCCCAAGCCACTGCGATACAAGAAGCTTTGCATGCTAAGATCGACAGCCTCGCCAGTGCTTGAGTCATGACACCTTGCCTCACTCTGCGGCGCACTGACAGGCTGTATCGTGATCAAATTATTTGTATCAACACTCCTATGATTAACTCTGTAATTGTTAAGCCAGCTATCACTCACTACTACTTCCTCTTACAATAATTGGGAGTGGCATTAAAGTTGGTCGGACTCACCAGACGTTAGGTGTTAAAAGCTTTGCAGGATTGCAGTGTGAGTTCAATATTCGTGGATAGGAGACGAGATCCTGCTTGGTTTGGATGGAGGCTTGAAGAGGTCCACTCTTCTGTGAAATGCAGCAAAATTGTCCACATATGGTATTCCTCTGTCGCAGCAGTAGCCCTTAAGTCAAATGTGCAGCTGCCGAAGTCTACTAAACTTCATGTCGCCAAAACAAGGGGAAGGTGTCAGTCCTGAGACTATGCACTGTTTATTAGAGTTCAAAACATTATCAATGAGGCAGACAAAATCCTCCTTAAGTTTTTCACTTAAATGTGGCTGGCAAACTGCAGTGGTGGCAGAAATTCAAGTAACACAATATTATCAGGATATATGCCAAACATTCTTCTACTTCACATAGTACTAAGGCGCAATGTTACTAAAAAAGCACAACACACTTAAAACTAAACCTCCACAGGAAGCTTTATCAGAAGGAGTGCTCGCCATTAAACAGCACTTGATCATTTCTTAGAAATAACTGAATAATGATTAATTGAATATCGCCACATCATAAGACTGTTGTAATTCAACATCAAACTATAAAGATTTGTTATTTATAATCACCTGCACAAGACATGGCACTAATTAAGCCACTTTGTGAAAATAACTCCCATTGATAAGGGTACCAATTATGGAATTTTTCCTTCAATTTTTCCTTAATGAATTCAAGACCAGGCTGGACAAGTAAGGTTTTCAGTTTAACCAAAAAGGTGTGGCAACAGCATGACCGAATATTCTGAGAGCCTAGAATTTTTTTCTTGCCCAGTGCAAATAAATGTTATTTTCGTATTTCAAGAAGCCTAAAATAAGGCCTGCATTTAAAAATAAAATAATGTGCATCCTAAAATAAAGTGGATTGATCATATCAGGCTCTTAGATTGTTCCTCTTTTCTGCGTCTTCAGTTCGGATTTGAGTGGGTATGTTTGCACTAAAGATTTGTGATTTGTCTGTAGTCGCATTTCACAATCGCCATGTTCTCGGAGCATATGAGACAAATTTATTTGGAACTGCCCGTGGAAGTATTTCCTTTGTTTTACGCGTGTAACTACAGTCATTGTGTATTGGGCTTTGATCGCTTCCAAAATGCAGGTGACCTATGCTCAACAATGTACCTGAACGCCTCCTGTGTAGTCACTCACTGCTGCTGCTGATCTGTTAAATGTGCTGCTAACGTTACAATTTCTGTCTAGACACGGGGTAAGAGTGTCCATTCTTGATTAAAAGCTTTTTGCTGTCTGCTTTTCTTAGAGCACTTTTCTCTGACTCGTGTCATGCCTCATCTCTGGTCTCTTCCTAAAATGCTTGAGTCAGTCAGCAGAGCCCTGAAGCTCCGCCCTGCCCCTGCACAGAGTGGAGCGGCTCACTGATCGCTGGTTTATTCAACACTGCACTCCCTTGGGTCCTCAGCCATACACCCACCAAGTGTGGAGTTGATCAGATGAATGGTTCTCAAGATAAGCAAAGGACATACATACATACATACAGAGATTCCTTCCTTTAGTAGAGAGATGATAGCATTGTAAGTTAACAAACAAGAAGCAAAAGCAGACAGGGAGGAAGGGCTGGACATACAAAGAGAAATGCGAGCCTGCGTGCTATATTCTGTCACCACTGAAATCCTGATTTGTGTATGTGTATTTCAGCTCCTCTATCTTTTGATTTACAAGCCCAGCTACTGGGTGAGATCATGCTTAACATTGAATGTTAGCAGGATACAAAACCCTTTGACTAGTGAAGTGTAACATCATGTAAGGCAAAGGTGGAAGGACCACAATTAAGCAAGTAAATTTATCAATAACACAATTGAAAAGTACTCAATTTGAAACTGCATTGACTGTTTTGGATCAACTAGAGGACAGAAAGACAAATTTACAACAACAGAGCCACTACAGTATTGGCTTATCAATTGCGTTGTAGTAAACAATTTCCTTCTTTTAAATTCAGCAGACACAGAGAAACTTTATCATCCAATTGTGCAGACTTTTTCCTTGGAAGTCAGTCAGTAGCTCTGAAAGAAAGAAATATTTATCAGTGTCCTTAGTTTGTTCAACATTATTCATCATTACAACAGCCAACTTCTTTAATTGGCTCTTGTGCTGGGGAGGTGTAAAGCCAAGTGAAAATTTGGCTTGTGTGTATGTTTATGTGGTGTTGGGGGTTTGTGAGATCGGGTAGCCTTTATATTGGACCAGGACAACAAAAAGGTGTCTAGAAACAACAAGCTGCAAAAAGTTTTTGTGTATTTTCAGTGGGTTCAAAGGTATTGAGAACCTTTTCACACATATTTATTTTTATTTCATTGCACATTTAAAAAAATCAGTTTGTAGAGTTTAAGTGGTAAACTATACTCACCATAAGTAGAAAAAAAACTCATTGTCAAGGATGGTTACTATCAGCATCAATGTGCATTAAATACTGTATATCTGCTACCACCAACACCAACACTTCTCTCCTTTGAATGGGAGCACAAAATCATGTCCTGTTTGATAAAAGGTTTGCCTGTAATAAATATAACATTGCAGGTAATCTAACTGTTCCACTTTCTCCTGGCTAGTTTGTCCTTAAACAGAGCATTGGGACTGTAGAATGCACAATTCACAGACAGATGGTCAATATGGTTAAAAACAGAAGGTGTCTGGTCATACCTAGGCTTTCCCTGAGGACCTTTGTTTTTCTGCAGGGATACTGCAGCCATCAGATTAATTTTAACTTTTTCATTGCAACTTTCATTGTTTTATAGGGTGACTTGCAGTTTTATAAACTTATTCATTTCTCGATAATAGCACTTTATAGACAGAAGTAAGTGGCACAGTTGGAGGACTGAGAGGAGTAGAGATAAGTGAGAAGGGTGTGATAGTGGTATGAATATGTGGAGGGGAGTCAAGGGATGCTTGTGTGAATGTGGAGTGATGTATGCTAACCATAGACCGAGCAGTGAACACTTGGGCTAATGTTAGCTACTTTAGCTAAATTGTGCTAACAGGGAAGGATCATAATCGAGTAACATTAAACTTACAGAAATATTGCGACAATAGTCCAACTCAGTGTGAGTCCAGGTGAACCAACTGTCAATCACAGCTGTCAATCAATGCCCACAAGGCAGACATCAAACCCTACTATAAGACTTCAAATATTTTTAATGGAACAATAATTTCCAAAATGACCACTCATTAGAGGCCCCGCATTTAGCGATTGAGACCATAATGACGTGTTGAAAAAAATCATTGAGTTAGAATTTCTAGAAAGAAATTGACGATTTTTGAATGGAGTCAATTGGAGCCAGGGATTTTTTTGCTGTGGTAGTTGCTACTCAATATATGTATGGTGGGGGGGGGGGGGGGGGGGGGGGGGGGGGGATCATATATTTATATTCCTGTATATTGTGAAGAAGGATGTCTATAATGTATTTTTGTGAAATTCTGTCCAAAAAACATTAAGTTGAAAAAAGGTTAAAACAATGCATCATTATGCACAATGCATGATTATATGAGCTCATCATATGTTGCACATTTTAAACCCATTGTCCAAATGAACTATAGCTTGAAGATAAATGTAGAAATGTCCCCCTGAAATGAACCAAGAACCAAGTCTCACAAGTACCAGCACTTTAAAACTGGACTCAAGTACAGTAGATCAGTAAATGTATGTAGTTTATACAGTATATAGGTCAAGATAGAGAGAGAGGGGGAGAGAGAGAGAGAGAGAGAGAGAAAGAGAGAAAGGGAAAGAGACACAAAGAGAAACAATAAGCAGCAAATAATATTTGTGCAAATAATTGCACAAAAATCTGCAGTCGCCTTTTCAACTCAAAACTCTAAAAATAACAGAAGAATAGAGGAATAGAGGACAGAAGAATAGAGGAGCTTTCTTTGTCCTTGTAATTTTCTGATATCAACGAACATCAAAATTAGTGATGAAAACGAATGTAACAAAATAAATACTGTTATTTTGTACTTGAATAAATTTGCATTCTAATGCTGAAACAGGGGAAATAATCTACACAGAGCTTATACATTATTATGGTCTTCCTTTCAAATTTGGTTGGTCAGTAAAGTTTTGGTTGAACCTTCAAGGACTCTCCAATTTTCTGCTTTGAAGGTGACAGCTCTCTGTCTCACACCTTAGCTCTCCTTTGCACTCTGACTGTCTATGACACTGACAGGAGGATTTCTCATGAAAGAAAATAGCATCATCTCTAAAGGCTTTCTTAGCCCTTGAAGAATCATTTCCACTGAGTTAGACATGTCAGTGCTGCAGACCACCTAGTGAGTTGAAAAGGAGGGTAAAAGTCCACCGGGTGCCATGCGTCGAAGTGAGGACAGGGATGAGGATAGGGATGTGGTGAGACAACTGCAACTAATTGTCCCATATTCTCCTGGAAACGAGTCTCTAACTTATGTGCCTGGGGCTGCTGTGGGAAACAGAGACTCAACATTGGGACTACAAAAGGCCCCATGAACAGTCCGGTGTGGCCATGACAAGAGTAGGAGGCCTGGAGCAGTATCAGGGGACAAAATTAATTAAACCTTGCTGGGAAAAGTCAAACACAGGAGCTGCTTTGGAAAAACAGCATGTTTAAAATGCCTGCCTGTGATGACAGGTGGGCATGTCTGTGTAGGAGTTATGCCCTAGACATTACAGAGAAGAAAAAGCGAGGGTGGCATGAAGAATAAGAGACAGAGAGAAAGAGCATGAGCTGAGGACATGACACCAGCTGACTCACGATGCTGTCTAACCCATATATTAGCTATGGTCAATAAGAGAGTGAAAGGAAGAGGTAAAGTATAGACAGTTTCAACATAGGGCTCTGTGATATGACAATATATATTGTGTGACAATAGAAAAACATCTATTGTTTCATATCGTTTATTTCATTGTGTTCCAAATCACACTTTACAGCGGAGCAGAGGAGAGACAGTGAACCAGGTGAAGTACTCGAGTTGATGACAAAACAAATGCATAAGTGTAACCTTGATGCTGCCTCTTTGCCCTACTTTTTTAGAGAATTTAGCTGAACCATATGTTTATCAGTTGTTTGGAAAATATTTTCCTAAAATTTCTCACACCAAATTACATTTACTGAAAATGTAACAAGGAAAAACAGAAAAAGAAAGACTCAGATAGAGCAAAAGAGGTGAGATTCTAAAACCGCAGGAACTTTCCCTAGGTACTAAGAACCTTTTGAGGAACTCCTCTACCTGCATTTCCACCAGAGGGACCAGGGTCTAAATTAAGTTCCAGGGATATTGTTTTACCCAACAAAAAGTCCCTGCTCACGGGGTTAGTACTTTCCAAAAGAGTACAAAAGAGTCCAAAAGAGAGAGAGAGAGAGAGAGAGAGAGAGAGAGAGAGAGAGAGAGAGAGAGAGACAAAGCAGCGGTCGAGCGAGCAAGAGGGTGAATGAAGAGAGAGAGCGGCGGGTAGCGAGAACAAAGCAATGAATGAGAGAAATAAAACGTAATTTTCTGATTGTTTCATGGTAGTTACATTCTAAAACAGAAATAAATAACCAATAAACACTCAATAGATATTATACTGTGGAGACACTTTTAGTTTCAGTTTTATTTTCCTCCTCTGCATTTCTCCTTTTCATTCATTCATTACATCCAACTCATGCAGCAGTAAATACAAAGAACAGGACAAATCTGTGTTGTCATTTCTAATTTTTAAATTCCTCTTGGGTCTAATTTGCATGATCTACCTAGTTTCTCAGATGTGGTGGAAATGTAAACAGGACTGCAATGCAGGGACTGTAAAGTTTCAAGTTTAGTCCCTGAGATTAGTTCCTCTGGGTCCATAGTACCTGGAACTTTTGGTGGAAACGGGGCTTAATAGAACTAAAAATTGCTATTCTGCCCCCACATCCAAAAAACTTTATTCTCCAGGGTGCATTTGTACACATACTTTAGACAGATGTTTCCCAAGATTGAAACGTCCCCACAGATTAGAGATCCAACATTTTGGACCTGATCCAAAGCAAACCTTTACAAAATCTTCTCAAACCTGATGTGCATGTTTTTTTAAAGACCCAATCAGACAGGGACCCAGGGACATTCAGACCCAGTTCGAATAGACCCAATCCAAAATGCATCCAACCAGAACAGACCTAAATAGAGAAGACCAACACTGGCAGCAGATGATGTGCTACCAATCAACAAGCAGCCACAGTTGAAAAGAGTGGCAATATTTTTTTCCCTGCAATTTACAGTTCACACACAAATAAAAAACACCCACAAAGACCTATGCATCGGATTCAACCATGATGTTTCACAATCATGCAAGAAGTTACATATCAAATATCTCACATTTTTGGTGATTTTTTGGTATTCTGTAGGGCAAAGTAACCACAATGTAAGGTAGATTACTGTGAGTAATACCCAAGTGGCAATGTCTGGGCTAAAAAAAAGGAAGCCAACGCAGAAGTACCAAAAAACCGCAGTTCCTCAAATGGCTACTTGAGGCTGGCTCCAAAAGTGAGTCAATCCCCATAGACCTCATGCTAAAATGCCCAACTTTACAGCAGAAATAAACATGTTTACAGTCTGGTACAAAAAACGGTTTAGGTCTCTATAGCTAATTTCCCCATTCATGACAACTGTACAGGGGGTGAATTTTTATATAACTCACCCGTTTACATTTCATTAAGGCTTTAAGTTATGCATAATTACAGGCGTAGTGGCAGGTGCTACCACAAGGAGAACATTGGTTAGATAACGTAACCATGGTGTAACCTCAGATTCACAGAGTATAGGCGTAGCCGTAGCTATTTCAGTGTGTTTTAGTTCATGAAAGTTAATTGTAACATTTTGGTTGCCTAAGAAAGTCTTGTTCAGCGTTTGGTTGTACTAAAAGAAATATAGTAAGTACATTTTGTTAAGCCTGTTTTTCGCTAGCAAAAAATAGCATTAGCATCAGCATTATCACAGTTAACCATAGACTGTAAAAGCACCATGCTAACCAAGCTAGCAGCTAGTCTCTAGCGTTAGGTTCAGCTCCACCCTCTCGTCAAAACATTTCACTTCTGGCTCAAAAAATCCAAGATGGCGACAGTCAAAATGCAAACTCAAGGCTTCAAAACAGGAGTCCACAAACCAATGGGTGATGTCATGGTGGCTACGTACATTATTTTTTTACAGTCTATGGTAACCTTTTAGGAAGATTTACCCACTATAAAGACACTTTCTTGAACAGCTAATTGCATAAACACAAACTTGGCCAGACTGACTTTCTAAGCACTGCCTTGAAACAAACTATTGCACACACACTTACAGTTCTCTTTAAGTCTGCCGCCTTACCACTTTTCACAGACTCAATGCACATACAGTACAACATAGGACTACATCTGACATTATGCAGCTTGAGGCACTGATGCTAAAATTCTCCTCCTTGAGTTTTTTTCCAGCAAGCATATTGTCAGTCCCAGACTGATGTTGTGTGGGTGGCATCTGCAATGTACTACTTGATGGCCTGTAGTTGTCTTTCACACATCAAGGACCCACATCAAGACAAGTATCCTTTGGGAAACTATCACGGAAAACAGAAACTTAAGTATATGGCTCCAAGCACAGGCAGCAAGCTGTGCAGGCTTGTGAAAGTTAGAAATTTGGTTTTCTAAATAAACATTTTTTTTCTAAATTCCATCACTATTCCTTTTACAGTTTTCATTTCATTCTGCCCTCAATTATTTTTGCAGCCTTACCTCTTGAAACATAAAACAAGCAAATAGATTTTTAACAGTTTAACATTTATATTCTTCGAACACAGACCCTGACCCTTCACAGATACAGTCTTTCCTGAACAACCTGGACCTATCCAAATTATCTAAGCAAGAGACAGACACCCTAGACCCGCCATTGACATCAGATAAACTATACAAAGCCAGATGCCAAGTAATAAATCACCCGGACCTGATGGCTCCCCTCCTGAATTCTATTAACACTTTTGGCACACACTATCCCCACTATTTTACAGATTAACTTCAGAAATACAAAATACATCACAAATTCCTTTGCACAAGAATACATCTTTTATATCAGTTTTACTTAAACCCAATAAAGATCCAACTCAACCTAACAGCTACCGCCCTCTGTCACTAATAAACAAACTTAAAATCATTATAAAACCCCTAGACGTCAGATAAGAAACATTTCCACCTTAATACACCCCAATCAGACTGGTTTTATCAAGAAAAGACAACCTTCAGATAACGTACAAAGACTATTTAATTGGATCTAATTAATTGGATATTATACACCTCACCCAAAGCCACAGTCAACACAAATTGAATCACGTCAAAGAGTTCGACATTTAATCAAGGGACCAGGCAAGGATGCCAACATCATTATTTGCTATCTTCATAGAGCTACTTGCTGCAGCTATACGTCATAAAATTTGCCTCTATGCAGATGATATTTTATTGTACTTACAGGACCCCTTACCTTTGCTAGAGCAAACTTTTAATTTTATTAACACCTTCTCTAAAATCTCTTTTTAGAAAATTGCTGGGGGGTCAGGAGGGGAGCCCTCTCCGGTGCCCTGGTCTGGCCTCACTCCTCATTGCTGTATAAATGTAATATTAATTATTATAATGGTTATTATTACATTATATTATATCAGTGTTTCCCCTATATTCAGAATTATGAGCGTTCCTGCTAAAATTTCACACAACCATTAATATCAACGGGCTACTAATGATTTTCAGTTGCACACTGTGCAAGCACAATAACACCCTAGTTACTGTGGAATTGTACATCCTCCCTCTCCTCATTCTTCAAAAGACATCTACGTGAAAAGTACTGATATAAGAGATAGCATAGCTGGTTTAAGGAATAAGGCAGTGCGTAATGTGTGTGCATAGCGAGTGTGCGGTTGAGCGAGTGTGAGAGAGCGAGTGGCAGAAAAGTGACAGTGAATGCAAGCGGAGCAAAGGAGAAGGTTAGCAGTAAGTTGTCAATCTGGCAGTAAATGTACAGTACAGGCTACAGTGTGTCAGTTAATAAATGCTGCAGCTTCTCAAGACCAAGAAAAGACTCATCTGTTGTTTCCCAACTGCTGGAAAAGTGAAGGGGGTTAGCCCCGATGTTAACAACAATGGGTTAAGCCTAACCTGAACAGGCTCACTTATCACTTAAGGTGGACTGACCTCTAAGGTTGACCAGCTATTCTCATTTTAGTGTCAATCTCAGCTGAACATCTCTGCTGTTTTGCTCCCCCAAAGCAGTCAACCTAGGGGAAACACTGTTATATTGTATTGTATATAATGATGATAATGATTGTATTATTATATTATTATAATGATATTGTTGTTCCCATCATATATTTATTATCATAATTATTATCATGTATGTAATGTTGATAATGATAATGTTATTGTATTTTTATCATATTATTTTATTATTATTATAATGATATTGCTGTTACATCATATATTTATTATCACTATAACATTAACACTATATCTTTTTTTTTCTCTCCGCCACACATGCCATACTTCTTACTCCACACACCAACCTGTCCAGGTACATATCACTGTCTCTCATACAAACATCCAAACATGCACTCACACACATTACCCACACATGCCCTACGTAATCAAATCTCTACTCCCGGACTCTTATCATATCATCACATTCAGCATTGTAACTGCTTTATGTTATTGTCTGTATGTCTGTCTATTATGTCTATCTTATTTATTTTCTATGTCACTCTTTTTTTTTTTTGGTCACACAATTTTCATATCATCCTCGTTATGATCTACTGCTTTGGTTGGATTTGCTTTATAATCTTCAGGTTATAAAAACAAAGCTTTCTCATTGCTTTAAATACTCTTGACTAAATGCCCCAATAAAAGTTTCTGATTTGCTCTTTCAATATATGGAACAGAGGTTGTAGAGGCTACAAACTCTAAAAGTGCAAATTTATGATGCTACAGTAGATGCCTATTAAACAATATGAAACCAGTGTGGAATGTACAAGTATGCACTTTGTGTCCCATGCATGTCTGTAAAATCTCCACAAATCATAAGTGACAGGTGAAGTGGCAGATACTTAATGGAATAATTTGATAGCACACTAACTTTACACATTCCATCACAGCACAGACACGAGAAGAGTTACTCTTCCATGTCGAGGCTATGAATGATAAGCCCTCATAGCTGCAGTGATTCTCTGCAGTGGCTTTTATCTAGCTTCGGGGCACAAGCATTACATAGATAGTATAGGAAGAGTTAGAACCAAGAAGCAAATGAATGGCATCAACAGGAAATAATTACTTTTGTTTCCTAAACACACCAAAAGCATTAAGTATGAAGATAAGTGTGGAGTGTGTCTGTGCATGTGAGCACACACACAATGATGCCTGCTGTGACTGCATAAAGTATACAAAAGCAACTGACAAGAAGAAATAAGAACATGCAGGCTCCTTTTTCCACATTTCTGGAGTATTTGGTGACATCACTGTACTGTAGGGCAACAAGCACAAAACCCATCAAGGCCTACACTTGTGTGTCAAGTTCATGGCTCATTTCCAGCAAAATACAGGAAAATGGAGAGCTGGGCAATCTGGCTAAAAATAATATCTCAATTTAAGCCCTGCTGAAAAGGCTTTATGGAGGGATGTTTTCAATCAGAACGATAATTTAGACTAACATTTCTTTAATAAATGTTGTTAGATTCACTCTGACTAGAAAACAAACATTTTATATTTACACAATTTCAGGCATTTCCATTTGATTGATTTAGACAACACATAATTAAAATATTCACAATATGCATATTCACAAAAACAATGTAATAGCAGAGTGCAACTTTATACCTCCTTAGTGAGTTCAAGTAACGCTCTCGCCTTGACAATATGTCTTGATTTAGAGAACAGAAACAGAAACTCAACACAAACTCATGTATATTTGCAGTGACTTAGTCTGTGAGCTCTCTTATAAATCATTGCAATTTAACTCAAATCACAAAAAAACAGTCTTGAAAGAGCCCAGAATATTGTCTGTATTCTACTGACTTGGTTTGGTTGAAGTTTTAAGAGTAGCCGATGGTAGTTCCCTGCTGTCTGACTGGTTTTTAAGTCTTGTTGCAAGAAGACAGCAATGTGTCAGCTTTTTGCTGTGAGCTGTCTTCTATATCAGAGACACTGTGCACTCATACAGTTCATACACAGTTCTCATACACATGCGTCTCACTTTCTCTCTACACTTTGGTCTAGAAAAAGACATATCAACAACTAATGGCAAGATATCCATGAACTTTAGTTCAAATAGTCATGGAACCCAGAGAATAATGTGTTATTATTTAGTTTGCACCCACTTCACGCACTGATTGGCCAGCTGTGCAGAGGTAAGAAAGGAGTCAGGGTTTGAAATTCTCTCTTTAGCTCTCCTTTTTCATTCATCACACAACAATTTGTCACTTTTCATGTGAACTGTCAAGTGCAACACTATGACTGCCTGAAAATATGCACCGTTATCCCCGTATATAAATGACTTTTGTCTTGGTAACTGTCATCTTGACAAGAAATCTTGAGCCATACACTGTGTAATTCTTGTGTCATACATTAGGGAGTTTGCTTGACATGAAACAGCCAACAAAATGCCAGCGCTCTGACCGCACATTATTGCCTTGCTGAAGCATCAGCTCCCAAGTGAATAATTTCTCCAGTTGTAGCAGTATGTTAGTTCATAAACGGCTGCACAATAGACATGATGTTTTCTTTAAATGCTCATTATTCAAAAAGTGTTTTGGGTTTATCCAATAAACTGAAAGCAAATTCCGCCAGCAAAATGCTTCTTTTTGTTCCACTCTCGTACCACAAATGTTTGATTTAGTGCGAGCTAAACGAGATAACGAGTTGACATTTTAATTTCAGCCTATCACTCCCATCTTGAAGCCCCGTTTCTGTGCAATGCCACCATTACAAAGAGGAACCGCGCTTCCATTAATACCCCTTACATTTATTATTCCATTAAAAGAGTGCCATTGTATTCACTGTTTTATAAAACAAAGCAGGAGCCAATATTGCACAAATAATGAACCACATATTTTGATTTCATTGTCATACAGGACCAACATCTCTAAAAAGGTGATAAAGTACCATTTTCATTCGATAAATGTATAATTTAAAATCACCATGACGTGAATCTGACTAAATGTCATGTTGTTACCTAGTTTAAAAAGGCAGAATACCACACCACCACCTCCACATTGAAAAAGCCAAGTTGTACATACTTTTTTAAGTGCCTGCTTACATACGTGGGCCGAATCTGGTCATCATTTGGAGGCTGGGGAGCATCATAAAGCAGATGTAGTCATGGGGAGCTGCATCACCTGATTTGCAGAGATACAAATCAGCCTATTAAGTGTTGATTGTCGTTAGCTGATATTGCTGCTGCTGGTATTTGGGCCTTCACAATAGTTACATTGTAGAGGATAATTTCAAACATTATTTTGGAAATGAAACTTTTTCAACATCTTGTTACCTGGGATTGACTTGAAGGAACTACACCCCAAGCCATCCAAAGAGGGGGATATTTCTTTAATACTAACCAATAGAAACCAATCCTCAGGTTTCTGGAAGGTTTTTTTTAGGTTGATATAAAAATGTTACTTTGATCTTTTAACAGTTTATATTTACTTCACCTTTTATTGCTCTCTTGTGAAATCCATGCATGTCTGTTACTTTCAGATGTTAAGTCAAACTACGTAGTTAAACTAGTTGAGCTCTTTCATACCATTACGCCCCCCTGGATACCTAGAGCTCCTTTAACGCATAAGCTCATTTTGACAGGTTTTTCCCTTTTCAGGTATTTTTTTCTTATAAGTTTTTCCATCCTTGATGTCTCTTCTCTGTCAGGAAATTTCCATTGTTGCATCTGCATTCCCTTTTCTGTGCATGCTTAAATATTTGCAGCATTCCTGGATTATGTGGCACTTCTTTTACCATTTGTGCGTTGGCTCTTGCATGTGTTTTGATAACTGCACAGTTTATGGATTTGGAGCGCATGAATGTTTGTTTGCTCTTGAAGTATGGTTGTCCTTGGGGGATGTTATAAGATGCTGACATGCTGCTGGCTGTCACCTCAATTAAAGGCATTAGTTCTTCATTTTACACACAGGGTAGGTTGGTTTAGTGAAGCATAATATTTCCCAGTAAATGAATACTTAAATTAAAATGCGGCTGATCCTACCGTATACAGTATCTGCATCTGATAGCACTTGGAAGACCCAGCTCATCAATCAACTAGATGTCCAACTGTAACATGATTGTTGTTTATGTAAGGCACATTTAGTGGTGTATTTTCCTAATGTCTAGATACTGCTTCATTATCTTGCTTCATTTGTATTTAATAAGGAGGAATGGGGGCATTGGGCTTGATGAGTTCATGCCTCAAATTAAAAGAGCCATACATCATTCAAATTTTTTGCTTGTTGCTTCACACAGACTGTGTACATTTACTGGGGCTGGATAGTTCCTTGGTATACTACAAATGTGTTAAAATTTTCATATGTTCAATGTTTAGATCAGGAGATGTTTATTTTTTCACATAAAGTGGGAACATGTACATTACCAGGATGGCCATCTGGCAGTTCGTGCCATTGTTTGAGGATTTTCTACTGTATTGGCTTGATGCTTATTCGGGGCACAGACAGAGATTGTTTTATTGTAGATTTGGTTTTAACGTTGGAAGGGACATTTTTTGTCGGACAGGCAAAATAATTGCGTATGTGTACTTGCCCTCTATCACTCTTTTCTCTTTCATATGCACATGTGAATACACGCATACGCACATAAAGAGCCTGACTCTGCTAAATGTTTACTGAACATGCATTTGCAGGTTTGTCTGAAATTGGACTTCTTTCATGATTTTTTTTCTCTGATTTTATCGATAGACTACTTAACTTTAAATCTGAGACCAAAAAATAATATTTAAAAATAACATATCATAGACTGTCACAATAAATGTAACAATAAAATAAATGTATAGAAACCTGTAGGTAGCATGCTGCCCTGTAACTCGCTGCTGTAAGGTTTTCAAACCTCACCTGAGATTCTGTCCCTCTTTCAGTTTGTGGATTTGGGCGACACAACTCAAGAGTTTCATGACAGAGCCACAGTGATGCTCAAACCTATCTTTAAATCACCTCAAAAACTTCTATTTGTATTATTTTTCATTCAACTCCTGAACTTATGGCTAGATCTTTCACTATGACATCAGAGCTCACCTGTCTGGGTGTCTCTGTGCTGCTCAGGCTGCTGCTGACAGGATAATGAAATGATACCTTACAGTCACAAACAGATCAGTTGGATAAGCTTTGGCTAGTTTAGCTTATAATTAACGTCCATGTCTTAATGACACATATGCAATAATAACTCTGCTCTTGATCCACTCATGGAAAAGTGGAGAGATGGCATTAAATAGTAAATATTTCTCCCAGTAATTTCAAAGATGAATGTTTGGATTGATCACAGAAAATTCTTATTAACTAAGCTCAACTGTTACTGACACTTTGGTTCTTCTTTAAAAAGGACCAGATGTCTTAATTTGTTTTTGGAAGGAATTTTCACCAACAGTAATAAAGTTGTTTAATTAGACAGCATGTCTGAGCAACAATCACAAATGAGCTAACAACACCTAATGCCTGAAATTAAATATAATATCAAATGATCTTAGTTTTGTCCAGTGAAGTCGTTTTCAATTCTGTGACATTTGGAACATTTAAACTATAAATACTGACTCCACTACTGCTGCTGCTAGTCAACAGTGCATACAGCTTGGAGTTGAGGGTTGCCATACCCCATATCCTGCTCTTTCACTCTTTATCATAATACCTCACTTTTTTGCAGAAAACAAACAAACCTGGCAACTCTGCAGATATCCTCCCGTTAACATTACATGGAGTTAAAGTGGCTAGATTGTTTGAAATCGGTAAAAATATTGGTAGGGACAATCCAGCAACACCTTAATATTGGGACATGTCCCTACCGTCCATACCCAAATCTACGCCCATGCTTTAATTTATTAGGAGAACATCCCAAAGACCAGTCTCTTCTGCCAGATAATGATCCGGTGACAAATGTTTTTGACTGAAACAAAAATATGCATAAAATTAAGAAATGTTCAGATTCCATTTAAAATAGAGAATAAAGCAGCTGTTCCTAAAATGATGTATTGAAAATATCTTAACTCAAGTGTGAGAATTTTAGTCACACTAATGACATGGGTCTAGTAATGACAATGTCAGTTAGTCGGCTGGTTCCCCACTTTGGTCCAGACTGAATCATCTCAACAGCTATTGGATAGATTACCATAACATTTGGTACAGACATTTATAGTCCCCAAAGGATTAAACCTACTGACTTTGGTTATCCTCTGACTTTTTCTATGGGGCCACCATGAGGTTGATATTTTTGTTTTTTAATAAAACATTGATGATAATGATGGATTGCCATGAAATTTGGTACAAATATTCAAGGTGCTCAAAAGATGACTCCTAATGACTGTCTTGTTTGATAATGAAAGAGCAGTAATCTCTTGTGATGACAGCATTATAGAGAGTATGCAACATAACACTGTATTTGACGCTTTAACACAATTACATCATCAAAAGTCAAACACATTGTCTTTTAAAGAATTGCAAAATATCATTGTCTGTTTACTGCTTAAAGATAATGATAAATTATCTCCCAAGGGACTAATTGACTGCAGGCCAAAATGAAGCAGCTCCTCCTCTAAGCACTGCTAAAGAAGATGTGTTAATCACTCCTGTTTAAAGGCAGCTGATGAAAAGTATGCTCCCCACAAGGCTAATGCATCTCATTTAGCAGAATGACATTTTTATGGGAGCCTGACAATATTGTGGTGAAAGGAGAGACCCTGCAGCAACCACATCAAAAATCACTGTGGGTGGACCAGTGGTGTCATCTCAGAAAACAGATGAACTGAAGCCCAAGAGTTAACTGTAGCTTGGTCCTTTTCACCTCTGTTTCCACAGAAACCTAACTGAAAATTCACACACACACACACACACACACACACACATAAACAAAAGCTTCTTTCAGAGCTTGTCACCACCCAAAATTAAACCTTTCTAATACAGAAGTCTCCCATAAAGTTGCATCAGTCTCATCATATGCACGCTGTAAATTGCAAGGTAAGATCTTTGTGCATTTCCCAGATGATGAAAACAAGTCCAAGGGTATGATGCAGGTGTCACATCATTGATTCACTTATTGGAGGCGATGATGAAAGATGGAAGAGGCCTTTACCTTTACAGGAGATGAGATTTAGGGCACAGTAATGCTGCCTATTCTTTTGCTTTGTCTTTCTGGAAGCCAACAGGAGAGACAGAGCTCTTTATTTTAAAATGCTACTCAGGAGAGCTTCATACACTGATTAGGTTTTATGAGAGACAAAAGCTGAAGGTGTGCGGTACGCATTTGTCATTATTTTTCATATTTTATGGATTAAATGATCAAGTGATTTTAACCGTTGACAAGAATGATCAAAATTGAATATAATTGTTTGTTTCCTTCCTATGTAAACATAAACACACTAAAAGCTAATGACCGTAGTTTATTGGCACATGCATTCCTCCTGCTATGTGTAGGAATTATGAAGCTTGCAGCTCTAACATTACATCCATTGTATATTTACTACCCTAAGGCTTGGATGTGATTCAGAACAGTTTATCAAAAAAATTTATTGAAAATGTCATGTGATTGTTATGTGACCACACAAAGTGTTAGCTGAACATTTATTAAAACTAGGATGCAGCTACAGTAAATGTATTCCAATTGCTGCTTATGCTGAGTGCAATGATTCAGGTGTTACCTATTTAGAAACTGAGTGCCAGATATCAAAACCACTGCAGAAAACAAAATAACTCCAGAGATATTAAATAGCCCAGAGGAGCTTAGGTTTATGCCTCTTTTCAAAACAATATGACTAAACGACAAACATCACACCACACAGGGGCAACATCAGCTCAGACACCACTAACCATTTAGTGTGAATGCTGACAAGCATCCACACTTATGTCCTTCAAATCTTTATTTATTCTTCCGTACGTTTATGATCGCTAACTACTTCTGCATACTTTCAGCAACAGAAACCATTAAAATATCAAAATGTTCAGCTCTTTAAGGACATTTATGTCGTCTTTCTTGCATATTCCAGTGATTTTATACAATTTTTAAAGTATTAAAATTTATAATAGAAAATCCATGGGAGAAATGTTTAAAAGTTAAAAAATTTCAAAAAATTAAAGTGCTGAAATATTCATACTTCATGGACAGGTGTCCCATGTGGAAATGCCTAACATATTAAAACATGGTACCAATAGCACCTCCATGTGGTCAGTTATTGCGTGTTTTACGTTTTGGTTAATGAACTGTGAGGCCTATCAAAACAATATTTGCACAGTGTGTTCTTTGGACGATGTTGATTCAACTGATATAGGCCACGCCTATTTGCGCCTGGAAGGCGTTCATTTTTGGGTATCACAACATTTTGAAGGCGTGGGCTGATGCACTTAATGGGCCATAAGTCTTCAACGCTAAATTCGATTGCAATCAAATTTGGGAATGCTGTACATACAGCCACACTGCACGAGTGTGTAAGATTTGACACAATTCTACCCATAGAGGGCGCTACATAGTATGTCTACAATTCTGTTGTCTTTATTAAAATGAAACTTGGTACACAAGTTCTCCATGAGAATGTGCGCAGCATATTGGAGCATGGCACCAATAGTCCAACCGTGTGGCCATTATTGAAACACCACCATACTTACTAACTGCCATATCTCTCAAATGTAATATTCCATGATAACCAAATTCAGCAAAGTTGTACAGATGGGGATGCTGAACAAGTTTGCATTTTCAGCAACGCTTTGCGATTTATTTCAGCTGTCAGCACTCACACGCATTTTCCGCAGGAAATGCATTTCTTAGTTACTATTAAAAATTGTATGTTTCATAGTTCATTACTAATAGCACATCTACAGTATTGGAATCTAAATGACAAGTGAGTTTAAATGAATTTACAGACATTGAGCTCTGAGGGTTTTAAAACTGTATACAATTCTGACAGAAGGTTTTTGATGAACAGATGGGCCTTTCTGCTTTGGAAGCCACAATGTCCTTGAGAGCAACAAAATAAACATTATGTGACACAATAGCTCATTTATGAAGGCCAACAGGGGAGAGTACAACAGACAAGACTGATATATTAAAGTATCATCGTAAAATTTAATATCAGCTGTCCATCTAGTACAATGCCCCCATTTCTGTTATTTACAATTTCTCTGTTACTCATGTATCCGCAAAACGTAAAGTTTTATTCATCCTTGAGCAGATTACAGACTACAATCTAAAGCTGCAAATAAATTATTTTCATAATAAATTAAACTGTTGATTATTTTTCGATGTATGTGTCAGAAAAAAAAAAGACCATTCCAAGCTTCCAACTGTCCAAAACCCAAAGATATTCAGCTTACAATGATATAAAACAGAGAAAATTAGCCAAATCTCTCATTTTAAGTGCTCAAACCAGCTAATGTTTGACATTTGTTCTTGATGACGCACAATGATTAATCAAAGTAGTTGTCAATTCATTTTCAGCTAGACTGACCACTATTTTAAGCATCCTAGCAAGACACATTTGGCCAGATTGTAAAGCTGTTCTCATTCTCACCAAAATTAAAAATACTAATTTCAGTATCTTGACTAAAAAATACTGTTACTACACACCCAGAAAGGTTTAAAATTCAAGGAATTACAGTAATTCTGTCTTTGACAATGCATTTATTCTGTAGGATTTGCAAACAAAGCGTAGGAGAGGGCTAAAATCCTCTGTTCAGCCTGAAAGTTCATGTGGTAGTTGGAAAAGCTGAGTGTATGCTAATCAAACTATCTTCATTTGAAGAGCATCCTGACTCTTGCAAAGCTTTAATCCATGACGGCTTGTTCTGAACATTATCTAATAATTGGCGCATTCCCCTGGTGAGAATGGGCCTGCAATCTCTTTCCCCACCATGACAGTGTAATGCATTGCTATGCACATTCCACGTGGCTTTGAACTTATCTTCTCTTTTTCCCCCCAACTAAATTCTTAGTTGCCTCCCACCTCTCTCTGTATGGAAATGTGGTACATCACATTACTTCACCCCCACTGCTCATTGCTTCAGGGTATGTACAGTAATGTTAAAGATTAATTTCATGGTCTGCTATTTACATGATGTTTACCCTGAAATAACACAGTAAAAGGGGGATCATTATTATATAAATTGTAACTAAGTGTACAAGTATATATTCTCACTCAAGTATGTGTTTCATTTTAATTCAAGAAACAACTGTTTTGTTTCATTCATTATGTTGCATATTTGCTTTTTACGGACCTCATGGCAAATTATCAAACATTTTCACAGTGACCCAGCACACACTCAGGATATAAACACATCCCAAGCTCACAGGCATGGTGAGGAAAGACATGCACTCCCCTGATCTCCTAATCTCACATACTGGGCCGCACTACAACACCAGCAGACCAGCAGATGGGCAATTCTGCACATTGGGTTTTTCAGGTCAGTGGGGAAACAGTAGACACAGCAGGTTACGCAGAGCAGTGTTTAGGGGCAGCAAGAGGTAAACATCAGCCTTTTCCCCTGCTTAGTAAACTAACATCTCCAAGCATCAACACTGCCTCAATAGCCTATGTTTGAGAACTGCTGATTGCAGGCACCGCAGGCTCTTTATGTCTTTTCTTCTAGAGTATTTTTGCTTTCAGCCATCCAAACTTTTTAAGCATCACACACTGTAAATAAAAACCTGGAGTTTAAAATGCACCCTAAAACAGAAATTACACATTATTATTGTGACTAAATATGTTTTGTGGGAAATGTAATCTGCCTGGATTACATCTTTTAATCAATATATTGATAAAATGCTAATATTAAAGTTGTAATGAGGTACTTCAAACCCGCAGAGATTTATCATGCGACTGTGTCCCTCAGCTCTGCAGAGCTTTTTAGCATCTTTCAGCTCATTGTTTTGGTTTTACAACCACAACTTTACTGTTTTGGTTCACTCTCACTGCGCTCGTAAGTGTCATTTTCAGATACACGGTTGGCAGTGCATTTGAACAAACGAGCTCAAGAACCCCACTGTACGCTACCTACCTAGCGAAAAATGTCAAACAGACAAAATTAGCGACTAGCTGGTGAACACAGTGAAGCATTTAGCAGCTGGAGAACCAGATATTTTCATCAAGAGTTTGTGGAGACCGAAGAGATTTTAATGACTTTCATTCATCAGACTGATCAGAAACAGGACTTGAATGCTAATGTTTCTCCATGACTGTTGGATATGTAAACAGGCATCTGCCAACGTTGTGTTTACAGCTTGTTTCCACTGCCACTGGCAAAAAAAAAAAAAAAAAAAAAAAAACTGTAAATTTTAGCATGATTTAGACATTTATGTTTATGTCCAGGCAAACAAAGGTTGGTTAAGGTTGGGGAAAGGCCATAGATAAATATTAAGGTTAAAGCAGATGGGACGTGAACCTGCATCCTGCAGTACTAAATGTACCCAGTGAACACAAGTCAGTATATATGAAAATAATCTGTAGAGGACAGAATCATAATGTCTTCCCCCTACAATAAAGAGAATTACAAATCTCTGTCTGCACTGCAAAAAGTAGAGCTGATTTGAATGCAAAACCTGAGATAAACCAATTCTGTTTTCTATTAATCAATGTTCTTGTAACACAAAGTGCTACTTAATCAGCAAAACTATCCGCCAATTCAAATACTCTTCAAGGAATTTGAGACCGTATGATGGCAAAAACAGGCACCTCGCTTCATCCAGCTACTTGGTTTAACTATCATACTTGATCTAATTTAGTTTCCATCCGGCCAGATCTAGTACATCTTAATAAGTCATTTGAGGATATAATCGATTTGAATGTCACCAGTATAGCGTTGTTTCACTGATCCTGGATTGGCCAGCTAATCCGCCTGGTGTGTACCACCTGTGATAAAGTGAAGTCCAAATCAACCGGAGGGAGTCAAGGAGCCCAAAAGACATCAGTTAGCCTGAGATAAGGCCTTTCCTCCCAGTGCCCACTTATAGCATCCCTACCTCCCCCGGCACATACCCTCGCCTTGCCTCTAAATCTAACAGTGAGGCCTTTTATTAATAGCCTGTCAGCAGAGTTAACATTTATTTCATGTGTATTCATCTGAACAGGTTTTACAAATGGCCTGGTGCTTGTGAACCTGCTCTTGAAAAATTAGCCTTGTTTTTTACCCCTCTCCTCATGAATTTCAATGACTACATGAATATATGGCTATGTGTCTACATAGATGCTGTTTTCTGCCTTAGGGTAAAAAATGAAAAACTACTATATTTAGAGTGTTCAGAAATATCACAGCATGTGGTAGTTTGTTAAAAATGAGGGAAACTATTCTAGTACATTGAGGCAGTTTTGATAGTACTTAAAGGTGCAGTGTGTAGAATTTAGTGGCATCTAGCGGAACAGACTTGGCAGAAATGGAATATAATATTCATAAGTAGGTTTTAATTAGTGTATAATCACCTGAAAATGAGAATCGTTGTGTTTTCATTACCTTAGAATGAGCCCTTTATATCTACACAGGGAGCGGGTCCTCTTCCACAGAGGCCGCCATGTTTCTACAGTAGCCCAGAACAGACAAACCAAACACTGGCTCTAGAGAGGGCCTTTTACAAGTTTTGCAACCATCATAGGTTCTCCTACACACTTGGAGGGGGGGGGGGATTCAGTTGGTTGCAATCTGCTAGATGCCACTAAGTCCTACACACTGGTCCTTCAACTGCTGAGAAAGAAATGCTCACTGAACCCCAGATAAAATTGCAGAATATCAAAGTATCTCAATTACTTGTGATGCAAAATATGACAAAACATTGCTTTAAATAGCACCATTGTATTAGAAAAGATCTGCAATGTAACTCAAGTGAAATGTACAAGCATTACTTGCTGCATGTTGTTTTCTGTTTCCAGTGACATATGGTTCAGGTTGAGGAAAGTCACACAAGTATAGAAGATGCTATCAAGTCTAGTGGAGATCTCCCTAAACATAACTGAAACAGACAGCACTTCTCTACACAATTTATGGTGGCCCATTATTTAATTTTGTGAATACCAAGTGTTCTCCCTTTATGGCACTTCCATAGAACAACCTGGTGTGCTGACACAAATTGATGACCAGAGCAAGGATACAATCTATTTCTTCCTCTAAATTGATAGCAAAGAAAAGGTGGGATGAGAAAGGCGGGATGTATACAGACAGAGAGAGAGAGAGCAAGATAATAAAAATGGGAAATAAAGGTGTGGGGAAAGGACAATGCAGAAAGTTTTGCAACAACTTCCCATTTTCAAAGACAAACATACCAATGAAAGTGTTTTGCCCTGCAGATCCATTCAGTGATAGTGCTGTACCTGACAGAATTTCAATCATAACTACATTCCCACAGTTTTCTGTTTAAAGAACTCCTGACACCCAAACACAAGTTTATTAACTTTGGACTTCGGTGGTCAGACGGTCCACCACTCAACAACTATGGGATGCATTGCCATGAAATTTGGTACAGATATTCATGGTTTCCAGAGGATGAATCCTAATGACTTTGATGATCCCCTGACTTTTCCTGTAGCGCCACCTGCAGGGCATAATTCTCATTTAATTTGTGAAATATCTAAACAAGACCTAAACTGGATGTATTGGCACAAAATTTTGTATTAACATTCATGGTTCAGAGATGATGTATCCAATGCTTTGGTTGATCGTCTGACTTTTCCTCTAACTGCACCATGAGGTTCACATTTGTGGTTTTGAGTAAAATGTCTCTACAACTACTGGGTGGATTTGAAATAATACCAGCAAAACTAATGACATTACCGGTCTCTGATCAACCTCAGCTGTACTAAGTCCTAATTAGCAGATGTTAGCATGAATATGGTGAACATTGCAAACATAATACCTGCTAAACATTAGTATGTTAGCATTGTCATTGTGAACATCAAAAGCACTGCTGTGCCAAAGTGGCTGCAGACTCTGGTCAGGCTATAATTTACAGCTATAAAAATGACGTCACTTGAAAATTTGATACACACTGAATGTTTACGCAGGGATCAAAGCATTGGCAGTTCAAAACAGCAACGAGCAAGATATTTTTCACATCATTGTCAAAAATAATTTGCTAGATCTCCTCAGTGCATCACTTCTCTGGTTTCAAAGCCAACTCTCTTTTGCTGTTTCACAGACAGCACTAATCTCCACTCTCCATTCTTATGTATATGACAGCACAGGTAAAGCTGCAGAGCCAATACATTTGTCCTTCAGTACATGACACCTTAGCCTTACTAATGAGCCATTTAACAGCACTGTGAAGGGAACAGCAGTTAAACGAAAGGCCCCTTGTGGATTTGGTAAGAGCGTGTCAAGACTGGCAGAGACAGTAATACTTCACATTGACAGGAGGAAGAATGAATAATGAGAGGTTTTGCGGCTGTCTCAACGTAAGGCTAATCTCTCAACATTTCCCCATGCCCCATCTCTCACTGGAGAGGAAGCTGTACCTGCACACCATGCCACAAACTCAAATCAAAATTACAGAACTTATGATATGCTTCAAATCTGTCTTAACTTACTGTGTGGCAAGAATATACATGATTCATTTATTGTCTGACTTGCTGAAAAAGCAACAATCGTGTCGTCTGACACAACCAATACACCATACTGTCTCTAAAGAATATTTTGGGACTATAATAGACATTAATTGACACAGGATACTTAAATAGACCCTAAAGCACATTTCTTCCTCCTACCTAAGCTATTTTTAACCATTCCTCCAAATACACCTGGAGGTTTATGAACCAGAGAACAAGTTCTTGTGGTTCTCCGCATTAAAGCTTATGAGTATTCATGAGCGGGAGTAGGCAGCACTCTCCAATGGGACTTAAGTCTGTGATCAACAGAAACTGTCTGTCAGTCATTGTCAATGTGAGCTTCTAGCTCAGGGGATATTGTTAGGTTTCCATTACGACAATACTTGCATTCAGACTCCAACAACTCATCTCATAAGAGCCAAAGCATATGGAGAACAAACAGAAATGGCTACCTTTGGAATGCCACAGATGGCTGTCGCAGATGTTGAAAGTCAGTTGTCATTTCATCTGACAAATTCATGCAGAAACTTCAAGTTTGAGGGAGGAAAAAAGAATAATCTAATTCCATCATAAATATTTCCCTGTGGTTCCCAACCTCATCAGTGGCACAGAGTGCTCCATTTACTGCTGAAACTGAACGCATGAAATGTTAGAGAAAAAAAAACATACATCAAGAATTACCATTGTAATTTAAATTGATTGTGTACATAGGCTGTGATAGTTTATAGATCGTTTATAGTCACATTAGATATAACAATAATTATTAATGATCCTAACAAAGCTTGTCGAGATTCTTTTCTCTAGAGGAAATTGTTTTCATTGCAGTTTCATCCACTCAACTAGAGTACAACAGAACCGGAGTAGAATATAATAGAGAGAAGAGACAAGAGCTTTTGTTCATTACCCTTTATGTCAGTACACTTGCAAAGTAAGCACCTTATATATGCCCCGACATTATTATTTTTTATTATATGGGCTTTTGTCAGGTTGTATTGGCAAACATTTGAGGTGTCCTGCATATTGTCCTAACATGTCCTGAGGTACAATGGCAGGCGGTGAAGAAATACAGTAACACAGTCTTATAGAATAGAAGTTAAATAAAATTTCCTCACAGTAATCACTAGTTTGGTGAATTCGAGCAGTGACTACATAAAGCAGAATTAAAAAGTGAAAGTTAAATTGTAGCAGCGTGTGTAAATGTTTATTAGTGGTTTGGTTGTCACCACTTCAAAAGCTACATAAAGCACCTTAGAGAAGTAAAAAGAAGCCAGATATTCACTGCCTGTACTGCTGGTGCATTAGTCACCTCAAAAGTCAGGATGACATGTGCCAAAACCAAGAAAAATGCCATACCTAAAGGATGAGTTTTGTGATATCCTATATTTATCTTACTGTCAGCAAATCCCATTAAAAAGACCAAAACCAACAATGGATACTACCAACATGTATTGTCTGTGTAGCCGAAGCACAGCTTACTCCTCTCTGCCTCCATACTCCATAATTAAATGATTAAAAAGCCACACTATTGCACTGGGTGATATGTTCCTTCATTATGATGAACATAAGCACTGTAGATAATTTTGAGTGAACCCCATATACACTGTCATGGTGCTTTAAATACTCTCTATAGCACCAAATATGCAGCTGAAAATAGTCCTCAACAAATGCACTCTTAACCCCTGTTTGAGTATTGTTTGCTTGAAACTACAGTGCTAAGCTGTTTTAGGCATTTAGTGAATGAATATATTTGTTTATATCAATATTTGTGACCATTTTTAAAGATTACAACCAAGAGCGAACAGGCTGAGAGCCATATAGGCTAGAAAATTCATTTATATTTATATATTTGTATTTAGAGACGTACTAATTCATTGTTAGTTTTGGTCTTTTCATTGGATGTTGACAGTAAGGTAAGGTTTATATACACAGCAATGGCCATTAAGTTTAATCAAAGCTCTGACCTTCGCAACAAAGTCCAAACATTACGAGCTTCAATAATCTGCAATTACTGCACTATAACATAACACCGTCTCTACATTTGTGGATGTACAGTAATACTGTGAGATGTCACTGATTACTGTTCTGCTCAGCTGAAGTAAAACAAAAAAGCCCTTTGAACATGTTGTGATGTAGTGACGCTGCTAAAGGAAGAATAAGGTTGAAATATAGAATACATAACACAACAGTGAGAAAAGGACATTACTAGTGTGTGTCAGTGAGACCATAAGAGCTAAAATACATATTTTTAGTGATGGACCCATGCCAGAATAAAAAAATATTAGATTTTGACTTGTGCATATCATTGCTTATTGTAAGAATAAACAGACTGTTGGACTGTGCATCTCCTCCCTGCGTTGGAGTGAGTGTTGCTATTACTCATCTCCTTGTACAGTAATTGTTCCCACAGACATCAGCTTGACCCAACACTGACACTTCTGCTCTTTGCTGCTTTGCATTTAAAGCTCCTTCGTTCATACAGTATAGTATATATATATACAGTACTATGAATAATACAGCACACATACAGCATATGCTTTGTCCATTATAACCTACAAATTTAAAAGTGAAAACAATGCATATACTGTATATCATATTCAGACATCATTAACATAACTTCTATTAGTCTACTGATAATCACCAATCCCATTTCCACGTAATTAGGCCTGAACATGATGAAAATGCTACGTCAGAAATACTGCATATCATTTCTGTCCAAATTAACCCCTGGTTTAACTGCCTGGAAAACCTACTGTCATGGCCTATTCATTAGCCACAGTCCATTGTTTTATTTGCATGGGCTATTTGCCCGCTTTCACAGTCAGAAAAAATTAAGGGCCACTGTCAGTCAACTGGGAAATATACATCAGACACCATTGCATCCTCCTATCTACTAGTAATTTATGTAGTACTCCTTTTTTCAGAACCAGACATTGGAAAATGCAGAAAGAGAGAGAGACTAAAAAGAAATTAAGGAAGAAGGTGGCCTGGCAGCGGTGAAAGTGACGGCCCGGCATGCAAATGTGCCCATCTATCTTACTGGGGAACACTGAGTGTGCTTTATCTCATCTAGAAGGAGCAGTTCATCTCACCCAGACAGTCGTTTGGATGCACTAGACTTAAAAAGTAAGGGCTCTAAATTGGATAGCAATTGTGCAACCGTACAAATGTTCAGGTTTGCTCACCTCAGATAGCCTCCTCTAAAAAGATGTCAGCGGTGACCTGAACCTGAGCTGCATGCTAAACTAGCTTTAGTTATTGTCACATCACCCCATTAACTTCAACTGACTGTATTTGAAAGAACATGTAACAGAATGTATGTGTGCATGGGTAAGTGGATGTGCATGTGTGTGTATGCAAGCGTGCACGTAAAAATGTATTTTGTAAAAAAAAAAAAAAAAAAAAGAGTTATTAAAATAATAACAGTCTCTTTCCTTCTTGCTTTCGGATGTTCAGTGGAGAGCAAGTTGGCAGCTAGAACATATTGGCTGAAATGACAAAACAAATTACCCTCATCTGTTTGTAGAGGAGAGGGTTTGAAACTGCAGCAGATTGCATCAAATATGCTTGAAATGCGCAGCCTTGGCTTGTGTACCAAGGTTTGTGATTAGCCAAGAAACTATTCCTAAACTTACCTTTTATCTGTTAAATACAAATGAGAATACTAAGGATTACACGCCTACATATGCACAGATGGACATGTGCATTTGTACAAATATACACACTTACAGTATGCACACACAGACAGATTTACTGAGGAGCAGCAGTAAATGCACAGATATGCTCACCAAGCTGCATGAATTTTCAACTTCACTCGCAGCACTCAGTGCTTTCTCTTATATCACAAATAACCAAGGCAGAGATTCACCTTTCCAATTTTGTGGAAATTTCTTACTGAAGGAACACAATACATTCATTTTCCAATAATGTCAAGAGCAGATACATTGTGTGGCTTTTATGAAACTTTTGATTTCTTACAGTGTAGCAGTTAATGACTTACATTTGCAGATTACAGAAAACATTTTCACTGTCTGGATGCACAAGTAATCTGTATATTAACTCTGTGTGCCTATTAAATTTCTAACCTTCCCATCCATAGCAGTCAACTCCTAAATTAAGTATGAAACGCTTCTCATGCTTTAAGTAGTTGCATGCATGTTTGCATACATTTTTATGTACTTTTGCAAATGATAACTGTAAAATGAACAGACAAAAGCTGCACTCAATGACTGATTGAACAATAATTCTCAGGACTTTCTTACCTGTTACAAAAGAAAGCCCTCACATGAAGCCTTAGTCACTTCTGTCAGCATCCTGTCCATTCTCTGTATTTTTCTGCGCACATAAAGGAAGAAGACAGATGTGAGGAGGCAGCAACGCCGCAGCACAGCCAATAACAGCACTGGAAAAGCTTCTGTGCAGCCTCCCTTCTTTGTTTACTGGAGCTTCATCAAGAGTTGCTGAGAACGGCTGCAGCAGTCGCAGCACTGTCGCCTGAACCACCCTCACTGTTTGACATCTTGAGGAAAAAAGACCTTCAGAAAATATCAGTGTGTGTAAAGGTGAAGACAGGGAACAAGGTTAGACAGCAAGAAGCAGTAGTAGAGGCAATGTTTTAAATGGTTTGAGCTGAGAGTAGCAGTGGCCAGGGCTGGTCCAGCAGGCTGTAAAATGCCTGGTAAGGTCCCAGAGGGCAGTATGGGGTCCAGATAGCACTGACAAAGTAGCAATGCTGCAGCATAAAAATATCACTGACACATGACCAAATAAGCAAGCATGACTGTGCCTATTGTGAACTTAACTGATCATGAGAAGAAATGCACTCACACTGCCTCTGCTAAACAATCTCCTGCATGAAAACCCAGGCTTTGCATTTAATATATGCAAAAAAACAACAACTTTGTTTCCTTGTAAACAAACTTGACAAGAGCATGTTCTTACTCCCCCATAAACTATGCATAGTTTGATGCATAGTTTGGCAGAATTATGCGTTTGATGCATAATGAAAATGCACTGTACTTACTTCACGTTGGTTTTTATAGTCTTTCAAACAGACTTTTAATTTAAACTCCAGTTATGAGATGCTAATGTGAGACTGCAGTGAATTACAGATGTTTGGCAGTAAAGTGGAGACACAGTGTAAAACAAGTTTCAGTTGAGTGCTGTCAACATAATTATGTTGCATTATGATGATGGCACTTCACTGCTTCACTAACTTGTACTCGTTATGGTGTATTGTATGACATGCACTCTAAATGCATGCTGTATTTTTGCTACATGCCATGGACTGACTTACATTTGATGATAATTGATGACAGAACATCTTTTATTGGCCTGTTATGTAAGCAAGGGTTTCTTTCTTCGTTCTTTCTTTCTTTCTCTTGTTTCCTGTCAACTATAAATTAAATTAAATAAATAGCAAAGATAGCTTTTAATTGCATTTAACAGATGTTTGCCACCATCAGTAGATTTGTATTAAACAGTTATAGCCATAAAGAAACTATAAACAGGGGAGAAATCTCCACTCAGAGCCATTGTATGTTAATATAAACTGCAGGAATCTTCACCACTGCCTCTAAGTGGAGAACGCTTAACAATCATCAACTAAACAACTGTTTGTATGGAAAACAAATTAAATACTGAATTAACCTGTGCAACTGGGTGAATCCCACCACCAAACCCCGAGACACGCAACATTCATGGATTCGACCAAGATGAAGAACAGCAGAATAAAACCAATCTGAATCAATGAGTGAATGAGAAACAGTATTTCTGTCTAAAAAGAGACACTGAGAATGATGAGTGAGTATAGCAAGCACAATGCTGTTATACTGATGGACCTAAGGAGGACATGATGGACATGATTGTGCACAATCAAGTTTGAGTCCTCACTGAGGACCCTTGTCATGTGCATTATCTTTATGACATCTATAAGTGCGCAATGTTTGATATATAACTGTCGAGGTGACAAGCGGATTATTATTTTTTTGCCTATCAAAAACATTTAGCATGAAAAAAAACACAACAAAAGAGAGACTTTTTCCTTAGTGGAGGATTTCACCAATAAATATCATAGCAGAAGAAAATTCATTAAACAACAAGAAGCTATGAATGCACTTTTGCTCATCTCTCTCATGTCACTCCTCTCTATACCATACTACTAATGTAAACACCATTAGATCAGCTGTATGTAAAGAACGTGTGTATATTCATTCAAATCCACGGACTGTGGATTTTTGTACATTGCTTGCAGAGCATGTGGGCAAAAGTGTCATGTGATCCACTCTGCATTAGTGCAGATGCAGCTGTGCTTTAGGCCCATGTCAACAAAGAAAAGTGAACACCTAAGCATCATTTACCAAATGGAGAGCTTTGGAGGGAAACAGCCTCTGTCCTGCATCTCCTCTCTCTGCTCCAATAAATCAGCATCATTGTCACTGACAACTGGACAGACTCCAATTTTTAAAGGCATTTCACCATGCCAAGCTAGGGACACATAAAATGTATCCCTAAACATATTCCTGTCTTGATGTTTCACTGCTATTAATATTGGCCAAGTGTTAGACTGCTTTTGTTGTAGGAGCCTATAACTTCAGAATGCACCCAATACTGTATGGACGTGATTTATTTCCACACTATAAACTAATGTAGCCCTTTCTTTCTGCCCCCTCTCCCTTATTGTGATAACCTGAAATGGCTGGATACTGGATAGAAGCCTGCATAAAATGCTCATGTAAATGGAGTTGAAGGCGCGCAACTACATTCACACACACACACACACACACACACACACACACACACACACACACACACACACACACACACACACACACACACACACACACACACACACACTCAAGCACTCACTGAGCAAGTGCTGTGTCAAACTATAGAATATTTAAAATGCCTAAATTAAAATAAATCAAAGGGAAAAAGTGAGATACAGTAAACATTGTTATGCATTTCCTTTTTTATGTATGTATGCATGCGCATGTTTACTTTGTCAGAATTAAGTGAAAAATATGTTAAATGACAATAACTTTAATGTCTTTAATAACAAAATGTTTTTGTGGTGTGAACTTTCCACATCACATTAAAACATAATAGAGAAAAGACATTGAAGAGGTGTATTACATTTCAGTGTTGTCCAGCAGAGGGCCGATACTAAATGCAAGTCAGTTTTCATGAGGTGGTGCAAGGGAGCTTTTTCTTTTTTGAGAAGCACACGCATAGTCCATGTTAAACTGAACAACAAATTTGGCAACTAATCTGTGACTCAAGTAGGGCAACAGAGGCACCGCAAAGTTTAGCATTAGACTATGTGGGTTTGTAGGAGTTCAAATTAGTTCAAACAAATTATATGTTAATTATTTTCCATTCAAATTAGATTCTTTGAAAAAGTGACATTATTAAACTAGCAGTGTACACTGACAGTCACAGAAGAACTATCGCTGTTGTAAGGCCCCAAATTATTGAATGTGATTATCAACTGAAATTCTTTTATCAGAACAATAATTTTTTCATTTTCTAATTTATGGCATAATATATTGGCCATGGATATATTGTTTATCACTAAACTGAAATGTAAATGCATCAAAATATATTGCAACACTTAAACCCTCTTACATATAAAGCACTTACTTCCATTAAATGGGCAAATTTTTTACAGAACAGTCTCAACTCAGGGATGTTGTTGGGCGTCTTTGCATGAACTGCCTGCTTCAGGTCCTTCCACAGCATTTTATATAGAATTTAGGTCAGGACTTTGACTCGGCCACTCCAAAACATTAACTTTCTTCTGCTTTAAACATTATTTTGTAGACAACTTGTGTGTTTAGGGTTGTTGTCTTGCTGCATGACTCACTTTCACAGATGGATACCTTGACATTTTCCTGTAGAATTTGCTGGTACAACTCAGAATTCATAGTTCCATCAATGATTGCAAGCCGTCCTGGTCCAGAAGCAGCAAAGTAGGCCCAAACCATGATACTGCCACCATGTTTCACAGATGGGATAAGGTTCTTATGCTGGAATGCAGTGTTTGCAGTGTCTGCACACATAACGCTTCTCATTCAAGCCAGAAAGTTTAATTTTGGTTTCATCCGTCTACAGAACATTTTTCCAGTATCCTTCTGGCTAAACCACGTGGTCTTGAGCAAACCGTAGACGAGCATCAATGTTCTTTTTGAAGAGTAGTGGCTTTTATTAGCCACTGCAAGAGGTCTTTAGTTTCCTAGACGTTACCCTGGGGTACCTTGTGACCTTCCAGACTATTACACGCCTTGTTCTTGGTGTGATCTTTGTTGGTCGAGCACTCCTGGGGAGCATAACAACACGATTCGAGTGTGTTGTATCTCATGATTCAAATAGAAAAGGGGGCACTATTTTCTGTCTCTTGCTCCAGTATACTGTGTGCCAAACCATTCACTGGTGTCATTATTCCACTGAAATACAATATGAAACATAACTGCCAATTAAGATAAATTGTCCACAGGCTTTTCATTTTAAAAAGTTAACTGCATTAATTAACAAGTTAATTAATTTGAAAGCATCTTACAGACTCCTGCCTGTGTAAGAATAACAAAATGAGGGGGAGGAGGAGTGCTCCGCTGTGTTATTAACGTCATATCTCCAGCAGTGGAGAGCAGCCTCTCTGCTGCACCGTTAGCTTGGGGGAAAGCCATCGTTGTCCAAGGCGCTGAGCAGGCGCAGGGTTTTTGAGGTGAAACAGACTGAGCACTGAGTTATTTTCTTCACCTTAGAGTTGATTGTTGTTTAAGTGATGCAGTGTGTGTTGGTCAGCTCTTTTGTTACTGCTGGAGTTCGCTGCTCCACTCCGCTAACGTTAGTCTCTGAGTGATGGCGTAGAAAGCCTCCCGAAGGCTGTGCCATCGGTGTGTGAGCCTGTGTGTGTGTGTGAATGAGCATTAGAAACCCCTCCCAATGAGCACGTTGGCACCTTGCATGGCAGCCTCTGCCATCTGTGTATGAATGTGTGTGAGAATGGGTGGATGCTGGCATGTAGTGTAAAGCGCTTTGAGTGGTTGGAAGACTAGAAAGACACTATATAAATGCAGCCCATTTAATCAGCCTCTGCCATATCAAGTGATAATGTTCTTAATTTCACTCAGATCCAACCTGCACTCTGCAACTACGAACGCAAAAAAAAAAAGAACGCAACAAAGTGCAAAGCAAGAGGTTAAAAGCCAGCTGTTAACCGAGGCCTGTTTGCCTCTTCAATGTACAATTGTGCAACAGCTATCTTTTTTCTCAGTTTTTCCAACACAGACAAGCAAAATATAAAAGAAGCAACGTTATATAACTTAAATAAAACCTGCACACAATTGTGGATTTTTATTACCTTTTGAAGGCTAGAAAAGATCAGTGGTGCCATCTATATATTTGTGTCCACTTCATGTATTCTATGCTCATTTACTGCAATGTTGAGTTGGACAAATTGTTGGACAAGTAGTGTTTTTCATTTTAATCTGGGCTATTTTTCTTGTAATTTTGTGGCAATACACTCTACAGGGAAACTGATCCCACAAAAGGCCAGGTTATGGCCTTAACAATTAAATGTTGTGCAAACAGGTTCATCTTCATTAAGGCAATTTAAAATTATAAATACCAATGTTTCTGAAAAACTCTGGTCCTTTTGAGGTACATTAAAGAGCTTTAAAATAACACTACAGTACATTAGTAGTAGTTTCAGGACAACATTAGCTCCAGTAAAAGCTTATGGGTTTGGGAGTGTATTTATATTACATTTAAAACATTAGGTTCATAGGTGAAAACATCTCAATTCAAAAAGCTCAAATATACCACCATATACGTATATGGTAGTATCAATATCTCATATGACTAAGTTAAGCTGTTCAAAGGATGCAAAAATACATAGATCTCAATTGTTCTTTTTAATAAAGAGTATGTTCTTTTAGATGTCACTGGTATAAGTGAATGACTATAATCTAATCCTGGTGAATATCCAGGCAACTCAGCTATGAGGAAGATCAATATCTGAACTCGAAAAGGCGGATAAAGATCTCAAACTCCTCTGGGAGGCAAAATTATGACAAGACATTGCTAATACATGAAGCTATTCAATGAGGCTGTAAGTTACTTTTAGATTAGATTTTGAGCAGAGTAAAGCTAATAATTAAATTATTAATGCATTTATCTCATATTTGTAAATATCAAATAAGGCAATGAGGAGAAATAATGTTTGCAGAGTGGAGACACCATACATAGACAAGTTTAGAGTCTTATCAAGAATGTGAAAGGGACAGCAACTGCCAAGATATCACTATGCATCAAAGCCTGCTCACTGCCTCAATGGTTTCTTACAGCTTATCAAGAGTTCCTTTCAATGGCAAACGCAGCCTAGTCTCAAAGTGAATTGCTGATTCTCAGTAAACTTCTGACAAGGCCTATTAAACAGATGGATAGCCGTTTTCACTGGGAAAACACAAACCAGCTGAACTGAGCTGTGTTTCCTGTCAAGTGTCCCTCACCAGCAAACCCCTCTTAAATACACTTCAGGCAACTCATATCTGATGAGGTGTCTGCTCAACAGGAATTGCTATGTCGCAAAGTGCTGTTACCTAATCACAGCACTAATGATCTATAACGCACAGCTATAAGTGGTAGGTTGTTGTGGTGTAATACAGCTTCCAACTCATTAAAGAGAGCATCTCACAAGAGGAAGCAGCATTTCAAGGAGCTAGGCTTAGCATCCTTACAGCTTATTCACACTGATTGATATTTTCAGTTATATGCATGAATAGGATCTAAATTGTCAATACATAATGAATTTTTCTCAAGACTGCGCAATGATGATAAATCTCCGTATTACCAGTTACCAATGGGAACATTAGGTCACATCAAGGTTGAAACAGGAGTATTTTTCCCTACTACAAGATTCTTGGGGGTTTATAGTCAACAAGCGTCACAGATATGGCTTTTCAGTAACTTAATATATTTCCTGACTTAGAGTTTTCCTGACAATAATGTGACACAAGCCCTGCTGACACTTTGTCAGACTGGCAAGCTCCAAGATGCTGTGTAAGACAAGCAGCTTCACAGATGAACAGCTGACACACCACAAAAACAAAAAGTGAAGACAGAGGCAGAAACATATCCAGATACAACCAAGACCAGATTCAAGGAGCCAATCTATGTTTGAGTCAAGGGACCCCTGCAGCGAGCGCTCTGGAGGCAGAAAATACCATGCCATCATTCAGGCAGCTGCGTAATCAAAGATTGATATCTTAGTATGCACAACTAAGGTCCCCTTCTCCCCAGCAATCATCTTTAAGAGGCAGATAATCTACAATGCTGACTATTAGCAAAATCCTATTCATAAATCACTCAACAGTTGGGCAACCTTTAGACAAATGTGCATGGGGTGACTGACGTTAGCCCAAGCAAAATAGGGCATTATCAGGAAGGATAAATTTAGTATTGTCTTCAAGCAAATTCCTAAAGCTATTAAAAATTAATAGTACCTCTTTATGCAGTGTAAAGTTAGTATCTGGAGCAATAGAGCTGTGCAGTTATATCCTTGGTAATATAATAATCATAAGCTTGGTTAATGGACCTGTGCCAATGTGCAATAAATGCAGTGAAACTGTGGAGCGGAAAATGACGCAAATCATAAGCTGAATTACGATTCCCCATTGAATCCTGCTTTCTAAATACAATTACCACTTTTTCCAATGCAGTAATGGTTTTACTGCTCCAAATCTCTGCTGATGACATTGCAGTCACACACACAAAAACTCAATCCTCAACCCCTCGCTAAATCTGATTAGAGCCAGCTTTGGTGACAGAGAAAAGTGGAGTGGGGGGGTGGGGGGGGGGTCGGGGGTGGAGGGGCGGATGGTTTCGAAATCGCTCACTTTTTCTCCTCTGGCTCGTTGCCAAAAAGTGGTATCCACAGTTTAATGTCAAAGACAGGGCGCAGGCAGGCAGGTGAGGCCAGGTTGTTGCTGAGTGATAGGGACTCAACAGGGGAGAGGAGGGTTGCTTTGATCTATAAATATACAGAAAACATTACCAGAAAACATCTTTCTTTCTTCATGTACAATACAATCCTTATCCACACTGACAACCGTAGAGTACTGAGTATTGAATATTTAAGCAGATGCACACAAAAAAAATCCTCTACATCTTTGTTCAAACGTTTTGTATAGAATCACATACAAAAGAAGTCTCTACCTTGTGCTCTACTCAATTTTGTTAAACCACAGGTGTTTTTTTATCGTGCCTGTCCCCCTCTATCACTCCTACAATGGTGCTTTGAGAAGGACAGTGTCAAGAGGATATTGCTGTATGGCTGACTTCAGAGTTGGACAAGGAGAAGAAATTGATTTTGTCTGCACAGAACAAAAAAAAAAAGTGTATCTGGGAGCACTGACGGTATGTTCTGAGTTATTTTAAATTCAGTCCAGCGTTGGCTTGACCTTAATGTGATTAGAGGTTTGAAATGGAGAGGAAAGAGGAAAAGCTGGAGAGGCAGGAACAGAAAGACAAGTGGACAGATAGATGGCACGCAGGTGAGATGAGAGGTTGACTGGGTGGGTTTGAGGGTTAGGAGAGTGACAGACCAGCTGCCAGGACAGGGAGATGAGGGAGCGCGACTGATGCGGTAAAAACAGAGCTATAGATGACTCAATACAGGGCTGCCAGGAAGTAAAGTAATGAGATGCATTTGATCAGAAGTACATCCAAAATTCGGGATGTGCATTCAGAGAGACAGGTAAGTGGGAGTGGAGTTCAAGCTACAGTCAGACAGAAATATTGGCAGGATAAAAAAAGTAAACTCAATGTATACTAGCCAACTGTGTAACATCCACAAGAGAAATGAGACATAGATGTAGTATGTCAATAAAAGTAAAAGATTTACATCTGAAAAATAGTATTTCCAGAATAACAGTTACTACAGTTAATAATAACATTTAATAACACGGTCTGTGACGTCATTTTGTGATGAAAATACACATCTGGAAACAGTATGGCACAACACGCCCCCAAAAGCACTTTTAATGTTAAGACTACAAACAACTCAATCAAAGCAACGTCTTGCCTGCATCAGTATTTCAGAAGTTAACAGTTATTTCCACATGTGATGTATTGTTGCAACTAGAGCCCAAGTCAGCAGCCAGGCTAATATTATCAGCTGTTGATGGCTTATCACAGACATATCGGCCCCTGCATTAAATCTTACCTTCATGAAGGTTGTAATGTTCGGCTTTTGTCGAAACAGTTTTAGCAGGGACGCTGTTGAATTGCACTGTGTTATACTGAGAGGCGTTTTAGTCTACCCTCACTGATATAAATGGAGTAGACATTAGAAGTACCTCACAGTAAAATGTGATACAATTCAACAGCACCACAAAATGCAGCCTTCAAACTGACAATAAAATTAAATAAAAACCTTAATGAAACAGTTTGTTAACAAAAACTGAACATCATAACTGTCATGAGGGTAGGATTTGTTTCAGGGCTGTTGCATTAGTGTAAGATAGATGTACTTAATTTTATGTCAGCCAGCTTGAAGCAATTTAAAAAGTGTCACCTCACGTACATCGTTTGTCCATTTGACAGCACTTACAAGTTTATTTTTAAAATGTATCACTACAATTCTTTAATAACCATTTTATCTGCATTTCTTAAGTGTTTTTATGTAATAAATAAATTAGGGCTGCAGCTAACAATTATATTTTCATTATTAATGAATCTGCAGATTATTTTCTCGATTGAGTGAAAAACTTCCCATCACAATTTTCCAGAGCCACAGGTGATGTCATTAAATGTCTTTGTTTTGTCTGACCATCGGTTCAAAACCCCCAAATATTCGATTTACTATGATGTAAAACAAGGAAAAGCGGCAAATCATCACTTTTTGAGAAGCTGGAACCAGCAAATGTTACTTCAGCGATTAACCGATTATCAAAATAGTTGCCGATTAATTTTCTTCTAAACGCCTAATCGTTATCATATATGTTTTGAAACTTTTAGATAATCAATATTTGTATCGGTCATGCCCTAGTTCCAACTGTATTCAGCGGAGGACACACGCAGCTGCCACTACCCCATCTATTAATTGCACTGCCAGTCCAATTATGCCTAGTAGGGCAAACTTGTCTCCTGAGGAATGTTCATTTTCAGCACTTGCAGTGTGTTCCCCATTAATATGACATGCATATGCATTATTTACGGAAGTCTACAGTGCTGACTTTTCACTTATACTAATGTATTAAAGTGTTAATTAACCTGGCCTGTCGTTAGTAGGATTTTGTTGACAAGAGCACTGTTCCAAGTTCTCATTCAAATCACCACCACTGAGCAACATCTACATAGTTCCTTAAATTGGTTTGGAAAATTCATACATGGTTTACTATGGCACTGTTCCCACCCACATCTGGGACAATACACACCACAGTTGTCCCTAGACATGTATAAGTAAGTGGCCCCCACGAGACAGCACCCCAGGCCACCTTACAGACTGCTCCCATCAGTCCAGGCAGAGGTCCAAGAGGACTGGCTGGACCCAATAAAGCTCACAGGCCCCCTGCTGCCCAGGAACAGCCTCTCAGCTCGCCTCATAATTATTCTGTTGGCCCTGTTAAGAAGCCAGAGACTCTCTCTCCCTGCTCCATTACTCACACACCGCCAAAGATACCGCATAGAGGCTCCCCAGGCTGCACCATCACACAGCTACGACTGTGTAGGTTGAGGCACACATGTAAACAAACGGAGCAGGCTCAAATTGTATTCTAATGTCAAATATTCCCTTGTTATGACACACAGAGAGTGATTAAGATGCTTTTTCTTCCAACAAAACAGCTTTAAGCTTTGAACTGATAAATGGATAAACTGTTTGATGTGTTATCAGATGTAACACATCTGCATATGCTCAACAAGATATAAATACAAAAGCTTAAGTGGCTGCGTTTTTCATGTGGTGTATAGTTTCTTGGAAATACGGTTATGGTCCTTCCTTTTCATTTCTACAGTGTTGTTTCAGAAGAAGGACGCTGAGAAAGTGTTATGTTGGAGATCAGACAAAACAAAATGTCACCATGATCTCTAGGAAATTATAACAGCCATTTTTACAATATTTTCTGACATTTTATAAACAAAACAATGAATCAATGAATCTAAAAAATAACCGGCAGATTATTTTATATTTAAAGTAAACATTAGTTGAAGCCATATTGTATATTATAGCTGAAATAGCTGTAAGACGGAGTATAATTTCATATAAATAGGTATGTGAATGCAGTAAGTTACAAGTTTTTGCAGTCTTGAAAACATGTTGACAGATGAAGGGATGATATTCAGGTCCCCGTGGTCAAGCAGAAAATCAAAATAACTCTGGCGTAGGCCCGAGATGATGACATCATCGGTAATCTAGTTCTCACACATCAAACATGCAGACCAGCCATTCATATGAACACTGAAAAAGCAGCAATTTAAAAAGAAAGTGAGTCAAAAACCTGTCAACTGTCATATGTTAACCTGTCATCCTATCAGCCACATCTGACAAGGAGACAGGACATTTTAAAAAATTCCATTTAAACAAAGCATGAAGCCACCCCATGGCAACATTTTACAATCTGCGGCATGTCACAGTAGGAATTATAATCCTATCCCAATATGACAATGGCATTTGCTTTAATTAGGTTATTTGCACAGCGATTAAAGGTTACTTACAGCCAGTGCGATGAAAGACAGACTTATATAGGATGGAGTATATCTCATAATGTTGAGTACTACAGATTTATGGGATTAGATATGACTGTGAAGCCAGTCAGCCCATATGTTACATTTGAGTCAACTGGAGGCCTGTACTGAATCCATAAATCTATGATAATTAGCTACCTGGGGGAGTTGTACATCAGTGAGGTTTCAAATCTTATCAAGTAGAGGAAAAAAAAACAGACAATACATCATCACCATACCACTAATATCAATATTAAAATGGGACTGACCTTGTAGATAAGACTACAAACTATGCATACATGGACGTTCATGTACACTTGTACATGTTATTGAACATTTTCATGTCATAAACCCTACAAGAGATGCAAAAGGCTTCAGATCCCCAATCAGAGTATGTTTTTTTGTGATTACTATTGTTTACGTATGCTATTTTAATTACAGGTCTCACTTTGCTCGCCCTTATTTATCTTCTAACAAAGAGAGTAATATCTGAAATCCACTCAGGAATTTCAGCTCAGTCAAGGCTCTGCAGCCGTTTCAATTTCCACTGGAAATGATTCTGAAGCGGAGCATCTGTTCTTTAGTACCCAAAATTCATAATATTAGTTGTTTTTCCGATGTTTTTTTGATGCTCATTTAGATGTGGGAATAGATGCTAACCTTATCTGTCATCACTCATTTAATATGTTAATACAGCCAATCTCACTTCACAGATGCTGTCATTAACCTATATTTTTGTTTATTTTGCATGACAATGTCGTGACCATAAAATAATTCTTTTATCTGCAGCTCGGTAGCGTCTGAGGGCCAACATAGTATTTATGAGCCACGATCAGATTTCATACTTGTGTAAAAATGTGTAAATGAGTCTATCGTGAATTCAGCTTTATTAAAACACAGTAGGCCGTCTCCCTCCCTCGCTTGCTTTTCTCCTTCTCTTTTTCTCTCTCTCTCTCAAGTTTTGTTGTGTATGTTAGTAGACAAAGTAAGAAACAAATTAAATGCATAATTTAAAATGTATTTTAAGACAATTGCCAGTAAATACAGGCATTTGTATACATTCACATGTGAATGTCACGCTTCAGAGAAGTGGCTGCTAGATGCCAGCATGTAAAGGTATCGGAGCAGGGAAAAGAGCCACGTGTGAGACACTCCAGCTAGAATAGCAGCAGATCACCTTTGGCAGCTGTGACGGAGCCAAAACGTGACGCAGCCGGATCCTGTGTACATTGACCGCAACAGCTTGTCTACACAGAAAGCGTTTTAGCCGCATCTTTCAGTTGTCTGTCTGCCGTGCATCTGACGCTTCTATTTAAATCAATACAGCACTCTACACAGGTCAAGAATTGGCTTGCGTTTCACTCAGTGATAATGTGTTGGGCACTGAGCGCTGCCAAAACGCAGGTGACCTACACTCAATACTGTGCCTGAACGCCCCCCTGTGTAGGACTAAAGCTGCTGCTGCTGCACATTCTGACACGCAGATCTGCACAAAGGTGTGTTGAAGGGTAGCACTTTAGAAAGCAAAATTAGGGGAATGTTTAGCTCTGCTTATCAATAATAAAAAATAAACTGAGTGTAAATGCTGAGGTAATACTCAAGCCACAAATCACCCTGATGGTGACCCTTGAGGAAACCCTGCCAAGCACCCTGCCAGTGGAGCAACCACCCATTACATAAGTAATGGAATTTGCTCACTGAACACAAAATGTTCTCATGAAAATGAGTTAAAAATGCATCTAAATTACAAGCTCATGGGTTTCAGGGCCTTTAGTAGTCTGGAGCCTTATTGCAGTAACCCAGGAGGGCAGCACCTTGGCCTGTGAAGTTCATGGTGGAGTGGCTCTATATATTATTTGCTTCCACAGCACTGCAGAGCCTCAAACAGGAGGATGTCAGGAGAAGTGACTGCACTGGAGGGGTGTGGGCTGAGGGAAAGGACACAGGCAAAGGAGAGCTATATACAAAGTGTCACATTGTTCAAACAACAGCTCCATCTAGTGGTCAGTCCAGGTAAAACTAAAAACAAGGAATAAGTGAAAGGTTGGGGTTTTGAGCAGTGACTCTTGCTCTAAATTGCTATTCTGCGGTTTGTTCGGGACCTTAGGCAAGATTTTGGTTTATCATTCCAATCTTGTGGATGGAGCTGCTCAGTTTACTAACTAAGCTTCTGAAATAAGTAAGTTGGGTCTTGTGTTAATATATATTTTTTTATTTTTTGTCAAGCTGCAAGGTCCAAAATTAACCTTCAAGCTCAACTTCCTAAAAAAATGTCCCTTTGAGAATAATTGACTCAAGGAAGAATGTCACAACATCGCTCAAACTCTGCCTCTCACATACATACTGTGAAACGCAACAGTTTCTCTCACACACACACACACACACACACACACACACACACATTTACTTGGTAACTTACCCTAACCCTAACATTAACTACTGACCCAAAACTCAGCTTTTTCCCCAATTGGGGACACGGCTTTTGTCCCCAATTGGACAAGCCATCCCCAATTAACTGGTCTTTAGTCTGAAATGTGTCCCCGAAAGTCCACCCACCCACACTCACACACTCACACACACATTCACACACACACACATACGGGCCTTTATGTATTATAAGGACACTGCTCTCCAAACCCGTTTTTTGCTGTATTAGATGGACACCCCTTTCCACTTGCTCCACAAAGATGAATTGAATATCAAAAAATCCATTTTGAGCAATACTACAAGAATCTCACTTCAGAAATTGATTACACAAAAAACTACGGAAAATATAACAACCTGACAACATGCCTAATTGTAAGGACAGTATTAATTAGGTGCATAAGCCACGCCTATTGCAAAAATAGTAATTATAAGGACTAACACCGTTTATAAGTACAGTGATTATACAACACACAAACATGTCACTGAAGTGATTTGAAGGGTCTAACATGACTTAATGGAACATGGCTTAACACAAACACTAAAATGAAGGCAATGTGCATTAACACAAACATTAAAATGAAGGCAATGTGCATTAAAAGGATTCACCTAATATATGAGGACACATTTTTTTACACAACAGTACTGTGAAATGCAAAGACATGCCTGATCTATGGTGCCATTTTATAACAAAGGCATGTTACTAAAACACATAATGCTTTTTATGTGTACTGGCTGTTATCTACATCAGGTACAGCCTTGTAATGGATAGATGATAGGTAAGGACATTAAACCAGACACAGAAGTAAGTGAACACGGACTGAAGTTTAATCGTGTTTTTTGTATTATTATATTAAAACATTTCTCCTTCACTCGAAGAACTTCACCATTGAAAACAAAAATGGTGGCTGTTCAGTTGCCACTTTTCTTCCTTAGGGATATGCCATGATTTCTGACAAAGTCTATTATGTTTTGAATGTTGCGATTGGCTAGAGCAGGATGCTCAGCAGTCTTGTACTGTTGACACTGAATCATTGTCGCTAGTTCCCACTTGTAGATGAGATGTTTGAAATGTCTCATCACTGCTGCAACCACAGCTGGAGACCATTGCTGCTTTTGTTTTTGCCTAGGATCATGCCCTAGGAAAACAACAACAACAAACAGATTGTAAATAGAAACCCAAACTGTAGGTCAACAATTCATTTTCTTAATATTTTTAATTTATTTTATTTTTAATTACAAATTTGAAACCATGTTAAATATGGCTGCACTAATCCGACAGTTTCCTCTCCTGATACCAAATCTGCTATCCCAACTCACAGTATCTGCAATATATATATATACCTCTTGCATATTACCACAGCATTTTATGGGTTTTAAAGTAGTTAAAGTAGTAAAAGTATTTGGTTTTTTTTTTTCATTCTATTTTAGCTTCTTTTTATTTCCAATTTAACACTTTTAATTGCATTTAAATGTCTTTTTACATTGTCTTATGTTCTTTTTATCTTGTCTTGATGCCTTTTATGCTTTACTTAAAGCACTTTGGATTGCCTTGTTGTTGACATAAACTTGATAAACTTGCCTTGCCTCTCTATGTGTCTGTATGTCCTTCGCGTATCTATTGAACCGTTCTTCCGATCAAGTCCACACTTGATGGGTGCATTGTTGGGGAACAATGCACCCGTCTAGTGTTGAGTGTAGGTCACCCATGTTTTTGGAGGCGCTCAGAGCCCAATACACAATGATTGTCGTTACAAACGTAAAACGTAGGACATAATTTCCACTGGTAGTTCAAAACCAGTTTGTTTTGTATGCTCCGAGACCATGGCGACTGTGAAGCACCACTACAGACAAAGCACAAATCTTTGGAGCAAACATCCACTCAAATCAAAACTGAAGGCACAGAAAATAGGAAAGATCTGAGAGCCCAATATGATCTATGCATTTTATTTTAGGATGTACATTATTTTAATTTTAAATGCTGCCTTTATTTTAATTGAAATGAAAAAAGAACATGTATTTACTATTACAGTACTTATTATTTATAACATGTGTATAATAGAATGTTAGTTTTCTTCATGTTGTTGGTGTAAATACTCCTTCGCACATCACATCAACTACCCATTCCAAACAGGAATATAATACCCTATATAATAGTGACATCCAGTCAAAACTCTTTTGCTACTGAAAAAAAAATCTCAGGTCAATATCAACATTTAATGGAAATTAAGTCACCTGTTTAACATCTTTGGTGCAGTCAGACACCACGGCCGCATGGTGAAGATCTGCTGCAGTTGAAACCTTGTGTAGAAAAAGGAAAGAAATATCATTAAATAACCAGTAAGACACAACAAGACTGTACCTGTTGATATGTAGTGAGTTAACAGTCGGTGACTGAACAAAGCTCTATTCAATATCACTCTACATCTTGCACCTGTCTTTTTTTTTTTTTGTGTTAAAATACTGTGAAACTATGGTAGATTCACAGAGCAACTCATTAGCTCTGTATGAAAATCAAGTTCTGTCTGTACCTTTAATCTCCATGGCCAGTCAGAATCTCCATAGTTGTAGGTTATCTCTTCCCCCGGCCTGATGTCCTTAATTGTAAATAAACAGAGATGAGGCTGTCCATCCACAGTGATGATCCTCATTCTGCTGTTTGGGCTTATATGGTCATCGTTGACAAGTCTCCCTAGGGAGTCATCCTCTCTGGCTGTGTCAATACTGAAATGGCAAAAAATTATGATTACAAAATGTAAAAGTATAATGACAGAAGCACACTACGCTGAATGAATAAATAAATTACCACCACTACAACTACTACTACTAACATTGTTAACTAATTTATTGCAGACCTATACCCTACAATTGACCTTTTGTCTTTTAAGTGTACCAGTACAGCCTGTGTAGGAAATGTGCCAAACAAATAAATATGCTATACAAATAAACTTGCTTTTCCTTAGTAGTAAGCCATATTAGTGAACAAGCACACAGTTTTGAACCTGGACTAAATTACGTCAGGGGTCAAAGTGTAAAAGCTCTGAAAAAGGAGTATATGTGTGACAGATGTGCAGACACAAACTTTCCTCCGGCCATGTATTGTAATGACTGAGCACGCTAACCCAGTGTTGCTTCACTTTTCCAGCACCCAGCAAACAACAGACGTGAATTTTCTTGGTCTTGTCAAGCTGCAGCATTTATTAACTGACACACTGTGGCCTATACTGTACATTTACTGTCAGACTGACAGCTTAATGCTAACCTTTTCCTCTGCTCCACCGTCACTTTTCTGCCGATCGCTGTCTCACTCTGCCACTTACTCACCCGCTACACACACATATTACACACTGCCCTATGCAGTGCGCAGCTACGCTACGTTACCAAGAGTTTCCTCGGCAACAGCACAGAGGTTAACTCAGCGCTGCACAGAGGCTCCCAAACGCTATTGATGTCTGAATGAATGGATATTTGGTGGTATTTTTGGCATTGAAAAATATTTTTTTGGCCTAGCGGGGGTCCTTGTTGTAGGGCAACACTGTACAATCAATACATACTGTATACTAATACAGATGTCACAACACAGCTCTCCTAAATATTTATAGTATTGAAGTGTAACAAACACTAATAGACTATACTGAAATATTACCATGGAAAAATGAACGTATTCAGATGAAACCAAATGCAGCAATTCACAAAACAAACTGTAATAACTTCGCTCATTTCTATTGTACTGATAACACTAACTCATAATTTACAACCTACAACACTAACAGCACACTGAATTAATAACACAGACATTTCGGCAAACATAAATAAAGTTACAGGATAGTCTGCAAACTACAGTGCCGGCCATATGATTATATATATATATACACAGCTATTAGGAAGAGACACTGTAATACTGTAATATCCTACACAACCACAATACACATCAAATAATAATAAATAAATAAAAACAGGTTTGCAATTTAAAATAAATTCTTATTTTATTATTTATAAATCTGCCAATTATTTTCTTGTTTTAATTACTTGTTTCCTCTGTAAAATGTCACAAAATAGTGAAAAATGCACCATTCCCAGAGCCCAAGGTGACTTTTTTCAAACTGCTAAATAAAGATAATTAACAAAGTAACAGAAATTGTCCTTTGACAAGGCTCAACAATACACATTTAAAACACATTTAAAAACACACACATAAAGTTAAAACTACAACTTTAGTATTTACAGACAACACTTAGCCTGATGCTACCTGGTGACTTTACTATGAACAACAACCTTAACAAGTTAATATCATTGTCATTCCACATCACATTCTGTTTAAAGTCCAGATATAGTTTGAAAGTAAATAGATTATACTTATGTTTATATATTTGTGTTATTTTCTGTCTCTGTAGTTCTATATTTTATGAACTCTCTGTATAGGGTTTTTTTTGCAGGCATTTTTTATCCCCTCTGTGATCCCCGGCCTATCTGTATAATTTGGCTTTCTGATGTATTGTTTTATTGGACAGTTTTTGTCATATAACAATCTAAATATATTTGTTAGAGATGTTTCAGTTCATGTTTAGGCTTTGTCAGTATCTTCTTCATCATATAGACTACTCTTTTCCAGTTTTGTGTTAATGAATAATGTCTAAATGCACTTATGTATTCCACCATACTTATTCCTGAATTTTAATTTACTGGCATCCTTATCCTGCATCCATAATCACAGTCATAGATCACAAAAACTGACAAATGGTCACTGATGTCACTAATTAATAGCTCACTAACTGTGTTGTCTTCCATAATATTTGTAAATATATTATCTATTAGAGCTGCACAGTGTGATGTTATTTTGTTCTGTGTACTGGTCATTGAATATAAACTCATACTGTACATTACATCAATGAACTCATCAGTCATTTTGTGCTTATTAGGATTTAACATGACTATGTTGAAAGGTCCACAAATATATGCTATCAACCACTAGGAAAGTGTCACATTCATGAAACTTACTTATGTGCTTTCCATGGCAAGCCAGTCTGCCAGGAAATGCACCCCTCACTATCTCCCACAAGGAAAGTGTCACAGTTCAATATTTACCATTTCGGTCAAGCTATTTATATACAAAACCAAACTATTTAGCTGAATTTTTCCCGGTTAAAAAACTGAGTTTTGACTATTTCACTGTAAATATATCAAATCTTAAGATCAGAGGAGGAAAGCAGTTCTAGGATTGATTTTAATTGTTTTTAGAGGCTGTGAAAAAGTAGGTGAGACCACCATTTTGTCCCCAAATGACAAAATGGTGGTCTTGCCAGACTTGTCATTTGTTTGTTTAGCCGGTCACTTTGCTGTCACACACTATCCTCGGCTTTGTTTGCGTTTAGCATTAATTTGTTACGTTTACATCTGCATTTACCGTTTAATTGAGACGGAAAAGTATTTAAGTTCAATATTTATTGTTTCCTGATTTTAGTACTGAGTTTCTTGAGTTATAGATTTGCTTGGGTTGTAACTTAGCATGTACTCACCACACTTTCCAGGAGGCAAAAGGGGGGGGCACTGAGCCACTTCCTGGTTTTAAGATCTTGCTGACATCATCAGTGATATCATGGGTTAGACCAAGTATGGGGGTGTTTATTTTATTTAGTTAGATGTTTGGTTTAGTTATTTGTACTTATTTTGGTTTACGGTGAGGACTCTGCTGTGGTTGATGTGTGTGTAAACAATGTTAGCTGATACAAGTGACGTTGTCATATAGCAACTGTTGGTATAAGGGAAAGGACACCCCTGATAGAAACATGGTTCTGCCTACATGGATTGGAGGGCCTATTTAAGGGAAGAGTTGGTTTGAGAAAGAGCAGAAACAGAAGAGGAAGTCAGTGTAGCTGTGTTAAGGTAAGTTTGATTATGCTTGTTGTCACTTGGTCTCTGAGTCTGTTTCTTATCACCTTCCTTCACACTCAGCTTCCTCACAGGTAAAACTTTATATTACAGTAAAACAGCAAATAATTGTGAAAAGCCAGAAAGTGTTGCAGTAATGTTTCATTTTTCTCGTTTCCTATCTCGTCAATTGTCTTGTTGTCAATTGTCTAAACCGTGTGTGTCAGCGTGTGCGTATACTACTGAAGGTGAAGGCTGATAATTAGTGTGATCACTGCAAGCAATCACACTATTGTAGCAGCATCT
>CM076447.1:12012850-12297850 GCA_038419695.1 Scomberomorus guttatus | reverse complement strand
TACAATATCAATCATAATAATTAACAATACTACAATAGTAATAACAATAAGAATAAAAAAATCATAAAAATAATAAAACTAATATACAATAATAAGTCAATTAAAAACAAGTTAAAAACAGTCACAGCTAATATCAATCAGGGTTTTGACTAGATTTCTGAATTGACCCATTGGATCCAGAGTATCAAGCTTCAAAGTACACTGTAATTCATTCAAAATGTATGGTGCAAACAATCTAAACGCAGTCTTCCCCAGATCAGTGTTAATTCTAGGAACCTGCAGCATCAGCCAGTCCTGTGAGCGGGTGTTATGTTCCAACTCTCCAGCCAATAAGTGACAGCAAATATATGGGCAATTTTTGGAGAAGCCCTTTATAAATAAATAGAAACAAGTGCTGGTCTCTTCTAATGGAAAGAGAAGGCCAACCCACTTTTTGATAAATACAGTGATGAGTACCATAGATGTCTCCAGTTATAAATCTAAGGGTTGAATGGTAGACAGCATTTAGGGGCGTAAGAGTGGAGGTTGCCATGTCTGTAAATCACATCACCATAACGTAGCACTGAGAGAAAGATTGCTTCCATAATCTTCTGTCTACAAAACATAGAGAAACAAGACCAGTTTCTATATTTTAAAAACAACAAGCTTTGTTCTTAATGTTTTTATTAGTGTATCAGTATGTGGTTTGTAGGGGGATTTATCATCAATCCAGATGCCTAAATATTTACAATGTGGCACTCTTTCAATGACTGCACCATTTAAAGTGCAGATTTGAAGAGTGCTGTAATCAATATCTTTGGCTCTGGAGAACAGCATGCATTTTGTTTTATTGGCATTTAACACAAGTTTGAGATCTATAAGTGCACCTTGCAAAGCACTGAGAGAAAGCTGCAGGTTTTCAGTAGCTGCTTTTATAGAGTCAGCCCAATAGTGTAAAATAGTTTCATCTGCATTTGCATCATTACTATAAATAGTGAACAAGGCCGGTCCTAATAATGGACCTTGTGGGACACCTTTTGTTATTGGTAGAAACTCTGATCTAACATTACCCACTTTTATGCACTGTTGTCTGTCTGAGAGGTATTTGCTGAACCATCTACAGGTATTAGGATCAATTCCAATACTTGATAATCTTTGCAGGAGGAGGGAATGATCAACTGTATCAAAGGCTTTTGATAAATCAACAAAAAGTATATAGTATATAGTCTACAGCTGACACAATATCATTTAAAATTAGGGAAGTAGCAGAGATGGTGCTATGATCCGTTCTAAAGCCGGATTGGTGGGGAGTTAATACAAAATATCTAGTTGAGAATGACTTTAGTTGATTATTTACTAATGATTCAAGGGTTTTAGCCGGACAAGACAGTTTTGTAATAGGGCAGTAGTTATTTAGGTCACTTTTTTTCTCCTCCCTTGTGCAAAGGTAAAACATGAGCTGACTTCCATTTTTTAGGAATTGTGCCAGTTAAAATAGTTAATTTAGTATTATATGCTCTGAGATTATGGGGGCAGAGAGTTTGATAAGAAGAGAGTCCAAGTTGTCCTCACAAGTTTCTTTCTTTGGGTCAATGGCTAGAAGAGCTTCAGTAACTACAGTAGGAGGAAGGGGATGGAGGACAAACTGAGGGGCAGTTTACTGTATGTACAGAATTATCATGGTCAATAACAGACAGCCCTACAGAACCATTATCATTAATAAATATATTTGCAGAATTGTCTGATCCCATACGCTCATTTTCAAAAATTAGGCCAGCTGTTTTCTCAATATGAAATTTCTGGAATTGACATGAGTGGGCAGAGAAAACACATTGTTTTTAGTGGAGTTTACTACTTTCCAGAATTTAGATGGATTTGACCAAGAGCTGGAGATGGAAGTTAAGTAACAAATAGATTTAGCTTTTTCTCATTGAGGAGGTGCATTTATTTCTTAGCTGTCTGAAGGCAAGCCAATGGGAAGGGGTCCCCAGAATGTCTAGCTAGGGCCCATGCTTTGTTTCTTACCTGGAACAGATTTGATAGTTCAGAGGTGAACCAGGGGCTGGATTTATCTGTTATTCTTAATTTCTTGAATGGAGCACGTTTATTAACTACTGAACTGAAGATATTTGAAAAATGATCCAATGCTAATTCAACATCTGGGATTTCTATTGTATGAGAATGGTTGCTATGTTGGAGATCATATAAAAAGGCTCATGTTCATTAAAATTTCTAAAGTTTCTCTTGACAGCAATCCGAGTTTTGGATTTGGGCAATTGAGTATCTCTAATACATACTATTGGGCAATGATGGAGGTACATCACTGGAATGATTTGTTAAGGTTGATTTGGTAGAGTCAGAGATCAGTTGAGTACGTCCAAGACCAGCACAGATGAACTTTAGACTGTCATGAGTCTGTGGGCATCCAATTTAAGTTAAGAACAGTCACTTCTGAAGTCATGAAAGAGGTTAAATTCTTAAAAAAAATATCAGCAACCACCTCTAAAGGTAAACAGTAAACAAAGCATTTTGACTTAATTCTATAGTCAACATTAACAGTTCAAATCATTTTGGGATACACACTAACTAACTTGGCTGCTTTGATGATATTTCTGACATAAAATGCCACACCTCAACCTTTATTAAACCTATCATATCTAAATAAATTGTGGCCATTTAAATGTATATAACCATCTCTAATTGACTTTATAACCAAGTTTAGCTGACCTAACATTCAACATATGAGGCGCTATGGAATAATTTGCAGGAGGAGGTGGACATAAAGTAGGTGATGGAGCAGCACACTTCACATAAAGTTATTTTAATCAACTGAACGGTTCCTTCTTTAAGTGGAGTAGCTGTTGCTAACCATGACAGGGTTTAAATGACAGGAGGGACCTGTGGGGGAGCTCTCATAGGAAACAGTACGCTGAGGTTGTACCATAGAGGAAGAGGGAGGATCCAGGGTGTGTGTGTGTGTGTGTGTGTGTGTGTGTGTGTGTGTGTGAGATGTAAACAGTCAGTCGCATGGGAGAGACTCCACCGCATGCTGCAAGTTCGCCAATAGCATTTGGCTACACCGCTTATTAGGATGGACCCCCCCACCCCTGCCCTACCCCCATTCTATTCCTTCAAATCATCACAAATCATAATGCAGATCACATTGACAACAGACAACACATGCATAAGAGGCTGGATTTTATTTAGTCCACTTTTAAAATTTACATTTTCTGTCGAGATTCATTAAAAAAGATAAAGCATCATCAGCTCTGCAGTCCATATCACAATGAAACTGCAATAAGGAAAGAGTGAAGTAGAATAAAGATGATTTAGTAGGCACATTTTTCAAATGATACATGTTAATCTAATTGATGGCAAAATATGTACAGCAATGATTTTATCTTGTGGTAGCACATGCTTGGGACTTCTGAGTGAGAGTTCACAGGTTAGTAAAGCAAAGATCTATGCAGACATAAAGACTTTTTCACTGTCTATAAAGGATGTATCAAGTTGACTACACGAGGCAGTCAATTTCCCAAAACGATGCCAGTTCAATTTGAAATAAATTAAACCTAAGAGGAGAGGGAAATGAGGAATATCAATGAACATGTGAAACTAACTGACCAGAGCCTGTCAAACTAAGCATTTAAACAGGCTTTAGTAAATGTTCATCCATATGAATCAAGAATACTGAGCTAAAAGTGGACAGGACATCCACCTGATGAAATAACTTGAGAAATAAATTAGAATTGGATAGTTGTATTAGTATGCATTTACAAAGAGTACCTGATTTTCTCTCTCTCTCTCTCTCTCCCCTAAGTTTGATACCTTTGCATAACTTATAGAAAACCTGTCACGTTCTTTTAAAAACTCACAGTAATGCATTCATTAATCACAAGTCCTGATACCAGCTAAGACGGGCACAGGATTCTACCCTGCAGAATCCACATACCTTCGAGTCAAACACGCTGAATATTCCATACAAATAAAGGACACTTTTCCTGTTTATATACATAACACTTTTGTACAGTCTTTGCACTTCCATTATAACAGATTGAAGCATCTCCACTTACAAAGTAAATGGAAATCAAATTATGTTCAGTGGATTAAACCTTGAGTGAATCCAAAGCTTAAATTGAGCACTTGGTTACATGTAAAATGAACAAGTTCAACTGCCTTTGCATTGAAAGAAAAAAAAGAAAAAAGATTCTGTGAAATTCTGTCGTACTGGGTTATCTTAGGGATCCAGTTTAAAGTTTGTCTTGGGTCTCGAATCAGGGTCAGTTTCAGTCATCCACCATAACTTCTGTCATTAGTGAAGAAATTGTAAAAAAAACTGACCTGTGATCAGTGCCCACAGAAAACTTCACCCTGCTCAAAACAGGAGATACTGAGAAATCAACACTGTTAACCAGCTATGCTAACTAGTAAAGTGTCGCACTGACAAAGTATTGTGATCATGTTAAAGTGATTTCACGTACACTCCAAAACAACATCAAACAGCATTATAATTTAAGGAAATGTTAACTCTGGATCAACCCACAGGCTGTTGAAAGATAAACAACAGGGAACAAAAATGAATCCAAATATAGGGGGCAGTGAATGTTCAAAGTTCATGAATCTGCTTAAGTCAAACCCCGAAGACAGGTCCAGTCATTCCACCTGCTTTCATACTGCATACAGCTTATTCCTGGCCCACACCCCTTCCTACAACTGTACACACAGTGCTGTCCAAGACCTGACAGCAGTGCAAACTAAAGACGGTTGAGTGGCTACGGAGCTCCACTGAACCCTACACACTAAGGATCTCGTTGAGGTGGAACATGACAGCTGGACCGTCCCAAAGCACAAACCACAGCCTACAGTACAACAGTGTAAAAGGCCCAGTGGTTTGGGGGTTTGGAGGGTGGGTGGTTGGGACAACATGGTCACTTGGGTCCTTTGGATGGTGTGTCTGTCTCTGTGGATTGGCGGCCATCGTTCCAGGCCTCCCGGGTGCTCTTGAGGGCCTGCGTCCGCTGCTGGTCCACAACCACGTAGTCAACACGCTCATCTGATGCGGCCATGCCAGTTCCATTGCTTTTCATCTGGAGAGGGAAAGCACACATAAGTCAGCCTTGATATTCCTTCTGATTTCCCATAATTGTGTGAGTGTGTCATTTAACATGTGGGAGTAGGTAAAGCAGATTCCTACCTTCCTAGGTGGGGTAGACTTGCCAGAGTCAAGATCCAAATCCAGGTACTCCACCTGTTTGTCTCCCTTCGGCTTCACCATCGGGCTGCTCCCACCATCCGCGGTCATGGGCGGACCAAGCTTCATGTTCTACATCAGCCAGAAAAAAAGCAATTTAAAATCGATGGAAGAGAAACGCTGAGGCAGTGTCACAATGAAACACAGCTCATATTTGAATACACTCCTGTGTTGTCACAATAACCAAAATGTCTGCTGAAATAGCGTGAGATTGTATTGCTATTTGATTTAACAAATAGTTGGAACTATAGCAAAGCATGTGCTGTAAGCTTCAGAGGGTGTATATACAGATGTAAATGACTCGTGGATTGGAACATGTACAGTGACAAAGCTTTGTGTTTTTTAAGTTTTGGTAGAAACAGTCAAAATTCTGCTATTGTGACAACACTGATGCATTTGGACCTATTGTTAATTTTGAACTACATGTGGGGTGGAGTTAATAGAACTAGGATGGTGACAGGACATACTAAGTGTAAGGAAAGTGATGTACTGTAACTTGCGTCTAAAAAAAAAAAATCACTGCATGTGTATCCAAGCCACAGCTTCTGGGTGGCGTTGGGGACTAACAATAGCACAGTCAACTCTGTTCTATGTACTTTCTGATCTAATGATAACACCTGAAACTGGCAAGCTCTGGTGCTCTGACAGGGCAGGCCATGCACGTCTAACCTGGCAACCCTGCTCACCTCCTCTATGGTGTCAAGTTCCTCCACCTCCCTCTTTACAGGGGTGATGGGGACAGTGCAGTAGAAGGACTCCTCTCTACACAAAGTGAGAAGGAAGTAGTGACAAAGGAAAGAAGAGAACAGCAGATGGTCAAGAACAAAATGCAGGAAAAAGAAAATGGATGAAGACAAGAGCGCGGTGAGGCCAGAGAAATGAGGGACTAGGGAGAAAGAAATTAACATGAGTGATGCAAGAACGGGAGGTCAGCAGACAGTATCAAAGCAAATGTTGGGAAAAAGTAAACAAACTGTTACAGCAAGAAAAATAGGAAAATGGTACATCTAATACCCAAACTGTAAGAGAAAAAAAATCCCTTTTAACAGAAAAGTTATCCCTTCGGTGTATGACTAATGTATCCAGGATTATTTTTTCATAGAGTATTTCTGGAAAAGCCAATTGTGCCCGTTTCAGCAGGCATTACTGAATGATTAAATCTCAACTTGATTCCATTTCAAACCATGCCCAAATAACAAAAAGGGATCTTAAGGACAACAATAAAGGTAGTAATTTGAGAATAAACAGGCAATTTTCACACAACACAATACCTGAAAAACAAAAGGAACAGAAATAGAGGATAAAAGAAAGCAGAGCAGCAGGACGAGAGCAAACTGCAAAGAAAATAGTTGAAAAGGCGAGGAGCCCGTCTGCAGCAACCAGTAATTTTGTCCACACTAATATATGGCATAGGGAGAGGAGCAAGGACTGGAAATGTGATTTCTAATACTTTCTGTATAACGATTAACATTCTAGGTTGCGCTGTGTTTAACCCTGGAAAGTTTTGTCTGTCTCTCATACAGAATCCTCTACTGTGTTCATGGTGCAGCTGTTGTGAAAACTGTTTTTAGAGATTTCATATGAATGATGTAGTTTCAAGAAACCATCCAAAAATATCACATATTACAATAAAAACTCAAATTAGACATTTATCACATGTTTTCTGTAGCTTTAATTATTTGTGATTTCAGAAGTAAAGAAAAAAGTAATCATGCAACTTCTTATGTCAGAGGATAGTTGTGTGTTACATACTGGTTCATCTGATGACATATTAGAGAGCATGGCTACATAATTCTCATCACAGTCCTCGGAGTCAGTGCTGGAGGCCGTGCTATGCACTGACGGGGGTCTCGTTGGCATTGGAAACCTAGAGAGACTGAGCAGCATTCACAATGTTTACACACCGAACTTCCAGGCAAATACAGTCTCTGGTGAGCACAACATATAATGCAGACATTAACAGCCACAGCTATAAACCACTGCGGCCAGAAGAGACCCTGCAGCACTAAGCACAGGCCTCATTCCCAGATAAGCCGACAAACTGCATTCAGTGTAATGTAGCTCTGAGGCAGATCCCAGACCTGTTTGTATGAGCAGTGCTACTATGGTCACAAAGTGACTACGGTAATGTATGAAGTGTTAGTGCCTACTTCTTTAGTTTATTATATTTACTACAAAAGGGCATGTTCACACCAAGCAACATTTTTCCTATAAAAAAAAAAAAAGAAAAGAAGAAAACTCATTTAGTGTTGGTAAAATCAATCTCAGGTAGGTCAATGCACACCGTTTCCATGACAACGTCAGCCGCTTTAGTCACCTAGAGATGAAGTGCAGCAATTTCTTTTCATTGTCCTGTGCCTTGTGCTCTTCTAAGAAGTTACATTTTTCTCAACTTTAAAAAGCACTTCACGAGAAACGAGGCTCAGCGCCTCTTCTGAGACAGCAACTCTCACTTGACTTCAAACTATAAAAAATAAAAAAATGGCCTGAGCAGAGAGCAGAATAGTGTGAACACACCCTTAGTCGTTAGCTAACTGTAGAATTATAAATGCTGCAGAACATTTTGGACACTTACTCCCGAGCGAATGACCGTGTGACAGGCGAGCGGACAGGCGTACAGGGCTCCTCCCATTCTGGCAGTGGTTTAATCTCCAATGGAGCAGGTTTTCCTGAATCAAGGCACACACACCAGTCAGTCACTGCTTAAGACATTCACGAAAGACATATACGCAAGGCCGACAAAAGTCAACAGCAGAAAAGTTATTTAGATTGTGGAGATGTGTTCGTGGTGTTGTGTTTTTTTTAATAATATAAAGTCATTTCTAATGTAACGTTGACCAGGACCAAGACTGGAAACATGTTACTGGATAAGTAGATGTAAATAAAATGAACAGGGTTCATTATTTTCAGCTTTTACAAAAAAAGTAAGAAGAAATTTAAAAAGGAAAAAAAAAATTAATAGTATTCAGCAGCTCACTTGCATTTTGGGCAGTATAACAGTAAGGGCAAAATATGGCAACTCACTATAGTAGAGAAGTAGCCAGTACAAGCAGGAGAGTAGATATGGTTTGTTTATGAGTTCCTCTTTCATTAGATGATATCATTGTTCAATTTCCTGCTGAAGAGCTATCTGCTACTTTCCAGAGCGACTGTTTTTGTGACAATAATTCTGTTGTGGCTGCTACATCTGAATGTGTGTTGTAGAAGCACAATATGTGAAACAAAAACACAAAAACAAATGCTTAGAGAAGAGAAATGTTAGTGAGTTATGGTATTTGGTTGACTGGATATAAGTAGTCTTATCAGAATGAAGGAATATTAAAGTAAGGTGGTAGTAACAGTTATGTTAAGACTGTTCACGAGCTCTAAAACTGTAACAAGTGCAGTCCACCATGCATGAAGTGCACACTCATCCACCTCCTGCTGGGATTTAATATAAGACTGGATTAATGCAACAGTTGTGACACACTGTTCATATTTTTAAACCTATCTGGGTTATGGTTTAATTGATTGATTGATTGATTTTGCACACAGTTAATCTCTGATAGAACCAACAGGCCTGTGAAACCAAAGAAGTCCCGCAGTACACTACTCACAACATGCAAAGAGTCGACATGAAGTAGAATTTGAACAGGTCAAAGAATGGAAAGTTTTCAAATGGCAGTTCAGTAAGGAGTACCTACCCTTGCGTCGTCCCCTCGGGAATTCACCTACGGTTTGAGAGTCGGTTCGCTCTAAACCGACACCTTTTGCTCTTATTATTTTAGGACTCTGACCTGATTGGCAAAAGAAGACTTTGCTTATTATATATATATAAAAAAAAAAATGGTGATCACAACAATTAAGCCCTATTGTAACAACTGTCCTGCCATGCAAAGCAAAAGATGAGACTCTGCTGAACAACAGAACTACACCCTCACGTACACCCAGTCACCTTTTTTGTGCAGCACAGTTATCAAGAGGATGATTGTCATGACAACAGCAGACCCATACTGCCCAACATGCACCTCACTCCATGCACCACGGCTTCCCACACAAAGACTGACATCACAGCTGTGCATGCACGACGAGCCGTGTATATAAGCACTGAGAGTACACTGAGACATCAAGTCATGTTGAGAAGAGCGCATACAAATAACTTACTGACAGGGCACATAGCTCCTTTTTACATTAACACACGGATCACAACATTTTTTTTCTGCAGTGCTGACAAGAGCGAAAAACCGAAAAAGTGCCACAATCTCAAACTAAGATAATTAATTTCAGTGGAATCACATATCAGAGAGTGTTAATAAAGAAAGAGCCGTTTGCTGGCCTTGACCACAGATGCCAAAGCCTTCACATAATACGGCTCAAACAACCAAAGCAGAAAGAGAAAGTGCACAGAAGATGAACAGAGTACAGATGAATTTTGCATGGCTCATGGTAAATAAAGAAAGTAATAACATGCAAGGAAAAATAACATCAAAGGACAATGTGATATATTACTTATTTATGAAATGTGTACGCTAAATGTAGAGTTTAAAGAGTAAATACTTCTATAATGATGTTACTCATTAATGTTTACTTTCCTTCAGTTTTAGTCAGAATATCATACAAAAGCTTTTTTTTTCTCCATTGCCTGTCTTCACTGTGCTGCAAATGTGGTCTATGTTCATAAGCAGGTCTAAGCAGACTGCAGCAATTGGGACATGCAGATGGCACAAAACTGATGGTTAGATCTACACTATAATAATAACCTATATTTATCACCTTTCATATAATCAATCACAAAATGCTTTACATAAAATCAAAATAAATCAAGGTCATCAGAAGAAAAAGGCAAATCTGGAGGGTATGAAACATTGTTAAAGACACATACTTGTCGATATACTGTCTTTTAGCTCTGAGTAAAACCAAAACAAATAGGCTAAAGAGTCAAGTAAGATGCTGTGATGAATAATGCTAGAATAAATATAAAAAAGAACAAAGAGATGGAGACAGACGAGACATAAAGGACACATGGAAAAACATAAAAGCAAAAGGTGACAAACACCTTAACATTTCTGGAAAGTATGGGATCAAACTTTTACTCTATACCCAAATAATCGAGAGCTAGTGGCCTAAATATGAACTAAACTGATGCATCTTCTTCTTTATACTGTACCGATCATAAAAGATTCCTTTTTAACATTTTGAGAGGATTGGGCATTCACAAAAGTTTTAAAAGGCTCCTGAAATTTTATAGGCTATTGGCAGCTTTTCCTGAGTTTATACATTTTGGTAAAAACCTAAAATTGTCCATGATTGAAGTGTTTAAGAGTTACACGCACTCTTCACAATGGCTGTCTGATTATGCACATCAAATTTCATGAGTACTGGAGTTTCTGAGTTATGGCTCCTTTTTGTGAAATATGAGTAATGCCCCAAAATTAGCTGGTCTGTTATATAGCAGGCAGAAAATTTGCAGACATTAAAATCTTTTTATAACTTTCAGTCATGGTAGTCCGGAGATGATGCATGCCAAATTTGGAGATGACTGGCTCAAAAGGTCAAAGAAAAAAAGAATGTGCATGAGAGGACTCCCCATTGGGAAATGTAAAACTCCATACATGCCCTATTTTCTTTGATGACAATAACAGCCCTGATGACTCCCTGTCATTCTTCAACTCTCTCTCTTTCTCTTTCTCCCTCTCTCTGCCCATTACTCAGCCTTTCAATCTGCCCAGATTGTAATTCCCCTTGCTATTAGGTCTTTCATCAAAGGGCCCCATTCAGATGACGGGAACAAAGGGGATGGAGGTGACCACTCCAGGCCTCGGTCACTCCATGGCACAGGGACCAGCCCCCTCCAAAACAAGTCTACAGGGCCTCTTGAGCTCAGGACAAAAGTGCTTTTGACAAGGAGCTAACTGTGTTGGATGTAAGAGGATGTAGCAAGCACTAAACTAATTCATCAAGAGGTGAAATAAGCTGGTCAAGGACAGGCGCAGAGGAAGATGGTGGTATTTAGTACACCAGACAAACCAACAGAGACAAATGAGTTTTTATACATTTATAAAAACAACTGAAGTAGGATGAAAAAACACAGTGTTTTGAGAATGGTTGGAACTGATGAAATTTTGTACAGATGGCTATATGACCATGAGCCAGCACTGTGAGAATAGCAGATGAGAGTCAGATAAAGCATGGTCAGTTGTCAGTTTCTGGATTAGTGAACACTGAGCATATTCAAGCAAGTTAAGCACAATATCACTTCAGCGCACATCAACCCTACGGCGGGAACTTACTATATATTTATGAACCAAGTCACAAGTAAATCTGCACATGCACACACAGCTTTTATCCTCTCACCTTTGCGATCTGGTTTGAGATTTCGGTCCACAGGTGGGGGCTGGCAGTCACTGGGCATTGGCCTGCGAGGAGGGGTCTTGGGACTGGAGCGGAAGCCCATGTGGGCAGGCGGGGGGACTTGTTTTCCCAGAGAGGAGAACTCCATGGTGCTCGGGGTCATGGGCACATAGTTGGGTTCATGCATGGGCTCTGACAAACTGCCCGAGTGATGATGTGATGGGGAGTTGGCACTCATGGGTACGTAGTTCTGGTCTACCTCTTCTGTGGACTGGCTACCTACTGGCATCATTCCTTTGTTTTTCTGAGGGCGACACAGCATATATACATGTTCACAGAAAAAAATGAACTAAACTCAGGTTAAAGGGAAATCTTACAAAACAGTTGATGGGCTAAAAATTCAGTAACAGTCACAACACTTAACGTGTCTTTAAAAAGTGTCTTTCAGTTAAATCACTGGCAGACATATTTATTTTTGACACGTTCTTTTGATTTTTGCTAGAGTCTGTTTTGGACAAAAGCAGAGTGAATTCTGAAACGATGAGGTAACAGCGGATCAATCCAGGATGAACTCAAAGAAAAAACCAGTACTAACAGAAATGTAGAGGTAGGTGTTGTTACATGTTGTTACTAGCCAGAGTAAATTACACCACCGAGAAATTGACAAATTGCAGGAAGACGCCCAGGCAGCAGCAAGTAACACCGGCTAAGCAGTTAGCCTTAATGTTAAAAAACTGCTGGCAAAAATAATTGAGAATTAATTGTAATTTGGTAGTATATGAAAAATTTGCTCATTATAGAGTTTAAGAAAGAATCTAATATGTAGTTCGACACACAAATCTACACACTGAAAACTAAGTATTTTTCCTCAAATTCTTTCTAATAATTTATACCAAATTGCACCACCCTTTCTGTAAAATTAACCGTTAAATACCTGAAAATTTCAAGGAAATTAGTATCAAATTAAAGTAAAATACAGCATTACCTGAAAATGTCTCTAGTGTCAACACTGTTAATCAAGATTGCCAAAACATCTACAATCACTTACAAAGTAGGTGTTGAAGCTTTCATTGAAGTCAAACGAGCAGCTTTTGTCAGAAGGGAATGATCTGGGAATGTCATAGCAGTCCTGGGATCCAAAATCTGCAAAAAACAAAGGGAATTAACAAATAAGTGCAATACATACTATAACTGTTTGGGATTAGATGCACAATTATTTCATCTAAATGTACAAGATGACATAAAGTATTACACTGCCCTTTCCATACAGGAGCTACAGTTTGTGTCTCCATTTCAAGCCATTTTATCCAATAAAACAATCCCTATCGCACAAGAAGCTTAATAAAGATGTCTTTTCATGACTCTGCAAACTTTAATTTATTTAGTCAGATGGAGCTCAGCAGCTGTATCTAAAGGCTGTACTGTATAGTGCCTTATTGTTTTTTGCATTCTCATTAGGCACTGATGCAGACGCTAATGTGTTTCACTTAGGGCCACAATAACCACAGCAATGCTAGGAAAAGCAAATGAGAGTGTCAGCTGAGGGAGACTAAGTGGGGGAAGACCATGGCAGAGAATACTTACAATAAGACAAGTCATTTATGGGAAATACTATGACTTTACCAAAAAACAAAGAAATATGGGTTAAAAAGGGGGTCAGATGAAATCCAATTTTCACAGTACAAATAATAATTTACTTCTATTCAATGATTCCTTAGTGTATCTTCATCAGATGTGCCCGGGATATTTACTATTTGTGCAGTGATTGCTGGTTTTACAGTTTCCACAGGTAACATGGACTGCCCGGTTTCACCAAATACCTAAGACTCTCTTGATATTTGCCACTGACACTCATGTAATGACATCTGTCACCACAAGAGGGAGGTGTAAGTGGCATAATATTTTATGTTGTGCTCATCCTTAAGCGTTAGTTTCTCTTCTTGTTGTTGTTTTTCATCTATTTTAAGCTTTTTCTGTTCTGACATTGTGCATTGATTTTAAGATCAACTCTGTAAAGTTTTATTATTAGACTCATTTCATTTTCTCATTCTATTATTAGAAAATGCACCTCTTGTCAATTCAGAAGATCCTCTGAGTTGTCAGATTTTAGGACAATCTTCTCTTGATTAAATACAGAGAGAAAGTGATGATGGCAAACAGCAATGCTGTCATGTTACATGGACCCGAATATCTACTTTCATATATATTTTGAACAACACATGTATGTGTCAGCCTTCACTACATAGGTAGAGGATAGCACCAATGCTCCCGGGGTTAATGTCAACAAGGTTGGCTCCAGTGATAACTAGCCAAAGATATCTGTGGTTTCAGTGGTGCAACAGAAGACCAACTAAGATGATTCTCAATGTATGTTGCTTGCTTTTAAATGTTAGAACTGAGTATTATAACCACTATATATGATTGGAAGTGCTGCACATGGAAACTATTGTCAAGTGTCTTTATCAGCAAGAGCCTAAAGACATAAGCTATTCACAATTTAAACGGTTTATGCAAGAACAGAAGAGCAAAGGTGAAAATGGGGATTGCAGCTGGAAGTAAACATACCAACAGCTCTGGTGATGTCTCTCATCATCCATCAAAAGAAAGTGAAAACAGTATCAAATGTCAACATAAAAGCTGTACAGAAGTCTCGTAAGGGCATTTCGTCTTGCTGATGGCAAATAACACTGTACATAAAGGTCACAATTTTATGGAGGTAGATGTGACTGTGTGTGTCATTGTATTTGGATTTTAAGATCATAATGCATGCAATGATACAAATACTTTTTAAGCAGAACTTCTTTTAAAGAAAGCACAATAACTTATAAATTATGTTACATTTGGTAGATATCATGCATTATTTTACAGTAGTTTTCTAATGCAAAGGAAATGTCAGCTTCAACCGCAAAAGAAAACAAAACAAAGCAACACAAAAAAATGATAATAAAGAAACTCTCCCCGACACAAACCTTTGCGGAGGCGTGAACAGTCCACAGTGCCAATTGTGTTGCTGCGTAATGCTTTATTCCCAGCACTGGTAGGCACACAGTAGTTTCCGTCCGTCTCTGAGGCTGAGCGGGGCACATGATAAGTGTCCGTAGGTGAGCGCTCAGCGGGGGGTGGAGGGGGTCCTGAGGTGGAACTGAGCAAAGGTTTGGGTGGTCTGGGAGGGGGCACTACATCTCCCCCACCCTCTGAGCCTCCTACCCCTGTCGACGACGACAACGTGCGGGGCACCTGATAAGTACAGTTTGCGCCAGGTGTAGGTGGGATATCATAACTGATGGAAAGGTTGCGCATTTGTGTCTCCATTGAGGGCTTCCGCGATGGTGTGTTGAAGACATAGAGCTCAGAGGCGTCCCCGCTGTCCGGATGAGCCGACGGGGAGGAGGCTGACTTAGGGAGCAGCACAGTGTCCTGAGAGTAGCTGCGAGGGAGGTGGTAGAGGCCATTGTCAGTTAAGAGCGAGGCACCACGTGATGGTGGCGAGTCGTAGATGGAAGAGGCGGAGGCAGGGGCCGGGTGCTGTGGGAAGAAGCCGTTGTGCGAGGTGTGTTTTGCTGAGGAGGTGGAGGATGTGGGCGTGCGGTGAGAGGGGAGGTTGTCATTCAGGTCTGTCTCTGAAGAGGTAGACTTGGAACACTCAGCATGAGCTCTAAGAGGAGAACAGACATGTAGAACAGAGAATTAAATATATAGAATAAAATATGTCGATTTAGAGAAACCAAGCAATCCACACAGTCGTGTAAGTAGAGGTCTTCACCAGTCCACGGACCGAGCCCAAATTATGTATATAGATAGTAAATTGGTTAGAAAATTATCCCTATCTATCAATCGCTCAGTTGGCTATAGAATGTAGTGCGGTGGGAGAAAATGTGACTTTCTATTATTTATATAAATTAGACTTTGAGGAATATAAACAAACTGTTTTTGGACTTTTTTTTGACTTTGAGGTCTATGGGGTGTCAGGTTGGGTCGGTTCTATTCGGGTCCCCTTCTGATTTGCTCGCTCTTTTTTTTGCAAATTAAAATAAGTTGGGGTTTTTTTTTTCCCCCACGGGTCTGTTTTAGATCAGGTCCATTTTAAACCCGTGAAGACCTGTAATGGTAAACCCTCACAACACTGTTTGCAAGTAGCGGTTAGTCCTTTAAAGTTAGATTCAGACACATTTGAATACTTATCTTTGGCACAGCTTGCCATATTAGGATAAAATAACTCTTCTTAGTTCAAGTGGAGGACGGAGTTAATTGATTACTGTTGGGTCATTTCTGAACATGCAGGCAATGACAAGATCAATTTAGTGAGAGGGAAAGTACAATTCAGTCTGGTTTGAGGAGGGGGGCACTCATAAGCAGATTCAAACACCTCAAATCCACTAATCATCGTTTACAGAAGCAATGTAAATCAGAGTGTATGTGGTGTTTATGTGTGTTTTTGTTGGTCTGTCTATTTATACATGTGTAGCACTCCACACAAGCAGGCAGTTCCAGCTGGATGGCTGGCCACTCACAGACTAGCCTGTGGAGGAAGAGTCTTGCTCTCACACTCCTCCAGGAGCAAATACTCCTGGTCTCCCTCCAATGAAGAGTGAAGCTGCATTGAGCTACACATCACACAGCAGAGACAAGGGCGAGAGTGGCAGTACAGATGAAATGTACAATATGAACCAATGGAGGGGAAAAGTGTACAGAGAAAAGCAGCTTATGCCACAGTATAGCACTCCAGTACAGTGAATGTGGAGACTGGTACAGATAATATAAGCATACATGAACACACACATACACACTCACCTGTTGGGTTCAGGCTTTTTGCTCTCACAGTTGACCAGCCACAAGTAATCCTGGGGCTCCTCTGAACTGGACTGAGAGTCCAGGTGTCGCACACTGACCGGCTGATATGGAGGGGGCACGCTGGACAGCATTGCTGCTGGACCGACGATATTACCGAGTGCTGGGTGAGGGGGTGCGTCCACCACCAGGCCTCCGATGGCTGACTGGTGAGCAGCTTTTGCTGCCTCTGGAGGAGAGAAACAAGAAGGGTTAACTCCTGTTATCCTTTTGTGTATCAAACCTTGTGTGTCTTAAAACACTTAAAGTTCAAATACAATACAGGGTTCTCCGCAGCAGTTTATAGAGGAGGCAGGCAGGCTGCTACCACCAAATTAATGATCACCACCACTAACAACAGAGGAAATTAATACACTTTTATGACATGACAGTAACCTTCAGGGGGAAAAAACAGAGGTGCCATTTTACACAGCAGAGATCAATGAATGACTGAGTGAGGCTATTGTTCAGACTGTAATGTAGTGACTAAACTGATCACAAATGATCAGATGCCATCAGGATCTGTCAGACTCAGCTCAGCAGATGTTAGTGAATGACTGATCAGGCTTACACATTGTACAGTATCTTTGTGGTAATTAATTCCAACAGCATCAGAACTTTTGACTACCCCCCATTCAGACATTCATTTTATGTAAAGAATTGTGTTAGTTTAGATTTTCACCAGACAGACTTGTATATTTCATTAAATCCACTGGAATTATTGGAGACTTTTACTGGACTTTTACCTTTATTGTCCTTTTTTATTAGATTTAGCTACATTTGTATTGGTCCTATTCAGAGCTGAAACAATTAGTCCATTAAGCAATTAGTCAATTGATAGAAAATCAGTCAACAACTGTTTTGATCATCGATGATCATTTACGTAATTTATCACATAAAATGACAAACATTTGATGGTTCTAGGTTCTCAAATGCAAGAATTTGTTGCTCTGCATTACAGTAAATTCAATATATTTGGGTAAAACTAAACATTAGGAAGTTGTGATAGGGATTTTTAACTGTCTGATTTTTTTATAGACCAACGATCAATTGAGAAAATAAATCGGCAGATTAATCGATGGTGAAAATAATCGTTAGTTGCAGCCCTAGTACAGTTATGATCATAATGTTGGATTATAACCACATTGTTGTATTTTGTATTTCTACTAATTGTTCCAAACTTTTTGTTAACCTATGGCTCCTACTGAACCCCTGAGTGATAGAAGGAAATCAGGAACTGCTCCTATTGTGAGCCTGTAAAGCCCATTGAGACAGTGCAAGTGATATTGGTGACTGATGATATTAGGCAGAAAGTAAACAGTAAGCTGTGTTTGCCAATGTCAGCTCTGGCAGCAAGTAAACTTAGACCCAAGCTGCTTCCTAGCAACACAATTCCAATGAAATGTCACCAGCAGCATTTTGACTGACATTAAATCAACTTTAAAGTTGATATAATGTCAGAGCTTGATGGGATGTTTGGTAAAGGTTCACACTAACAAAGGACAACAACTGGAGGACAGATGTCACTTATCTTCTTAGAGTTGCTCATTGCATTCTGTTTATTAAATTCAAACCCAAATCAAAACCATAAGTCTGCAACTAAGGCATTAGGCCCCCCTTTAACTGATCCAACAAGCAACAACAACCTATAACCCCACGTCCTACTTCCCTGGGAGAAATAAAACCTTTTTAAATACAGTACACTGTCCAGCTTGAGCAAAGGACAAGATAGATGTGTGACACGTCTGATATATGTGACAAGATTCCCTTAATAACACAGATGGCCGATATCAAGTTCAGTAATCACACTGCAGTCCGAGCTGTGAATTGTGGGGGGAAAAAAACGCCCTAATTAACAAGTATTTTGAACGTTCTTTTCATTTCAAGCACATACACATGAAACACACTTAAAAGCTTATTTTTTTCTTGACAGTCTGAATACTGTGTTTGCCTTCAGAATCCCACACACTCAGACAGCATTTCCTCAAGGTCTCTGCTTTGCCACACAGTCAGTTTTCAAATATCAGAGTCCTTTTCAAACCCTTCTGCCTGAGCTGATTGTTGTACTGCACTGAGAGCCAAGATGGCTGATGCGTATGCTGGGTGAAATATATCTCTGTTTTTATTTCATTCCACATCTTTCTACTTGTTTCTCCTTTTTCACAGTTCTCCTCCCACTCTCTTCCATAACAGACGTGGTTTTATCTCACGCAAAGCCCCCTCTTTCTTTTGTCAGTTTCTCTCTTTATGGTGCATCACTTGCTCCTCTATCTCCTTTCCATCTTCCCAGTTGTTTGGTAAAGCTTTAAGTGCTGATTCATACAGGAAAAGGGAAAATCCCCTTTTGCTCGTACTCATCTATATCTCCTACACTGTCTCTCAGAGCCTCCCCAGCCGTCCTAATGTTCCCTCCTCTAATATCTGCCCGGCCGAGAAGCACTCTAGCGTGGCCACACACGACAGAAGTGTGGGAGTTGGGTCTCACATGCTGAGAAGTGCAAGCAAGCGCAAAAGGGAGAGCCAAGGACATTCTTTTGTAATAAGAACTGTGAGGAAGGCTATCTGCAAGGATATTTGTCTTTAGAGCCAGTTTCTCCTTGAATGGTCTTACTGTTTGTTTGCACATAAGGGTTTTAACAGACAGCTTCAATAACTCTGTAGCAAAGGTGCCATGAATGTTGTTATCAGGGTTGCCCTGTAGCACTAGCTATGTAACAGAAGTGGAGGCATAGTCACAGTGCTGCAGAGAGGACGACCTTGGAGCAAGAAAAATCAGTGACTCAGTTGTCAAGTCAGTTGAAAAGTACATTTTTCTCCTAAACAAATCTCAGTGGCGTGATATGTCAGACAGTGAATTGGTGCAGCTTTTGTGGCAATTCCAATCGCACTAAAATTCTTACATATTTAGTTGAGGAGGTGGTGAAAATGTAGAAGACCAAAACTGAGATGCAAATAGTGCAAGCTTGCAATTAGGCTCAAAGACGGAGAAACAGAGAGGGGAAACAAGAGTATGCAAACGAGAGCGAATGAGAACCAGATAAGAGGGAATAAACGAAAGAGGGGCAGTGAGACCGACAGGCACACAATGCTTTGATTATCCAGTACTGGGAACAAGGGTAACGTGAGCCTCAAAACAACACATGGATCAACACATGGATCATTAGACCTTGGCTGAGAACTATGCTGAATAGAGGCCTTCTGGCACATTCAGCTGGTTCACCTAACTCCTTTAGAGAGAAAGAGGCAGACATTTGAGAAGCACAACAGTGACATCAAAAGAGAGACCAATCAAATTTACAGTAATTGGCTTGTGAGCTAATATTGCATTGTTAAACTTGGGGGGTTTATTTATCTGTTTGCTGCTGATGAGGTACAACTTGATTTAAAGCTGCTAAATAGGAACTCAGCTTTTGTACTTGTGTATATATGACAGAAGATGTTTAAAGACTATTGTTGCTCTGGTAGATCAATTCTACAACATTACAAATACATAATCACTGCTGTGGTGTCTCTACATAGAATTTCTGTAAAGATCATAAATGTACCCCAGTACAATTTCCCTCTTGAATTTTCTGTGAATTAAGTTTGATTTTCTACACGCTCATATTGGTGGCAAAATTGTGAAATTCTTCACTATTCCTTTAGCAATGCAATCACAGTCATCAGCCTCAAAAACAAAGATAAAGGTTTTCAAGGCTGTTCATCACTTGTGGTCACTTTAGCAATGTTCCACCACTTCTACCACTACTTGTGGCCTTCATCCAGATTTGCAAAGAAATATCCTTTTTTGCCATAAGGCTATTCAAAGCAGACTTTCTTGGACGTCTGGCCTGGTGGCACACAATGTAATATGCCTGATTATTAAAGGCCAATCCTTACCGTCATCGGTGGGGTTAAAACCACAGATGTCGCAGATGCAGCGGACCCACTTATTCATCTCCTCTTCAGTGTCAGCCACCAGGTAGAAGACACGGTCAATGGTCTTGATGTCGAATATGAAGCTGTGCTCCAAGTCCTTCTTGTTGAACGTCAGCCCAGCGTCCACCTGAGGGAGCAGGGCTTAGCTTAGCCTAATACTGACTGAATATTTACAGCTAAAAGTGCAAAAGTAGCACCTAAAGACCCCTTCAGCCCATGTATATATTCATTTGCATTCATTATTACATTCAAGTCACAGATATAGGCCATAGTTTTCTAAATAATAAATAAAAGTCAAACTTTTTTTTCTCGAAAATATCTCCACAACAGTTGCCTGTATTGTCAAACGACCTGTCTGATTTTTCAAAGTTTGACTTCTGTGTGACTTAAGTGTAATAATCAATATCCCAAATGTAAAAATATGATTACACAAATTGTGGCTGGTTACAATGATACTTTTTCAAGAAAAAGTAGAGGGTGGAGAGTATATATGAATATATGCAGAAATGTGAAACTGGCCACTTCAAATTGCAGGCTGGCAGTGATAAGGAACCATACCTGCTCACACAAGTTGAGATCAATCACGCGGATGGGCTTCTTGGCATGGTCATTCTTGTAGTACTCCAACACGTCTGGGTCGCCTGTCAGACGGCCACTGCGAAGAATAAACCACCGCTTCTTCCATGCCTGCAGGGTGAGCGCAGAAATGAAGCCAAAGGTTAGATGTGTGTTCTCACAATGACTGCTCCATTCTCAACTGACCACAGGCTGACCAAATGCTTTATTTATTTATTTATTTTTTTTAAAAGCATAGCTTGTTTCTCTGTGTGAATTCTCCACCAGCTGCACTTCTCTAACTGAAGAATATTCAGAGCCAGAGGGAAAAGGCCCGCAACCAGAAATATGTGTCTGGGATAACCAGAACAAAAGCCACATAGTTTGGTCTCACACCCTGATTGGGGTGAATAACCAAATCTATAAAGAGAAACAGGCAATTAGGTATTTTCTTCCCAATGGGATTTGCTGTCTGTGAGTAAAAGGCACCACAACGCAGACAGAAGAGTTCAAAGACATACCAGACAGGAAAAAAAGGCTGATGAGATTTATGACTTTCGCTTATTGTACATGAATAAGGGGCATTTTAGTAATAAATCTTTATCCTTAAGCACAATAAGTATATTATTGAGATGGCCAGTGAGAGAACGGTGGTGTCCCTTCTTATCTGATTAATAAAGCTAATCTGAAGAAAGATTCTTAAAAAAATGTGTTCCACAGTAATTATAAACAAAGATCTATTTTATATTATTTTATTTTAAAAAGCACAAACAACCATCCTCAACACTTGTTTAAATATCACACATAGCTGTCATATCAAGATTTTGGCACTACACTGACACTACTCTCCCTCCTTCTGGATTGTGTTTTCCACCTGATGGTATTTGTAGATTTGTTTAGAAACATATCCAACGGTGATTTATTTAAATGCACTCAAGGAGGTCATGAACTCTCGATTTTGCTGAGTCATGCCAGTTGGGCTGGATGTTTTGTTTTAGGGCTCAAAATACTCTCTCCACAAAATACTAAGGAGAAACATCTGAGCAGTCACTGGATTTCGTCATAAATAGGGGATTTATCCAAAAATGTTTCACTTCCTTTTATTGCTTAAGCTAGGGCAAGAACCCTGTGTGGACCCTAAATACAAGTTTCACCAACTAAAAAAAAAAAAAAAAAAAAAAAAAAAAAAAAGTACAGACACCAAACCCAGGTGATAAGCTGAATACCAGAAACTTTCCCACTGATGTAGAGCTTGAAATGATAGACAAGAGCCAGTAGACAAACAACCGCCACTGAGATCCGACAGATCAGGAAGCATACCATCAGAGTGTGAGGAATGCAAACTAAAGCTTTGTTGTTGTTGTTTTGGGGTAAGATTTTGAACGTATTAACAATGCTGTGGGGGCTTGTTTTTTTCATCCCTTAGTTGTTTTTCCATCCACATGGTGTCCTTTGTTAGTGGGCCAAGCCCCCTGACTGAGACAGCATGAAGAGCATCAGACCTTTCCCTCCATAAACAGGATGAAGCAACAAGCAGCCCTGAAAAGTCCCTAGATTTTAAATGCATCGACATGAATCACATGGACAACAACAATAAAACATTCAATAACACACATTGCATACAAAAAGATTCAAAACACTATTCACATCCCACACTGACATATTGCACACACACTCATAGCACATGTTCCACACACTGCAGTTCAAAAGGCCTGCATTATATAATCACAAGCACACCCACATAGTCCAAGTAAAGGCTTAAACCTATTAAACCTTTGAGGCAGGCCCACTTAAATACCAAATTTAAATATAAAAGCTAAAGTGAACGTGCAAAAAATAATACTGATGTGCCTGTGTTGTGTTGGTCGGACAAAGACGGTGGGTGTGGAGTGGGAACCTCTCTCTCTGGCACATGACAAAGCAATCTAGGGTCAAGTTACCCTGTGGGGAACAGAAGGACCAAGCTTAGCTTAGGTTACAGTGAGGCCAGGCCTGCCCAGTGTGAGAGTGTTGACAACTGGGTAAGTTGTACATGCTCAAGACAGAGACAAGTGAGATCTGTTTAACAAAACAACTTAACAGTCATTTTAAAATTCATGAGTAATCAACAGGTTAATTACAGCTAAAAGAAACAGAGTGGAGAGTGTGCACATCAAAAACCTCATAATTCAGACAAAAATCAGATAAAAGAGCCACACACTGTGCTAATAGCACCCAATAATTTTTATTTCTATTTTAATTATTTTTTATATTTTTATTTTTCATTAATATAGCAATGTTTTGATCTCAGTAAATATCACAGAGCAGACCAGATAATACATCCAGTCTTCACAAAACACATTCATCACACAACGATCTGCAGTTTCTGCACAATTAAAAATCTGTTCCAAGAGCAGAGTTTGACAACACTGTGCACCCGGAGGGCACAAAAAATATGCCTCTATAAAAGGGCTTCAATGGAAAAAATTATGCATGAAACGCACACTGAATCTAGCGCAACATGGCAAATAAAAAAGGAAGACAGACTATAAATATATTAAATTAAGTGCCCCAAAATACAAAAGTACAAAATATGTAATGGACCAGAACTTGTGCATTAGGAAATAATCAAAAAGAAAAAAGGGGGTGTTATCAACTATCACACAACCGATGTTGGATTTGAGGCTGATATCAATATCAATATTTGAGACAAATAACAATATATCATAGATACGAACTGAGGGAGACATTTTAAGGGTTTCCCTTTTTCTAAATGAATCTAAACATATATATAGTGTTTTCTGCACTATAAATACTTTTTAACTATCCATCAATATATGCGCATATGCGTACCAATATAGTGTATCTGCAATAATAATACAATAAGCTAATACTGCCCAATTTATTGGTCAGGCCAATAAAGCAGCTCCCAAAGCAGCTCATGGAAAAGACTGTCAAAATGTATTAATCTCAAAATATGTAGAAGAGCAATAAGCAATATTAATTATCCAATGAAAAAACTATTCTAACTACGAAACTAACCAAAGTTTAAGATCTAAATCTAATTGAAAACTTTGATTTGATAGACCGTTACGGGTCAATCACAGTATAAAACAATGGATAGGAGCAGCCCTGAAGAGAATCTGCACTGCCACATTAGCATGGTTACGGACAGTAGTAGTTCTGGGATGACAAGCTGTGTGGTAGCTTGAGCATCTCTCCTCCATCTGTGGGGTTTCACACAGTGTTCCTCATACACAGTTATACACACTTGCACTGTTTTCTACTGCCGATTTGGACCACACATCCAGCATCAGACACAAAAATGAACACTTATATAGTAATACACAAATAAAAAGGATACCCAGAGTAAAAAAAGTATTATTTACTTCCCTGATGACTAGGCAATATCACACCTACATTACACATAGAGAGGCACTCTCACCTGATGCATGTGCTATTTCACTGACATGCATACACATTAACTATATTTATATGCACATAAGACACCGTGTAAGAGGGAGAAATCACGTTAAGGCAGGAAGTCAGAACACATTTACATGCACTGTAGTAACCTGGTTACTGTAAAATCAACATTTACATGTAGCTGGTCAGTAATCAGATTTCTCCCCTCCCTCCAACCATATTTTTTGAACCAATGCTGGCAGAGTTTTAAGTGTAACAGCATTTGTGAGAGCATTTGGACTGACGGCACAGTGGGAGTACAGGCTCTTGTAGTGAGGCAGCACAGTTTTTTTTTTTCCTAATGTGCAAATGTGCCTGAATTTAAAGTGGAGCTCAGCTAAGAAAACATAGATTTATATAAACTGATTTATTTTGGTGTCAGTTTCAGCTGTAGTTTGATTTCATTATAATAAAAACAAGGATCCCCTACTACAAGTAATCATCCTTCCTTTCATTGCTCTGAATTGCTGCGACAGCAATACTTTTGCTGTCTGAAATTTGTTGTGCACATGTGCACTTGTAAAAACCCTGTTAGAACTAATCTGGTTTTTCCAGATTAAATCTACATCTGTTAACTATGCTTCTCTTCATGCAATCAAGACAACCAGGTTCCTTGTTTACCTGAAATGAGGTTACAGGAGAAACCATTCATAATCAGGGTTACTAAAGAGCATGTAAACAAACGAAGTATCAGTATGACAGAATCCTTGCCACATAAGAGCACCCTGAGCTCAATGCCACAAACACATTTTGGAACAGTACAACCCGATGATGTCTGCAAAACACCTGAGTTGTCCTCCTTACATACCTCCTGTCAAGGCTCCTTGAAGAACGTGATGAGGCCTTTAATCCTGCCTTTTGTTTAGCATATTCCATTGTAGCCAGTGTTGTTAAATTAAGGGCGAAATCCCAATTGGTCCAAGCTAGACAGCAGTACTTGAAGACAGCAGGATACATCCATTCCAGCTTTTCTTAATACCCCAACCAATTCGGAACCATTCAGCTCACTCAACAATCACAGAGCCCACTTGAGCTTGTAGGAGCCTAGTGTTTGTGCTCTTCCTTGTCCCGGGGTTGGGAATGGGACGGCATGGGACGATACTGGACTGGGATGGGGAGGGCTCCCCTGGCATGGCAGCTGTCCCCGCCAACCCCTCGCCAACCCCCCCCACCCCCCCCTACCCCACCCCTCCCCCTTTTCTCACAGCGTCCTGGTGTCTTCTGATAGCGTGAGGCACACAGGAAGACACCCTCCATTTGCCCACCCAGTTCCTACAGCCCATGGGGGCCAGACAGAGAGGGCATTGAGAGTCTGACTAAGACGATGACAGAGGAAGGGAGGGTGGGAGGGTTGGGAGGAGATGCCAACTGAGTGGAGTCACGCTGCCGTCAGAGGCCTCCCGACCCAACATCACTGGAGCGTGGCAACAGCAAAGGTGGGGGAGAGAAGTAGGTGAAGTACGTAAATAGCGAGAAACTACGCAAGAGGGGACACTTTGGTGTGGTTCCAGGGGGAGTATAATGGACACAGAAGAGAAATGAGCTGCATCCTCCATCACCAATCTCTGCATCTACAGAAAGTGGAATATTACAAAACTGCAGTACAATCTAATACACTTAAATATAAAAGCCCTGCAACAACACTATCGCTGTGAACCCCTTGTCTGTATAAGAGGCTCAGTATGCTTGAAACAATCTAGTGATATGGCATATCGCCGACCACATCTGAAGGCAAAAAGTGTTTATACATGTTCCAAATGACCACACTTGAAGGGGGCAAAAAGCCTGCTGTCAAAGCCTCCTCCTGGCTGCATCACACACAAACACCTCTCTGATCTCTCTCCAAGAGCTCTCTGTCTCTTTTGTGTGTTTGTAACCTCGGCGCAATGAATCGTACACTGGCTCAAGAAGACATTTATGATGTTGCACTGGGTTGTACACACAAAAAGTGATGGCGATAGTCGTGTGGAGAATGAAAAAAGAGCCAGCTTGAGAGAAGTTCAAATCACACGTGGTCAGTCACTGTGTGGAGTGGGAGTGCTTGTCGGTTTCAGAAAGTCCCCCCTGCAGTTTCAACGTCAGAAAAGGTTAGAGGACTTGAGACGTGGTTCAGTGATCCAACGAACACTTTGAGTTATACTGAACCCTAAAAACCCTCTGGTTCTTGGGCCCTAATTCCTTTTAAACTTACTTAGGCCTGTCACTCAGTCTTAAAGTTGTCCAGAATGACACATTGGGTCATCCAAGCTGTCACAATACAATAGAAAAAAACTCTAAAATATTTCTATTAACAATCCAGAAGCCCAAGACAATGTGAGGAGCATGTGATGCAAATTAAACGTAGGTGCACCAACAGTCTTAAAACAGAGCAATACTCCATCATGACATCTGCAAAGTTATGGAAAACTTAATAGAAACATTACCCTGCATTTCATCTGTCTAATTGTATAGAAATCTCATCTGTCACAGCTCATTAGATTTTGATTGTGCAACATGTTGAGTGTCTTGTGCTAGTTGTAGACTATGAAATGAGCCGTAGCATTCCCACTTCAGTCCTTGTAAAAGCTCCTGCCAAAATACATATTACGGGAAGTAGATAAATGAATGAGACAGTATGGCACCACTGTGCATTGATTAAGAACATTGTGGGACTCCCAAATGCAGTACTACTTGAACAAACAGACAGTGGGAATTAACTGTGTTTTAGCTCACAACTGCTAAATATAAGACTATGTGGCCAAATCAGTCTCCTATTACACCAGTTTAATCTAATTTATTAGTCTAAATATGTGAAACTAGTTGCTAGTGAACCATCCTGCCAACATCACTCAAGCTCCACAGACTCCAGTTTTACTGCTAATTGTGCTTCATGGTTTTAGATAGCTTAATGCAGCCTAAAAAGCCTTTAAGTACACTAATTGCTTATGCGAATGTATCTGTCATAACAGCCTGTTAAACTGCATACTTAAACTCATCCTCCATATCTCTAATGCTTAATGATACTGAGACAGGCCTGTGGGTTTCTATATTTCTGCAACAGCAGCAGTTGGGACATTAGAGCAGATGGGGGGCGGCTGTGCCTCAGAGGTAGAGTAGGTGGGTAGAGTGTCCACTAATTGGAAGATCGGCGGTTCGATCCCCGGCTCCTCCAGTCCGCATGTCCAGTCCTTGGGCAAGATACTGAACCCCAAATTGCTCCCGAAGGCTGTGCCATCGGTGGGTGAGTGTGTGTGTGTGTGTGTGAATGAGCATTAGAAACTCCTCCTGATGAGCAGGTCTGCACCTTGCATGGCAGCCTCTGTCATCCATGTATGAATGTGTGTGTGAATGGGTGAATGTTGGCATGTGTTGTAAAGTGCTTTGAGCGGTCGGAAGACTAGAAAGGAGCTATATATAATATAAATGCAGTCCATGTACTGTCTCTTCAGGACATGGGCAGATGTGCTGTTTCTATGAGACTTGTGTTGGACGATTTGTCAAATGACAACAGTCATTTATGTTAAACATTTACCGAGCACTTTTAGGAACACCTGTGCAATCTAATGCAATCCGATACAACAGCCCTGCCATAAATTCTACTTTTACGAAGCTTATACATTTTCAGTTTTTGTTGACATTGTCAGACAGGCGATAATTCTACTTTGTTTATTATTGAGGTTGTAGTGGGTGGTGGTGGTGTACTGGACTGCATTATATTTAAAAGTGTTCCTAATATTTTGCCGCCCTCGTGTATGTTAGTGGGTGGACAAAATTTTAGGAACACTTTTCAATTTAATGCACTCCAGTACACCAATACCACCGAGCTTTGTAAAAGTAGAAAAAGCAGAGCGGTTCTATTGGATTGCATTAGACTGCACAGGTGTTTTTAATATAGTACTCAGTCAGTGTAAATGGTTCGTGTGTGTCAGTCAGTGTTAATGCAGGCAAAACATGTTGGTACAGTTTGTTAGGATCCTGTGGTCTGGGGTGCCAGTTAAGAGTCGTGCCTGAAAACAATTTTTTTCGCTCAAGTTGAAACACTCTCAACTCGTGCTGATACATCTTGGTATCAACACCCTGGGCGCTCCACGTTGTATGCAATTGCACCACCTCTAAACCCTGCTTTGCATTCAGTTTGAACACACACCTTGACTTACTCTCACTGTGATGCAGCAAAAGTTTAATATTTGGATTCCCTGCACAAGCTGATTTACACTCAACATTAGGTGACCCATAACTTCACCATACTTTTGCGGTATATGTGCTACATATGGACACAATCAAGACATGGAAACACACTTCCGCTTTCTATTATTTTTGTTTTTTTTATTGATCTCTTCTGCCATTTTTGACAATCAGACGTCACCGAGAAACTCTTTACACCTCAATTGCAATCTAACAACAATTGGGAGAATCTGATGATGTTTTAGTTGTTGTAAGCATACTACAACCAGATAAAGCAATGCTAAGTGAAGCGCACAGCAAATATGCTACATCATTAATCCTAACAGACAAGCACTATGATTCCATGCTTCCTTTGAAAGGCCATATATAACATACACCACAAAGCAAAGCTAAACCTTTGGCTCTCTCTGGGAGAAGCTGCGTATGTGTCCTTTTTATCACTGACTGATGGGAGTCAAATCCAATTAAAGAAAAAAAAAGAGAATGAAGAGGAATACAGAGTATATCTCTGTATATTATCCATACAGCTATAGCTAGTCTACGTACAGTAACAACAATAAATCTTGAGCAGCACATAACTAGAACTGAAGTGGTGCATTAGAGGAGCACCCTGTGAGAGCCGGTGTTGTATATCAGTGCAGGTACATAACTTATTTTTGACATTAGACTTGGATATATGTATTAAAACTCACTATAAGCGCTATAGTCAGCACGACAAGGCACACAAAACCAGTACACAAAGAGAGGACAGCTGTGATCTGTTATATGTGAACACAACAGAATACTTTGTGATTTTAATGTGATTAATATAAAATAGCAGAATGACAATAATTATTCTACAACACTGTTTCAAAATTACAAAAAGGAGGCAAGGCTGCCTAATTTCCTTGATGGATGTGAATTTCATTGAGTTTTTCCTTATTTTGTCCTAGTGTATTATTCAACTCTACATACAGCAGATATACATATAGCAGATACAGATTTTAGAGCGTTCTCCAGTTCAGCCATTGGGTGTTAGCATTAGCTTAGCTCACAGACTCTGGATGCATAGTTAGCACTTAGCAGCATGCGAGTGGCCGGGCCATCTGTCCCGTCTGAGTGGGCTGTGGGTAAATGACCTGCACCCCAGCTGCACTGACTCATCCTGACTAGCACAGCTTCTCTGTTTGTTCCTCAGAAAAACACAAGCGCAAAGGACAGGACAAGGGAGAGATGGAGCACAGGATGAGCACAGGGTGAAGACAAGGGAGAGAAGGTCAAGATTTTGGTGATAACAGAACAAATTAGTATGTGCTATCGTTTCATCTGCCATAAATCACCACCAGACAACATTTTGTGGCCACACAGAAAACAGACCACCTTTTAAGGTCAGTTGATATGACATTAAAGGAACCCTTTTTTTTGCATTAGCTTCACACTCACACAGTGCATCTCTCCCAAGCAGGAAATTAAACAAACAAACAGTAACCAGTATGCCAGTATTGATCTGTGTACTCTTTAGGGCAGTCTCTTTGGAGACTGGATTGAGAAGGCCTGGAGCAAGGTGAGTATCATGTCTTAGTGTTTATGTGGAAAAATATAGGATGTTTTCTTTTCATATAGAAAAGTCATTACTTACTCCTACATCAGTTTATTCATGTTTATATCATTTTATTTGTTGCAATAGCCTCAGTCCAAACTGCTAAAACGGCTTCAGTTATAATTTCATTGCACCTAACTGTAAATATTTAGGAACGCCATAAATCTCAGCAGATAGTTTAATAGGTATCATTATGCATGAAAGACCTGGAAATGTCTCATGATTACAAAAAAGTTACACCACAGCAACACCAAAAAACAGTCATACCCCCTTACTGTTTTAAATCACGACTCTAATGATAACTGACTGACAAAGCTCAAATTTACTCCACCTTTCCCTTGTTGCTGTCAAAGGTTGGCAGTTTTTTGTGTATCATGTTTGGAAATATAGATGGTTTGAAATTCATTCCCTATTTTTCCCTCCAGAGTGCATGTGACATTTTCAATTATTTGGGCAAATACCTAAATATAAAATATTTGCACCTGCTGACGCAGAAAAGAAACTGACCTACAAAATATTTCCATGACACTGCAATTTGACATAAATGCAGTAAACAAATATGCAATCTTGTAGACCACAGTGCTTCCCTGAGCCTCACTATCTGGACCCTAGTACTGTGCTGAACAAAGGCTGTTCTAAGAGAGGAGTGTCAAGAACGTCAGAGGTTTTGGCGCTCATGGCCTTGGTGACGAGGTCTGCAGAAGGAGAAGGAGGGGAGGGACAAAAGCTCCTCTATGCTTGGTGCCGCAACTTGAATAAATCAGTCTTTGTTAGCGAGACATGACTGGGATTCTTGCTAAACAGCTATTTTTACATCCTTGAGCACCAGAGAGGGCAGTTAACGTACAAGTAAGAGTGCATGGCCTTTGGCTAAGTGAGGCTGTTCAGCTAACGTCATCAGCCCTCCGCCTGCTGGAGGGAGAGGGGACTTCCATGAAAGACGAGCATGCCTGAGGTCCAGCATCCTGGTTAGTGGTTAATAATAGTCAGCCAATTCTACCTCCAGTCTCCGTCCTTAAGGTTAACACTCTGCATTTATTCTGTTGAGATGACAGCCATGCATGATGGGATCTTTTTAGATAAATTCAATGCATGCTCAACTTAACATCAACTGCCACAGCAAGTGGGAAGTGCAATATTCTGTAACTAACTCTACCTTAACAAACACGCTGATTCAAACATATGCACATTAACTACATAGGGTTTCAGCTAAAAGGGATTCAAAATGTTCATCTGTGATTGAATTCTACTGTAGGAACACATATATGTACTGAATTTATTACTACAGCCTAAACCTGAAAAAACAACCCCAATACACTAAATAATCAAAAAGTTCACGTCAACAACACTGATGAAATACTAAAAGTAGCTGAGTCCCTATATCAATAAGAGTATGTTTAGCTATCACAGTAATGTAACAGTAAGCTTGTTCAACTATAATGTTTATGATAATTATAAGAACTCTTCAGCATCTTTGCAGGCTCTTTAGGGTAAGCTATGTCAGTCTACTGCCTCAGTTGATGTCCCATGCCAGCAGACTGCCTACCATTCACACCATACCTTTACTAGTTCCACTAAAGAATAGCTTCCTGCATGCAGCTGACATTAACCAATTAACTAATTGTGATGAAAGAACAATACACCATGAGGTTCAATTTACAAATCAAACGCCTGTATTCCTTAAATTATTTCAGCTATGTCTGAGAAAGTAAAATCGCAGCATAAATTGCCAGTATTGATAGGCTAAGGACACCATGGTGGATTTTTACATCCTCCATGCTTAACATTATCTCCATTCAGTCCATTTAATATATTTAATATGCAATCCACAATTTATTATAGTTGGCTAAAGTAAACTAAACCAAGGCAGTCATTCAGTTTCATAACCTTGTAACAGTGGCTTTTTATAGATGCAAAGTTCTGCTTTTTAAAAAAAAAAAAAGAAAAAGTTAAAGAGTTGTGTAACTGGACCCAGGATGAAACCTGAAGTGATATCACAGGCTCCAGACAAGCTTTGGAGCCTAATGGACAATTGCACAGAGAAACACAAACTTGCAGGGATGCAGCGATGAACCGATTTTACTATTAACTGTGCTTTAAAACATCACGGTTTAGTAACCGTAAATGCTCAGCTACACCGAAGGTTTCTGTTCTGACTCTCAAAAAAGGGTCATTATGGTACATTATTTTTCTATGAACAACAGTTGTACTGTGAGAAAAATTAAACAAAACTAGACAATTGTGTTTAAAAAAAAAAAAAAAAAAAAAAAAAAAGGCCATAGGCTCAACTGGCAGACTGCAGGCGGAACCAGATGCACCAACTTAAAATGCTGTGCTGCAGCAAGTTCAGGTACGCAAAGCTACACATGCTGTCACAACATGACATTAATTATTAAGATAGATTATTAAAAATGAATTTTAAACAAATTAGGCATGGATGACAGTTGATAACTGTCATCTATATATCCACATTATTACCTATATTAGTAATATCTTCCCCTAAGGGATCAATAGTTCATCTTAATCTTATATTAATAATAAACAACTATTAAAAACAAAAGCCAACAAAGAAATGTGGGGAAAAAAACACAATTAAACCTCTAATTAAAAACTGCTCATGTGATTTTATCAATCCGTAGTGCTGTGAAATAAATGAATGCATAATAATTGTGAGACTGTGAAACTGTGATTTTTCCTCAGACTATAATCCCTATCTTGCATGGCCAACTTTCTAGCCCAACACCAACCTCCAAACCAAGACTTAGACAGTGCACCACAAAGGTCAATATGATTTAAAAAAAAACGAGCTGTTCAATACCACCTCTAATGCTTACAGATTATCCACATGGAAAACATTTGAGTTTGGGTAATAAACAGTGAGCCTACCTTGCAAGCTGTACATCCAAAGGAGCTGTTTTCTTTTTGTGTCTTACAGTATTTCTGTTACTGACGGTGAGTAAACAAGTGTGGTGGTGGTGTTGTTATAGTTGTTTGCGCCTTCTCACTTTATCATGTGCTGCAGTGTGTGTGAGGGTCTACAGTTTGTGACCTCTCCCTCCTCGGACTTCCTGCTATATGTAATCAGGTTGTCCCAGACTCTCTTAACTGCCACTGCTAAATCAGAGTGGGTGGGACGAAGAGAAACTGAAGGGTGTGCATAAAGTTTATAAAAATGAAGTGGGAGTGCTCCCCGGCATATTCAGCAGATAACACAGGAATAATTTAATTTACCAACACAGTTATTCCACTGTCTATCATTTTGATCAATGATTATTCAGTTAATATTTTATTTGCTAGATTCATTGCAAAGACACAGAGATGCTGCTTTGACACAGCTTTTACAAAAGGACATGGAGCTACCACACGCAATCACAAAGGTTTTCAACAAATCGAATGCTGTAAAGCACTTATTTGGATGTAAAAATGATAGCAAAAAACATTAAAGTGATTGCCTAGACTGTGCAACTGCCTCTCCCTTCCAAAACCCATTGATTTAAAATGATCTTTAACTATGTTATGTCCTAACCAACATCCTGTTTCAAAAGGAAATACATCACATTAAGGAAGTAAAGACAGCATTTCATGAGGGCTTTAAAACCTGACTCGTCTCACCACTCATGGTGCTCGTCCTAATGGACTCAGTTCTAGTAATGCAGTCCGGTCCCTAGATCACATCAGTTAAATGTTCCTTCCTTCATTTACATTGCTAATCGAAGGTCTGTGCATAGCTCATAATTATAGACAAATCATTTTCCTTGCATTTCTCTTTCTAGTGTTGCATCTGAAGGCTCCATCCTCTTCCCTGGATCTGAGCCTTCCTCTGCTTCCTGTGGAGACTTTATGATTCTGTTTCCCATCTGCACTCTCAATAAAAAGAGGTCAGGGATGCCACCGCATGGACAGCTTCCTCTGCTCGCCTGCTACACAAAAGCTCTCCCTTGGCAGAGCAATGACCCCAAACCCTTCTGCTAATGCTACAAAGATACCTCAGTGACTGAAGGTCCTCTCAAGTTAGGAGCTTACAGAGTGCATATAAATTTTACAAAGCTCTTACCCAGAATTTGACTGAATATTGAGGCATTGCTTTCTCTATTTCTCTATCTCTATCTTGGCATGCAGGTTTGCTGGAATCATTTAAACATCAGTGACTTATTAACTACATGTCCAAGGCAATAATATGCTTTTCATCATGTTGTGCTGTAATAAGGAAGTGCCCGCTCCTCAGCGCAAAGACAAGTGATGTTGACGGCTGGCCTTAAGGAAGCTAAGTCTCACACAAGAGCTTTGCAGACTGCACATTTCTGCATACACAGTCGTACTTTTCACTACTTTTTAACCCTCGCCACTGCTGTATTAACAGCTCTCAAAAACAGGGCAGCAGATGGGCAATTACTTTATTAAATCAGCCAGGCAAATCAGCCATTATTTGATTAACTTGTCCAACAAATTTTAAATTTAAATTTTGATTTTATTCTCCAATAATGATTTACCACACCTGAGGAAAAAGTCAAGAATAAAAATGAAAAAGCCACTTTGAATGATTGTGAATAAGTGTGCAACAAGTGATCATTTTCATTATCGATTTAACTGCTGATTACATTCACAATTTCCCAAAGCCCAAGGTCTTGTTTTGTCTCATCAACAGCCCAAAACCCCAATCTCACAATTGAGAATATACTGTCCTGTATGGTTATACTAAATTCAGGACATTGATTGCTCACATAAACCATTTAGTTAGAAAAATAAGTTCCTTTTCTTAGCACCCGTAATAGGATTGAGGCCAAAGACAGCAGAGGAAATTAACAGAGAAATAGAGTGAGAACACAGCTAAAGATAGGACCACCCAGGCAAACAGACTGAAGTAACAGCAACACTAGTTTACGTGTGTGTCCTATTGAACCCTTACATGTCCATCTTAGAAACGCCTGCAACAAAAATTGTAACTCCCAGATGGTTCTTCTGAACTTATCAATTATCATCCGTGTCCACAGCATAGCACTGCTCCCATGTGCGAGTCAACCTCTTCATTTCTCTCCTCTCCAAGAGAAAACAAGAACAAATCTTTGTTAAACTGAAACATCACATCCTCGCTTTGTGTGCAAGCGCCCCATCTTCCCACACAGGTCAGAAACACAACAGTGAGAATCTCAATTCTTCCAGAAGAACCAAAGCTCAAGATCCAGAATTCCTCAGAAACTAGACATCCATTTTCAATGGACTGCAAATGACAAACCTTTTTATAGATACAGCTTATTTATAACTAATGTGCTCTTATTTAATCGTTTTCCGTTTGGATAAATTATCACAAGAAGATGAAATGATGAGTAACTACAAACACACGCGTGACTAAGGATTGGTGTGGTGACGATTATCAGCAGTATCTCAATGTAGATATATTACCATTCCTGTTTAATGACTTAAAACACATGGTAATAGGTGCAACTCTTAAGTGGCACTCATGTTCATTCATGGAGTAAAATGGCTTTTTGGTGTTTAACAAGAACATAATCCTACACTTTTCAAAACAGAGAGATTTTAACATTAGAATTGTGAACCACAATATCTCAATGTGAGAATTTTATCCAAATATGATCATGTGGAATTAGAATTTTGAGTTATTCGACAAACAGAGAACAAGTTAAGGGGGTTTGTACAGACACTGGTGCAGCAATCTGAGCCAGCACCAGCCTCTGTACAGGCTACAAGGCCAAACAAGTTGGCTCAGTACCAAAAAACAGAGCAGTTGTGTTATGCAGCTGGGCATATACTATAGAGGTAACATTTGTGCATTCCTAATTTGCCAGAAATAAACTGCCATCTGCTGTGTAATGTAAAGGCAGCGTGCATGTGTGCTTGTTTGTTTGTGTGTGATAAAAATAGCCCAGTTTATAACCACGTTTGTTAACACTATCTGATATTACTAAATGCTTCAAAGTCAGACAGTGAAGGCAACTTATCTAAAAGTTTCAGCAGCCATCTCTACATAAACAGCTCCTCCTGAGACTCAGTTATCCAGCATGCTTGCATCCTACAGTATATGCATGCTCATCAACGATGTATTGATCTATAAGGAGCTATGATCAAAACAAGCTTGTTCTCTCTTTTCATCATCTACATGATCCCTCGCTCCCTCCCTCAATTTACCATCCCACAGTTGCTCTGCTTTCATGTGCAGCTGTGAAATTCTCACCCAGCCAGGCGCCATCTGACCCCAGCCTTAACAATCTACGGTAAGTGTCCAAAGAATACAGACCTTGGTAGTCATACTGCTATCTTTGCAAACAGCGCACACAAAGACCAACATTCTCATGAAAGACTGTCTGAAAGGCAAACAGGTGTTTTTAATTTATGGGTTTTCACAGGTGACCTAACAACAAGACAATGTCATGATTCTGATTTTGAAGCTGAGAAAGGAAACAACTCTGCCATTGGCTCTACTACACAGGAACATGTTTCTAACTACTCACTTTCAAAAGTTTAAACTCAAAATTTAGCTTTTTCCAGAAAACTTGGACAAAAGAAATATCAGCAATAATAGAGATGCTTACTGAAGTTTTCAAGAGCAGGTATTATATACTCTAGAGGTGTGGAAATTTCTCCATCATCGTGATGCGGACGATTCTGCATCGATGCAGTGACACAACATAATCGGGAGTTTGAAAATATGCATTGATTTTGCGGGCAAACGTTAGGCTAACGTTACTTTTAAATGTTAGGAGATATGGCGATGGGAGGCAGAGATCAGCAGCAAGTGATAAAAAAAACCCAGTATTTTCAAAGCAGACATCTGGGCACATTTCGGATTTTACGAACATACTGGGAAGCATAAACTGGATAAGACGCACACTGTGTGTAAAATCTGCCTCATGAAAATTAAATACTTTGGTAATACAACAAATTTGAGGAACCACGTTAGCCGTTTTCACCCTGTGCTAACGTCGGCAGCCATAAAGAATACAGCGAGCCCAGCTTATCAGGCAAGAATAGAGAAGGTGCTGTCAACTACTGAGGTGGGTCACACAGATACTGGTATTGAAAAGATGCAGCTTTTTATATTATAGACTTTTATGTTTATTGTTATTTTATATTATAGACTATAGACTGTTTTGAAGGAGCTTTCTAAATATAAAGGGAGTTCAGATTTATCTGATTGCTTGTATTAATAAATGAAAAAGTAGTCGTGCAGTAATATAGAAAATTGAGGATGCGACACATTGAGATCTATCGAGAATCGTTGTGCATTTGAATCGTTGACAGGTTAAACGTAATCGAATCGTGAGGCCAGTGAAGATTCACACCTCTAACCTTCTTAGGCTTTGCTGGAGAGGTATTCTCATCAAGTAATAGTGTGGTGCCTTGTACCTGTTCCCTGCAGCCCAGCACCACCGTGCCGCAGTTAATCCAATGGCTTGGATAGGCAACTGTTGTTGATGAACTAACTCTTAGTTGCAGGGCGAGGACAGGAACTCTCAGTCAAGTAATCATTCCAAATCATTCATTAGAGTGTCCACAGACAGAGGGAGGGAAAGACAGAGAGAGAGAGAGAGTGAGAGGGAAAAGGTGGGGAAGATGGAGCAGATGAGAGTGCGAGGAAGTAAAGGACAGATCGGTAGTTCTGCATTGTAGTTGAGTGTGGTGAGTCTTCTTTGTTTTCAGAAAACAGGGATCGTTAAATCAATTTTATGCCAATAAGGTTTCACATCTACCACCTCCAACAGCAACGACCCCCACCCCCCAGCTTTCAAACAGGTAAGATTCAGACTTAAATCGTGCTCTCAGGGTAAAGCATTAACTCAGAGGGAGCAGGTTTAAATATTAACACAGCCACACATCATGTATGACTGAGAGAGCACAGGAGCGACGGCAGTTACGTATATTGTAGGAAACTGTAAGCAGTCACAGTATTAGCCTTTTCACCAAAACTAAACCAACTACCTCTTACTGTGTTTTCCAGGAAACACTGGGCTTTGTGAAACAGAGAAAAGGAGAGAAAAAACACACACAAGGCAAAATAACATCCCTTAGTGGAAGTTTCCACTTTGTTAGCGCTTTTTATCTTCCTGGTCATCTGTTCCCAACACACACTCTGGGCAAAAAGATTTCCTGTTTTGCCTCCTTTTGTCACTGTTTTTGTGTTTGGGGGTCGGTCGGGTGCTAACTTTAGAACCTCTTCTATATTAACATTTATCTAATGCTGCAGCAGCTAATGCCTCATAACATGTCTCAAAAACTGGGGACTGGATTCAGACCCCCAAGTGAAGTAACTAGACGGGGAATCCTACACTCTTAAAATCTGTTACAATCTATGCTTTGAGCGGACAAAGCAGAGAGGGAATCACATCTGCACCGTGAAGACTCAATAACCAAGGTTGATGATTTGCTCACATTATGCAGCAAGTTTTTTTACAAACTGTTTGACCTGTGTTGGTCTCAACTGCTCATAAATAACCTTCTGTATATCTTCAGTATATAAAAAAAGCTAAATCTTGGCAATTAGAGCAAAGCCTGGCTTAATGTTATGTATTCTAAGCTTCTCAAAAATAACAGACACTCCATAAAGCATAAAGCAAATGTCTTCTGTCACCTGAAAAATTACTTTCCTACTGCAGTGAGAGTACAAAATTTAGGGTCTGTAAATGTTTTAGTAAACCCTCGAGCACTGTGTGATGTGCTAATGTAAGCAGTTGAGCAGCAGCATTACTCTTTCTCAAACAAAACAATAATCAAACACGTCCTTGCATGCTGCCATTACCATGTATTAAAAGAGTCAAAAGGAGCAAGGACATAACTAACACAATTACTTTTTTTCTAGTTAAAGACAACAGCGTGGTGCAGCGTCAACGACATGATCTCTCACTGGTTTCCCACCTGCAAATGCTGCCAAGTGTGTATATTGGAACAAATGACCAAACAAGAGCTACCACTGCAAGAGTATATAGTGACGAGCCCCTGCTTCACCTGTATGCAGTGATAATATATATATATATATATATATATATATATATATATGGCTCAGTCTAAATTTGTAATAAATTTTGTCCTGTTTGCTACCTGCTTGCCATAATAATTTGTGGGAAAATAGCAGACACTGGTGAGAAAAAAAGTGTAGGAATCTATGTCAAATAATGTATTGCATGTACATTTTTAAAACATTGAGTGGAACTAAATATGAAGAACTCAAATGGCTGTATAAGAGCTGTGGAACCGACGGTACAAGGGTTTGAATGGTCTTTAAAAAAAGAAAAATGAATCTCCCTACACTGCCAGGTGCAGGAATGTTACAATAACCAATAAAATATATGGGAACAACAACCCAGTCCTGAGCCTGCCGCTAACCATCAAAATATTTAAGACACCTGAGAGAAAAAGAAATTATGCTTCAGGAATGAACTTTGCTCGCTCTTTCAAGTTGCACCAGCCTCAAGATCTCATATTGAAATGCAACATTGCTCACAGAGAAAGTTTCTCCTCATACAAGAGCTGTCACTGTCACAGCATGCACTCCTGATGGCCATTTCCTTGTGTGGCTAAGGCTCTCACTTATTTCTGTAGGGTTTCATAGAGAAATGCCATAATATTTCATTTAGGATCCTTCCTATGATAAACATAAGAGTCATCATTTAGAGCATGTGCGTTCATGCGCTCCTTTATAACCATTCTGTTTAAGGCAGTTATTTTGCGTTCAGTTATTTTTATATTAAATCACTCAAGGATTAATTGTGCTGTAACGCTGCATGAAAGTGACACTATCGAGGCTCTTGACAACCTGATTCCCCAAACAACACGACGATTAAGGTGGCGTTTAGGTTCTGCAGGAGTCATCAAACTTCCACCCCCTTCCTGTCCTCCATATTTTTTCTGTGCTATCATGTTAAACAAATATCTCCATGCTGATGTTGAAGAACAACCTTCGGATAGTTTGTCTCTTGACTTTTTGCTAAAAGTTACAAAGCTAACGATATTTGTAAAATGTAGATAACTGTATTCAAATGATCAAAAGAAAAACAAAGTGCTGAATGACAAGCTTGCTGTCTATGTAAATGCAATTTGTGGCTCTTTACCTGGTTCTGAAGAGTCCAAGCTAAGCACGGATAAAAAACGCTGCGAAAGAAGCAAGGTAAGCAAGCTGCTGACCAGCCACTGTTGTCGAGTGAGTCTGGCCACTTTCCTGCCTACCCTGCTGACTTCCCTCCCCTCCTCTTTACTCCGTAAAGTCTGCAACACCCTGCTCCAATAACCCCTGACCCACAGGAAGTAGACACAATGGACTGAAAATAACACACCACCTCCCCTGGCAACAACTGCCCACCCCAACCCCCCTTGCACGCCGCTTCTACACTACAGTACCCCTACAATACGCCAGCCCAAGATAGGTGGGTAGAACCAAAAATATCAGCCACTACTTTTCAAGCTGTGCCCACATGCCAAAAAAATGCACCTTCCCACTTTGAATTCCCAGCATTCCTTTTGATCCACTCGTGCACATGCACAGATATTAGCTGCAGTCAATACACACAGGTCCATCTAAGATTACAGATGAGTATCGTGGATATTCTGAGATATTTTTACTTTTAATGTTTCAGTAGAGACTGCAGTGGCAGCCTTGCAGCTCTCAGAGAAGCAGAGGGTTTCACACTACAGCAGGTTGTGGGTTGAGCGGCAGACTCATGACTGTCCCACTGCTTCCTGCAGGGGGACCACTGCATGGTGAGATGGATGACTTCTCCACAGTCAAGTCCCAAAAGCATCTGTGGGTGAGTGCCTGGGCGTATATGTATGTGATTAAGTGTTTGGCTTGGTTGTTAAATGAGAGCATGTTCATATGAATTTTTCTCATATATGCAGTTTACACCAATGAAGCTACAGAAAATGTAGTTTCTAGGGCTGACCGATTTTGAAAATATATCTAATTGCGATTTTTTTTGACTGACATTGCAATTGCGATATGATCTGTGATATTAGAGGGAATGATATTTGTTACATCATTATTCACATTGTCATTGAGAAACATATTAAAATGATTATGGTTAAGTCTGTAGAATATGATGTGTAGAACAGGACATCTCTGCAGCACGACATCATTTAATTTAAAAACTGTATTTCGACACACATTTCTCCTTTAATAAATATTGTGCAAATTGGAAATTGTGATTTTAATAAAATTTCAATTAATTACTCAGCCCTAGAAGTTTCTATAATTTATTTTGATTGCTTAAAATCTAATAAAATAAAGAAAAATTTGGACAATAGGAACCTTGTTAATAAGTGTTAGTCCACTCTCTGTGTGCGTCTAACCCAATCCTTATCCATGCAGTGAGCAGCAGCAGTCTAATCCAATCAGTCCAATGAAAATTATTCCAAATCACATTTAGTGGCCAGTGAGAGGTTTCCTTAGACATGATCTAATTAGCCCTCCTCTTGCTGGAGTCCGTCCACTAGGAAATGGCTTAAGATACTGTAGAGATAAGGAAATGGACTCTGATATGCACTTCTGTGTTGCCAGTTGTGTTGCATTCAAAACAGTGGTGCCTGGTTACTCAGCAAAACAGTTATTTAACGAACAAGAAGCAGGAAATTAAAAAAAAAAAAAAAAAAGCCTGCGATTACTGTCATGCATTCGCAAGCGCCGCTGCAAATGATATTTGATAAGCTTCCTTTCATAGATTAGAAACTTGAGTTAAGCATGTTTGGTGTCCTGTTCTACGAGCTGAAGTGCTGAGCATGCCTAGGCTTGTTACTTAGCCAACTTAAAGGCACACCTCCATTTTCAGCCAGTCGCCTGAAACTGGTACACACCTCCACTCTCTGTTGTCACATTCAGATGATACTACTTCACTTTCAGTTGAAAGGGAATGTGCGCGGTACAAACACATACCTCAGAGCTTGTGTACTGCGTGCGTGTAATTTCCGTACACTGATTCACATTTAGTGTACACACATATTTTAAGCCTCCAATACAGGCAGAGAAAAGATAACAATGCAGAATATTTTTCCAACTTAACTATGACGCAAAAAAAAAGTCAGCATTTGTAAGAACTTTTCCTCTCTTCGTCTGTGGGCTGACTTCTGTGGGTGTGTGCTTGCATGCCTGTAGATTTGTTCTAACAGCTTGCACTCATTCGTACTCTAACTCACCTTCGCTCGCCATCTCACACACACACACACACACACACACACACACACACACACACACACACACACCCTCTCTCAAAAGGTTTAATTGCCTAATCTTCATGAGCCATTGTATTATTCAAACAATATTCTATTTTGTCCAATGAACAAATTCATACATTTGTGCATTTTGTGTTTGATGGCCATGTAATGCGTGCACTGTTGTCTGCAATGAGTTCAAAAAGGAGATTTTGACCATTTGAGGCCATTTTTTGACTAAATAAATCTTACCAATCCAACTGATTATTCCCATCCAATTATGCTAAATGGTCATGTAAGGTGTCCTGTTTACATGATCCAAAGTAAGCAACTAGAAAGAAGGATTTGGATATTCTCAAAATACTGAATCTACCAAACACGCAATGAACGCCAAGTAGTATATTGTTGTAGTGATGTGTTTTCTGCTGAAGCAACAGTTTTATCAAAATATAATCTTTTGGCAGAATCAACTGGTAGAAGACGTGCGACTCGCGATGATTAAGGACACTTAAGGAGACTAGAAAACTGGTGCACATCGCTCAAACAAAACTGGCTCCCATGAGAAAGACACAACACTCAGAAAGGGCCACCTTTTATGGAAACCACAAGCTGTCGACAGAAGATACAGTGCTGTGTGAACCCTAGAGCAACAATGTTCAACTTAACTCAAGTGTTCAATAATACATAGACTATCATCTAAAATTAGGGAGTAACTAGAAAGAACAGCTACATGATAAACTTTCATCTGCTGAACTAAGGGTTCATTTCACCCACTTCACCAAAATGGTATTTTGTTTCCAAATGATCCATTTGGATCAAACGCAACCATTAGAGCAACCATACCAATCAGGTTCAAATAAGGCATCTTCATGACAGGACAACGTTGTAGGCGCATGTGCAAGATCACCAAAGCACAACTCATTGCCACTCAACATTAGCTCTATTACTTAAGTATCACTTTCACATTCTTGTAATTCATGGTTATTGCTCCTCCAGTGTGGTAAAAATGCACTCACTTTGGCTTGTTGTGGCAAGAGCAAAATCCAGGTCACCAATCAATACCTATTACCCTACTGAGTAGGAAACAACATTAAGCTTAGGACATGGAGAAATGGAGGCTGTGCGTCCATTATGTGCATTGTGCTTAAACACTCTTGTCCAGTTTTTGTCAATTTTGTAAACATATCAATAAAAGCAGAAGAGAGCATTTTCCTTTCATTTCAGCTTCTTAAGAAAAGGAAATGTATCTGCTTTGTTGTCAGTAACTAAGAAAATACCTGTTATATTGATGCATGAAAATTACAAAATATAAAATGACATCAGCATTTATACTTGTGAAACACAACAAGTATCTGTCTTTATGTTCAACTGCTGTTCAACACTAATAAAGAAACATACTGACAGAAACTCAGTATTACTCCCTAAATAATACATCAACACCACAATTACTGTGGCTACGTACTTTATATAAGAAATGGGAATCACTGCTGAAAATGTTTCCCAGACTGTATGTACTTAATTACTCTTGCTCATACAGTGGCCTATTCAATCTGCATACTCTGAGGACGGTTTGTGAGTGCAGATGGCAGCCTACTCTCAGCCATGAGAACTAAAGCTGTACTAGAGATAAAGACCGGCTCATCTGACTTCAGGATATGTTACTCCCCAAGTTTATCACATTCCCACAGTATCTCCTTGTTGTTTTGTCTTTCACTTTTAATACTGTTTTTCCTGATAAGCAGGAGGTTAAAATGTTGCACGCCTTCTTCCTCCGTAACCTTGACACCTTTATCCATTGCATTCTTTCTTTTGATTACCTTCTGTCTCTCCTCTCCTGTTTTCATCCTATCTGCCTTTGCTTCTCCTCACTGCCCTCACCAATCTAAGCTCTCGCACAGAGTCACATGCACTTGTCAAAGCTGCATCGTTAGAATTCAACACATTCCTTTGGCATGGCAGACTTGGTTCACATGATCACGCTGTTCCTTGACCGCTGACGAGAGGGGCTTAAACAATTCTCCTTTCAGCTCCTATTGGCCTACACACAGCCAAACAGTGCAGTCCAGCCAAATGTGTACATAACATTAAGAGCACAGTGGAGCACAGACTGTTGCATATTTTAAGTTTAAAACAAATACAAAATTATACACAAATGATGCTGAAGTTTTAGGATTTGGCTAAGAAACACAAGTTCTGGTTTAAGACATCTGAGAAGATTTCATATAGGATCAGATTCTTCTATTTCAACACCACTAAGGAACAGCTAGTGCAAATTATACTAATTAGTAAGTTACTATATGGAATACAGATGTTGAGACAGCTTCTATTTATTAAGCAAACTGTCCCTTAAATTAGTGGTTCTAAAAGTGGGGTCTGGGGACCCCCAGGGGTCCTTGAGGGGGTTTTAGGGGGTCCTCAGCAAAAAGGGTATTCATTTATTTTCACTATAATACCATCCATAAGTAACACAATGACAGACTGTATGACTATTTTGGTCATGGGTTTCATATACTTTCTGAAATAAAAACATCTAAAAGCAAAAATCTTATCAGATGGGGGACCCTGGGACAAAATCTTATCAAATGGGGGTCCATGGTTTGATTTTTGTCAGTTTAGGTGTCCTTGACGTGAAAATTTTTGAGAACCACTGACTTAAATCTCAGCTAAATTGCAAATGTGTCTGTTACACTGAACACCTGTAACGTCCTGATCATAAAAGGCTTATCTTGGAAATTCCCTTTTACAACTTTGTACAGTTCTAGGTAGAACTGCACCAGGACACAAGAACAAAGAAGAAAATCATTTATACACATCACTTTTTCTACCATTATGAATTTTGCCATTTTTTACATTTTCACTTGCCTTTGATATTTACCAACATTACTGGTTGCCTGTATCTCTAACCAAAAAGCACAAGTTTGTTATCTTATAGTGTTACCAAATTGATATTTAATGTCAAGTAACAGTATTACCTATTTGTATTACACAAATGACCAACCTTGGGCTCTGCTTGGATTTCGAACACTCAGCTGTTGGTTATCCAAACGCCATCGGGTTTAGAGACAAAAACTGTCAAGGTAATCCACAGGTTTCTAAGACACGCTAGCGATAAGCGTAAAGAGAAGAGAGCAGTGCCAGGGAAAACTCAGAAAACTGCCAAGAAAGGTGGACAAGGAAAGTAGGTCCTCCAGCCTCTCAGCTTCCAATCAGGCTGGAAACAAATACTCTCTGAGAGCAGGGGTCTCTACTGCATCTCTGTGTCTCTCTCGGTGTGTGCGTGTCTGTGTGCTTGTGTACATGTGTGCAAGTTTAACCACGTCCTCTGGCTTGAGGCCAGGCCAAAGATATCGGGCGGCACCATAGTAACTCTAATGCAATCAGGGACGGTGGCCACAACAGGACCACTGGTGGATAGCAAAGAGCCATCTATCTTTCTCTGTCCACTTTTGTTCCTTCTGAGGATTCCCAATCTAAGACACACAGAGAAACTGAATCAAATAAATTCATCTAGTTGTTTGTAAACAACATGAAAAGACAAATTAATGGCAATTAGGTACAGGCAGCATCCATTTCATTGAGGGCCTGTCTGACTCACAGTAACTTGGGAAATTACACAAGTCAGTAGCAATATTTCACATCTAGTCTCCAGGCTGACACCCCAACACCCCCTTGTCTAACTCAGCTTGTCCTCTGGCTGGGACAAATACGCACACGTATTGGTGCACACACAGCACAGAGCATGGGAAGAGGGGCAAAAACTACCATGACAGCAGTGGGCTATATTAAGGGGCTGCAGACACAGCGGCTAGGGTCAGATCACACAGCACCACATAACTAGAGTACCAGCTGCATCTGTGTGTGTGTGTATGTGTGTGTTTGTGAAATGACAGGTGAACCTTTGGCGTTAAAAGTGAACAGATACGGTCGCGCATATTTCTACCTTCAAAAGCTTCCTTCAAACCTGAGCACTCCAATCATACAACATTTTCAAGCACTAAAGTCTCCAAAGGCTCAAATTAAGCAGAGGAATACAACAAAGGCTTTTTGGAAAAATGTCTCTCTTGAAACAAAGCAGGAGAAGCTGCAAACAGACAACACATGTCCATTTACCTGTACCGTCTTCCGGGCATTATTTGTTGCTCTGCATCTTGCATCAACTATTCTATTCTTAGTGGTTTTGACACAATGGAAAATGTCTTGTCGATATCTCTGATGTTTGTAAATTTTCCCGTCTCAAAAGTAGACTACCCTACAAAGAGGAAGTTTTTTATAAGTCTGGGTCACAAGACGTCTGGCACCAATAGCTCCTCTTTGTCAGGCTAACTTGATCATAAACATCACATTAGCCAATATTTTTTCCAGCCCATTATTTGTAGCCCTGAGGTAGGGCTACATTGATAACATCAAGTCTAGACGTGACTCGTGATGTGAAGTGTCACAGCTGGTTTAAAATTCTTAAACCAAAATGGCTTTACAGATGCAATCTGTGATCCACATGTAAATTAATAATAGAAGCCCCCACCGAAACAGAAAAGACATAATTAGATTTAGATTGACAGGCCTTTAAATACACAGACTAACACTACACAGCGTCTAAATCTACTTTAATATTTTCTGATGCTATTAAAAGGTTTGTTTACATTAGTGATGTTTGCAAACACAGGAGTAATACAGGGAGCCTTTCTCATAAAGCAGGATTACTGAGCTATCTGTATAACTCCACTGAACAAATCTGGAACCTCATAAATCTGTAATATGTACATGGAAATAGCTGTTCCTTAATTATACTCTGCTACCCAGCTAACTACCAACCCTGCATCATGAGACAGCCCATCATTTTGGAACACAAAACGTCTTATTTTTCATCTCTAAGTCAAAGAGTACAAACAGGTCGACCTTCATGCAAAGCAATGAGAGCTAAACTTCACCAAGCAGGTGTGTAAAGTCAGTTGTGACCATGCGCGTACCCTGGAGACTGAGCTAAAAAGGTAATAGTGGTCTCCGTAGGAGTTCAGAGAGCCTCCTGTTGGTGAGGAGCGGGCTCAACTCATGAGTACTTGCCGAAGCCCACCGAGCACCATAAATACACACCAGCTACTGCTCAACACATGTGTGTAGACTGCTATGTTTAGTGCAGCTGCAGTGACAATTAAGCTTAATGTTAAAATGTTACTTATGGACTTCAAGAAAGCATGCGTCATGGATGGGCTTTCAAAGTATACAATTCTTTAGTGAGTCATCGTTCGTAAGTGAGTCATAGTGACATCTTTTGTGCCTCAGGGTATGCAACACTGCAAGGTTCATAAGAACCTGGACGCCTGCAACATCAGGTTCACCATCACTGTCCTTTTCACCCTCTCCTTTTCAGTGCCTTCTCTTTATTGTGAGAACAATTAACTGCTGGAGTAAGAAGAAGATGAGTTAAATCAGGATGCAGTAAAGAAAAAAAAAAAGATTTTGCAAGAGAAGGGAGCGCAGAAAAATATAAACTTAAAGGCAGAAAGGATAAAGAGAGAATAAGAGGGAGAGAGTAAAGGACCCCTCCTCCTCTCTCTTCACCCGCCATCTGGTAGCCATCAGCGCCTCACACAGGAAGGGGCGGCCATGCCTTGCTGGGGCGCCAGGGAGCGGCTCCTCTTCCCTCCCGGTGCTGCAGAAACAACAATCGGCCAGTGCATTGCAGTGCGGTGCAGTGCAGTGCAATCCAGCCCATCCTAGTCTGAGCTGAACGGTCAGCAGCAGCCCAGGACCAGGCACTCACACCCCAGCAGACCAGCAAAGAGGAGCACAGAGCAACCTCACATTCCTGCTGTCTGTGCCTGCCAAGAAGCGCTGGGAACGGAAAGAAAGAGGGAGAGAACAGAGAGCTGCTCTCAGTGAAGGCTGGCTAATGGTGTTGCTCTGAGAAGCACTCTAGTCTTTCTCATCCCGTTTGCTTTCTCTTCACTCTCCTTAACAATGATGACAAAGTTATTGATTGCAACTGTGGTATATCCTAGCCTGCACTTCATTGCATACATATTTATAGTCTTACACCATTAGCCTTGAAGAAATTTTCCCTGCTTTGCAAGAATTCAAGGAATGCACATTATCATAAATTTGGCCCAACTTCTGTTTGTCCTTTTTTTCCTGACACACTCACCAATCTGATGGGAACAGAGACCAGTGCAGCCTTTTTGTCTGGTTAGTGTAGACCATCTTTGGCCATCTGTGTGCTTCTGGTAGCCCTGTTCTATGTCCAGTACAGACTACAACTACTCTCTGGAAATAGAAAGCAGCCTTATGACACAAACTATTTTTACTGCCTGGAGTCATTAGCTCAACAGTCGAAACATGAGAAACAATGTATAGCATACATATGAGACAGATTATTCTAGCCTTTAAAGTGAGTCTATATCATATCAATGTATATGTCAATCAGGTCCGGATTCATCATGACTGGAAAAACAAAACAAACAAATAAAAAAACATGATGATGTGTACAATTAGCCTTGCCAAATAGTTGAGAATTTTCTGTCATCTGCATTTAATAATAGCTGCATTTGAAACTGTTCAACTTGGCACGGCAACAAATAGCACAAAAGGATAATTTTACAACTCAACAGAATCATTTTCCAAAAGAATACACAACTCAAAATCTGTTCCCAAGTTTCAAATAGGAAAACCAAGTCTGCATGAGAACCAGTTCTCTATAATCACTCCACAGATTGGCTGGCACACAGGACAGTAAACAGCTGCACCAGGCGAAAAAAAAAAAAAGGGACACATCTGTTTACAAAATGCTCCATGTCAGCCTTGACCTACCTATTCAATCCAGCAATCTCACTCTCTTGCTCCACAAAGGCAACAAATTACATTAAAAGGAGGATACAATAACGCAATTATTGAGGGTGGGAGGGAGGGTGCATAATCTGTTTAAAGCATTACCCACGGGGCAAACGACAATGCAGACTTGGTCACAATAAAAGACATGACAGTGGCATATTTAATCATTGTTACCATGTTAAAACTTTCTGAAAATTTCACTAACTTTATTATAATGTAGCAGCATGAACGCAAATAAATCCTGCAACAAATATTATAATCACAACTTGTTGAACATTTATACCCCATGGCCAATTTCTAAAAGCATTAACTTTCAACTGGAAAACTATGTAAAATTTCACAAATAAAGATACTCTCAAAATGTTTCAGTGTGACCTTTGGGTTTTTAAACACAGACCAAAGTTTACCCTACAGTACAGCTCTTGAAAACGGAGCTAACAAGACGGCAGCTAAACAATTGTTTTCACAAGATTTTGAAATTGTAAATGGTTGTATGCTTGTATAAACAATGGTGTATTGAGCTTTGAAAAGCAGCACTGTTGCTGAAGAATCTGCATAGAAGTATCCAGTTTACATAGAGAGATTATTGTAGTGTAAGTGAGTGAACGCCAAGACAAAGGCTGGACCTGATTTGAGGTCAGTTGATGGTATTTTTGTGCTTCCAAACTATCTGTATTATACCATACAGATACACATATGTACCATATTCTACCTGATGCTCCTTATAAAAGCCTGACTGAGATCTGCTATATCAAAAAATGATATACACAAAGCTGTTGATGTGCTCACAAAAATCAACAGGGCATTGTGTAGCGGCTAGTATTATTAGCAGTCTTCTTCACTGGAGGGAGTGAGTTGGGGGGGGGGCATGGTAGCCACATAACCTAGGTTGGTGATAAGAAGAACAGCAAGCCAGTGAACTGGTGACAACATGGCAACAAAGACAGCAGGCAACCAAAGAGGGGAAAAGACACCAAAGTTAGTATTGTGTATTCCACAATACTGCTGTTTGGACCACAAAAAGACAATGAGATATCTAAAATAGATCAGTCCAGCTGATTGTTTTTCACTGGATGGCCCCTCCAGGTGGTTTAAGTGATGTGTTGTTTATGTTTCCTCAAAACTGCTGTCGGATAAATTGATGGATAACACATACAATGACCAAACGGTGTAAAAAAGCGATAGGTCTGACAAATTTCATGTAATCTCTCACTAATATGCGGCTGCCAAACCCTAGTTAGATATTTACTATGTGCCACAGAAATACCACGCACTGCCAACTTTCAGATGGGTTTGCTCTTATTGGCTGTTTTGTTTTTGTGGTTGTGTTTTTCTTTGTGATGCAATGACATGTTTTTCGGGCTAACTACACTCTATAAATAACCGGAAGAAAATGGAGACCAACAACAATCATGTTCACTTCTATTGTGTTTTGAAACAAAGACCAAAACACCAGTTTGGTTTACAAAGGATTTGAACTGCAGGATTTTAAAAAAGCCAATGTTTTCAATTTTTTGAGAATCAGACAATTGATCATCATGGAATCTATTGATTTTTACTACACGTTTGTCCGAGTCCTTAAAGCCCAACGTGGTTATGATGAAACTGATATGCCTATGTATAACACAATGATGATACTCTGTGTCTGAGACAAAAGTGGACCGGTAAGGAAAACTATTGTAGTAGCACAGATATTAATATTTAATGATTATTTGTTTGTAATGGACATTAAATAATTAATGGCACATGCAATCCATTTGAAGCTGTGGCAGATCAGACAACGGTAGCCTGCTCGCTTCAAATGGAGTGCTGCGTCGTTGTGGTGGTCAGGACATGGTCCAGTAATTTTTCTTTTGTTAGCCTAAGAGGCTAATGCTGCACAAGTGCCCCTCTGTTGCATCCCGTTCGGGCTGCTTGTTTGTTTGTTTCTTCAAGAATGTGGGGAGGGGGTTTTACAGAAAGTGAGTGTTTGTTCTTTGTTCCACTTGCTAAGCAGATTTAATGAATCCTCTACTTAATCAAAGAGCTGTGCCTTTGTTTTCGTTTGACTGCGCTGCCACATTTGTTGCGTACATATTTCTCTTCAACGGTTTGCAACTGACAATTGTTTCCAGTCAGCCACAGACAGAGAAAAATGACTTATGGTTACTGTGGTGTCTACTGTAAATGCATTTTCTCCCAGCTGAGAGGATTCGGGACCAGCGTGGAGCATGTCCTTAGTCTCCCTTTACAGCCATCAGAGGTGGACCTTCAGGGTTCAATATTTTCCTTCTTCCGGCCTACTCTGCAGTCTTGTGCCCCTGCACTGAGGCCTTATTAAGGCCTGGACAAAGTGTACAACAAAATCCTAATCTGTTTTCAGTGGGTACATGCCAGTGTACTACAGGGATTATAATGATCTATGTAGCTAAGAGCAGAGAAAATGAATCAAATTGGGTCGGGGAATATGGTCAAAAATGAATATCACAATAATTTTACAAACTTAGCTAAATAGCTGACAATTAAATAAAAATTCAAATATTTTAAATCAAAATTTATTTAGGGCTTCCTGATAAAATTAAGTCTGCATATGATCTACATAAAGATCATATTTCATATATACTAAACTAATCAAACAGAAGTATTAGTCCTATTCCTTGCACTAAATTAAGATGGAGAATAAATGCAAGATGAACTGGAAGCATGTGACTCAATGATGACTAGGTGGTGTAGTATTTAGGGGACAGCTCCTGAAAATATACAACATTAGCAAAATTAGGTTGGTTGGCAACCCCTAATGTGTCATAAATCATGGAAATTATATATATATATATATATATATATATATATATATATATATATATATATATTGTCACATGCACACTGTTCCAGAGTAATGCTGAAAAGGCCCTAGCAATTTCATCCCTAGATTTGCTCAGGTCCCTGCGATAACACGCTGCACATGTCATAAAGATACCGGTCTTCAGGCTGTTCCTTTGAAGAGGCTTTTACAAGTGGACCTTGACAGAAAATTCACAGATTGAAAGGTAAGAGAAATGAAAGAGGAAAAGGCAAACCAGATGGAAAATGCAGTGTCAATGAAATGGAAAACCACAGAGGATACAGTTATGACAAACTATGGCTGGGAAAAGTCCTACAAAAGCAATTGTGGTTAGATAGTTTCACGCTGCCCCTAAATGAGACATTAATAGCCAGGGAGGGCACTTGCTCAGAAAATTCACAATGAATTAATCTATAACAAAGGCTGTATACGTTGCATATATGCTGTATATTAAATGCTGATTGAGTTGTTTAAGAGGCAAAAGAAAAAAAATTGCCCATTTCAATACATCCCTCACAAATTACAAAGTAAACTGTCATTAAACTGAAACAGTGACCCTCTGTTAAGGCATATAAATTTAGACTTTAAAAAAAAATTACACTAATTTAGCCACTGCCTGTGTAAGCAGTAAACACACTTTCTGATGTGTAAAAATTCATTCATAGCATGTTTTTTTGCAAAATTGTCTTGATACATGATGGCTTTACATTGGCTGCTGTCACAAGACAGCTATAGAGTTCACTTTTCATATTTTGTGATATGGTCTACAATAATACTATACTATATTAATATATGGTCTATAATATTGTTATCATATGATTACAACAGTAATAATATAGTTTTAACTGGTGTGTTCACTGGTCAGATATACACAGCCAGTCTCTGTATTTAGTCTGTGTGATAGATGTGGATTCATGGGTTGTTTTGGAGGACCAGACAGAAGCAGAGCTGTGGCTCTGTGCTCGGATTAAAATTAAGTATCTGGTCAGAGTCACTGATGCAAATGGACCTGCTGCACTGACTATAGTGAGGATGAGCTCCTGTTCCACACCAACACATCTCTTATCAAACCTTTTTCTCGCTCTTTTGCGTTAGAAAAGAGCAATGGTATACATATAGGTAGCAGGCTTCTCATTTTTAGCTGACCATTGCATTCATTGGTTAAAATGACAAACATGACAGACAGCATATTAGATCAGCTGTAGCTAATTAACGTTAATTCTGTAACAGTCTGTCACCTCACATCAACTGAAGAATCTCTCTGTTAAACTTTGACTCATATCACATCAGTATTTTATCTGCTCATCATAATAGTTCTGAATCAGGACCTACAGTATTTTTAATAATATATTTTTCCAAATATATTATATCTGGAATAGGTAGCCCCTGAAGCACAGCTCTTGAACATGTTAGACACATTGAATTAACATTTTGCATATTATGCTGCTCATCTCATTTTCAGGTTGTGAACATTAATTAGGCCACTAAAAACTGTAGTGTTTCTTCCTTCCCAGGCAACAAAAGATGATTAGACATCTTTGAGTTGAAGTTATTTTCGCCTTTAGTTACTGGTAAATGTTGAAAGGTAAACCTAATAAGATTCAATAAGGGATTTGGATTCGATAATCACAATATGGTAAAGGATCTGACACATTAAGATTCACACCGGTATTGTCATGAACAGTATGATATGGTATAGTAGTAGTATAGTATGATATGGACAGGTCTGCTGAACTGCTTGCCCCTTGGAGCTCCACCCATCAGCAGCAGAGCCTGAGGGGCAAAGTTTGCCCTGAGTGGTTAATCTGGTAAGCATGGGCCCCAGATTCTAGTCTACTGCTGCTCAGTCTGGAGATGGGGCTTAAAATTGAGAGCTAAAGGTGGTGGCATGTTCACGCTCTTGTACTGTGTTCTATTCTTTTCTATTTGTTTATGTTTTTATTCAGTCATTGATTCAACCTGCCACCAGATGGTCTATTGAGTGCCACACCTTGTTTCAAAGCTGTTGCAGTGATCTTGAGAAAGAAAGGTTTGGTTTTCTCATAACATCATTTTACTTGATTATCTGAGAAGATCACAAATTAATGGAAAACAATAATCCACAGCTAACCCTGTGCAACAAGCAAATGTAAGCATCTTCTATTCTAACAGCTAAACTAAAACACAATTTATTTAAGTAATATAAAGTTACATCTATTCCATGATATATGTTCAGAATTTAGCTTGACGCAACTCAATTTCCTTTGTGAGAAGACATCCTTTTAACTACTTTTTTCCAAGATGAATTAAACTAAGATATTATATAACCAAAAACATTTTCATATTACTGCTTGTACGTCAAGTATCAAGTCAGCTATATCTCAGTAAATGCTGATTAGATACGAAAAAGGGTGATTCATACAGTGACGTGGTTGAGTTATGTCATCTGTTTAATTAAGACATAAAACTGCTGGCCAATATACGTAGAAGCCTGAGTTCTTCTACTACTACTACTACTGTAGTCTGATTACTGGGAAAAGGTACATACAGAGGAATATTAAGAGTTTGGGAGAGGGTAACCAAAAACGGACACTGATTTAAGGATGGGCATTCAAAAGATTTGATCAATTCTGATTCCATTATTGATTACGCTTATGGCTGCGGGGACGCTGTGGTAGCGTGGCCCTGCTTGACACGCCTGCAATTATTATTATTAGTCATTATTATTGTTGTTATTATGCTTCTCTGTCTCTCTCTCTCTCTCTCTCTCTCCCCTCTCCCCCTCCCTCTTTCTCTCTCAACCCAACCGGTAAAGGCAGATGGCCGTCCACCTAGAGCCCGGTTCTGCTTGAGGTTTCTTCCCATTAAAAGGGGCAGTTTTTCCCTTTGCCGCTGTCGCCAAGTGCTTCCTCATGGGGGAGAGTTGGGTCTCGAACAAACGAAAATGCAAAGTGGATTATTGCATTTTCATTTTTACTCAAATAACACGTACATCTGTAGCAAATTATAATGCTATTGTGAAATTACATTTTCATATTCAGTGTACAATAAATCAATGTTGTTGTTATATTGACTGTCACATTATTTAAAATAAATGACACTGGATGAGGATTTTTTTGTGTGTTGGTAAAATATCAGTTTTTCATATTAGTATTCCTTTTCATGGGCAAATGGGGCAGTTGGTTGGCACCAACGTGGACAAAATATTGTTTGTCACAGTATTATGATATCTACATGTGATGGTGAAATGATTTTAGTTTTAACTTCCAACAAATCTAAGGGCCTTTTCACACCTGAAAGTCCGAACCAAGGTTCATGTTTTCTATTGTTGTTTGAATTTACAGAGAAAAATGAATTGAATGAACAGATTCAATTCGTTGCCACTATAATAATATTATTATGGCAATACTGATGCCGCAGTTTTTTTAACGGCAGGTGGCATTGCTCTCCCGTCCTCTCATATCCTCTCTCTCATCCTCTCCGAAAATACCTGGGAAGTGTCAGCATTTTTATCCAGTTTTATCCAGTTCAAAAATGGTGTCACTATCCAACAGAACTCCCTGAAAAAAGACAAAATCTGAAGGGTTGTATTCATTTTCTTTTCAAACAATACATTGTCCTAATGCTAACATTTTAGCATATACCACTGTACAAAGGGCTGTGAGCCATTAGCAGTGTAAGCTAACAAGTAATCTGACCAATGTGCCAGTTTCATTAAATGCTGTGTCATCCAAGGAAGTAAAGCTAAAAATTGTTTACTTACAGCGAGTGCTTGCTCTCCCTGACATGCACAGCCATAATCTGTTATTTGCAGGCGTTTGTTAAATTAAACTCATTATTTTAATATTTTCCTCCTTTAACCCTAATAAGAAAAATGGATGGATGAGTTTCTCCTTAGAAGATGTCTTGACAATGGTCCTTTTTAACGCAACAATGAAAACAGATTCATCAAATGAAATAAATCACTAGATTATTACCAAAACAATTCTTAGATTCAGCCCTAATGTTATCCTACTAATCCTCACCAGCCTAAAACCATAATGCTTCATTACCAGCTGTGTGGTTTCTATTTAAAAAAAAAAAAAAAAAAAAAAAAGTCAACTTCTCTTTTTACTTTGGACATCAACACAAAAAGCTGGTGGTGAGTTGCCAGATACGTAACTTTTGAACAATTTGTCATCTGCCGAAAAAAGGACAGTCAGCACTTCAACAGATTACACAGCCTCATGTGACAAAGCACAATGACATTTCACAGGGAGGGGGACCTTGCCCCAACCACCCAGGTTTTTTGTTTTTCAGTATTATTGTTGTAATATTTTAAAATTTCAATATTTGATTTTCCTTTTCCTTGACACGATATTTAGATTAAAAAAATACATACTCATCATATATGTAATATCAAGCAAACTTTTTATATGGAATTGCATAGAACAATAGTGATAGACAAAAGCTATAATTATTAGTTGTGGGGGGAAAAAAGTAATTTGGGTCCATTATACAAATCACAAAATCTTGTGGCTCCATTGTTTTCTGGACTACTCCAACAGTTGAACAGCAGTAAAAGAAAAATGAAAGCCTACAGGAAAGATCCTTTCTCTTTGATGCTGAAAGAATGACATCAAAACTATCATTTAATGTGAAGATTTCATCCAAGTTAAGTTTTCCTGTATTTTTGTAATGTCTGTACCTGATTTGGTTGACCTGATTAATCTTTCTTTGTATTTATTTCAGTACCTGTTATGATAAACCTAATAAATCTGGTCAGAAATATAAGAACTTACAGGCACGTGATAGATGGTCATTAATTCACAAAACAAAAATTCTCAACAATAAAAAGCTGCAAGAACAACTGACCCTAGTTGATGGTATAAATTATAAATTTGCCTATCAGCTGTAAACCACTCAAATTCTTCCTCATAAAACCAGTATCACAGTACTTCCCAGTGAACTCATAACCTACTGTGAGATGGCCTTCTGGCTATTCTATGCTCTGTGTCCTGATAACAGTTATAAAACTGGAGCCGCTTGTCGCCATATCCCCTTGAGAACAATTAAGTCCTTCGCCAGTGCCAGTGTGCTGTTTACTCTTCTGAGAAAGAGCAATTTTGGGTCATTAAAGCTACCACTGGTTTTGACATTATCTCAATTAAAGCAGAAGTGGGAAACACTTCAGCACAGTTAACATTACCACTCCCACGTCTTGACATACTGTACATCAGGGCGACTTAACAGTACAGTTAACTTTAGTTAATTCTTCTCACAAATGGTAAAAAAGGTGCCATCTCTAGTTAGTGTTATGAAGCTGTGAGTGATTACCACTAGGGCTGGGCAATATATCGATATTATATCAATATCGTGATATGGGACTAGATATCGTAATATGGCGTAAGTGTTGTCTTTTCCTGGTTGTCTGCATTACAGTAAAGTGATGTCATTTTCTGAACTTACCAGACTGTTCTAGCTGTTCTACTATTTGCCTTTACCCACTTAGTCATTATATCCACATTACTGATTGATTATTTATCCAAAATCTCTGTGTAAATATTTTGTGAAAGCACCAATAGTCATCCCTACAATATTGTCGCAATATCAATAGAGGTATTTGGTAAAAAATAATCGTGATATTACTTAAAAGTGGGAGAAAGTGTTCACAATTAGGCAGTGAACTGAGATTTTGACTTCCTCGACTAAATGTGACACCCTGCTGTTGTCAACGTGAGACAGTCCTTTAAATAAATATCCTGCCTTCGTGGCTTGATTTTAGTTTAATTGCTTTCAAAAAAAAAAAAAACATCTCACTTGACCTGTGGTTTCTGCAAAAACATCCCTCCTCTCAAGTTGCGAGCCGTATAATTCAAACATCAATACCAGCAATATCCACTGATCCATGTAGACTCGACAGCTAAGATATCCTACTGAAGTTATTTGCTTTTACACCAGCGTTGTCGTCGACTGCGACCCCCTCCCCAACAAATAAGCTGAAAGAATCGCACACAAAACAGTGACAATTTCACTGGCAGGGTAAAAAAAAAATCCATGGCGGAGAAAGAGACCTGTATTGTCCTCAGTAATGATGCATCACTTGAAAGCATGTCACATTGTATGAAGAGTGTGAGCAGCATGATAGTGAAAATGTATGTCAGTAAACATTAGTTGTAGTAGCTGTGACAAACTTCATTAAGCACATCTGACAACTCTCTATGACAGTATGAAATTTGCCGGAAAGGGGGTCATCCTTTGAGGTATTACACAGTTGTTTTGTAAATCATTTAATCCTTGACACAGGGAGCTCTGACTGTGCCTGCACACGCATTACCTACCAAGGTAATCAATATATTGTGTTATTAGCCCAAGACAATCAGATCCCCAGAGGTAAAAGCTGTGCTGCTGGATTGCTGTGTGGTGTGCATACACCAGCAACAATTAAGACCGTATCACGTTGGAAAAAGTCTCAAAACAACAGCCATGTGCCCAACTGGGCCCTTAAGCAAAACAACACCATCCTTCCCTTCTAATTCATGGTTAAGTACTCGTACTGTAAAAGGCAGACTGAGCTCTGAGAAGTCACACACCGTTTCAGGTTCAGGGGAAAAAAAAAATGGCATAACTGATTTGTTAAAATGCACACAAGATGAGGCCTACACATGTCTGTCACTGCGCCCAACCGTGCAAATGAAAGCGTCCAGGGAAAATGCGGTAATATTTTGTGTAACAGGTTACTTTATAACAGTGTAACAAATAGGATATAAAGTGCACTTACGTAACGTCTCAACTTTTTCTCTGGAGGAGACTTTCTGAGCCAGCCCGAGCACACCACATCTCCCCCACTCATATCTGCTCCTTTCTTGATCTCCCTGGAGTTTGAGCGGAGATTGGTGTTTGGCTTCGTTTTTGGGAGTGTCTCCTTGTACCTGAAAAAAAAAAACACAACAACACATTGACACAAAAGCTCAAACGGTGAAGTTTGAAAAATAAAAAAGTTGAAGCGTGGTATTTTTGTGTTTTTGAGAGCGATAAATACCGTCACTCCTTCGAAAGTCGCCTCACCGACAAGGCAGTTCTCTGAAATGCCCAGACCAGATTTTCCACGAGTTGTAGACAAATAAACGGGTATATCCTGAGCTTGGAGTGAATATAAACCTCCGCGGCGCCGCCTTTTGTACAAATATCAACGCTGACTTGTGTATTTTCTTCAAACTGGAACGCTGTGAGGGCAAAAAACAGGCGCAGGCAACTGAAAGTCGCTAAGTTTTTGTTGTTATATGTAACGCTTCATGCTAATTCTCGTCAAAGTGGAGCAAATCCCAGTTGGCGAGAGCAGATGTAAACGTCCCGCAGTGGAGCGATGCATAGTTTTCGTCTGTGCGCAAATTAAAACAATCTTCACCGTAAACACAGTGGTTCCGCCGAGCTTCCCTACCAGTTTACTCCCATGGTTCCTTAATTGTGATTGACAGGGTGGCTCCGTCTTTCCCTAAACTCACCCTCCTCTGGAACATGGCGGTGTCAAGCTCAACGGTCACAGCGACCAGAAAGCTGGACGCGCTGCTTTCAAAATAAATCAATTGTCAGATCCCTTAGTTTCAACGGCTGTCTGGTGGCTTAAAGGACCAGCGTGTAGGATTTAGTGGCATCTAGCGGTGAGGGTGCAGATTGCAACCAACTGAAGACCCCTCCCCCTGCCCTTTTCAAACGTACAATGGCCGCGAAACTCACGAAAAACACAAAAAGCCCAATAGAGCCAGTGTTTAGTTTGTCCGTTCTGGACTACTGTAGAAACATGGCGGTGCAAACATGGTCCTCTACCTATGTAGATCAAGCCCCCGAAGAGTGCCAGAAGTGGCCAAACTGTAGAATTACAACTTCTGGGTCCGACCGGAGCTCAAAAAGCATTTTTCCCACACAGAGTCATGGGAAAATGAGAGGCTGTAAAATGGTGGATACGTTTTTTGTTTTTTTTTGAGCGTCACAACCCTGCGAAATGACACAGAATTTGATCCATTCGGTCCAATAACATTTGGAAAGTCTAGAAGAGCAGCACAATTGAATTGTTTTAACCCCATTCAAGTTAGCTGGAAGGCTAAACCGGGAATTTAGCTGTCCTGGCTGGCAAAAGTCTCTGGTGCGCGGTAAGCTATGAAGGTCATTTCTTTACAGTGGGAAGTGGCTTTTTTGGCTTCATGCGCCAGTGAGCAACTTAATTAGGAATGAACAGGGCCCGGCCTCCAACGCTGTGTCCAGTTCTCTTTATATATACATGATGTAGATATAAAGGGCTCATTTTAAGGTAACAAAAACACAACAATTCTTAATTTGAGGTGATTATACACTAATTAAAACATACTTATGAATATAAAACTGTAAGTCTGTTCTGATAGATGCCTCTAAATTCTACACACTGCACCCATTATATCACGCCAACGGCTTAATTTTCATTGAAGTATGCGACTTTTCTATTTCAGTTTTTGTTTATTAATATTTGGCAGCCCTAACTGTCCATGTGTTCAATCTTTCATGGAGAGTTATGGCTAATAATTATAATTGTATTAATTGGTAAACGCAACCTTTTTATTTTATATTGTATTTTCCATTATAAGGTTACAGATTAATTCAAGGTCATGTTAAACAACACGCTCCCTCAACATGCTCACTCGTGGTCGTCATTGGGACATTTGCTTTGAAAGTTACCACCGGAAGTTGTATTCTTGTAATTCTGCGTGTTTTACTACTAATTTGGAGGACGAAATGGGGAGGCGGCAGCGTGCAGGGAAAACTGTGCTTCAACCATGGGACATGTAGTTCCAAAAAAACGTTTATGTTCCGTCCCAAAAGACAACAGAAGACTGTAACCCAGTCTGGTAAGTGAAATATGATGGGATAAGGCTGTATGCACCTCTGGGTGGATACAAAGAAGTGGCCTCAGACAGTTGGAGAAAAGACAAAGAGATGACCCACCTCTGTGCAACCCGAAAGGTCCCAACAAATCATTGCACGTGTAAACTACACTATCCATAATGCGGTGTATTCCCACAAGAAAAGTAGCCATAAAAACCATGTAATGTTAATGTGAGGACAGTGTACTCAGTGACCCCTCATATATATATACATATATACATATATGTGTGTGTGTGTGTGTGTGTGTATGTGTGTATGTGTATATATATATAAGTTTCACATGGCATATTATAGTTTAAACTGTCAAAAATTAATATATTTATTTTTTCAAGTATTCACATGACCTCAAAATTACTTACAAATATTTCTGAGATAATAGTTGTTACCATATGATTATTGTTTTAATTTGAACTGTATTCTAAAATGCTACCAAAAAACATGATTTATCAGTATTTTTATATGCAAATATACAACATCACCACACTGATTACTAAAAGGTTATAATTGTAAGGCCAATATTGATCTGGTTTGCCATATCTGATCAATATACTGGACTCAGAAGAGCATCTGTAGCTGGTCTAATCAACCGGCAACGATGTGTTTCCCGTGGATTTAGACTGGTATCTGAGGAATCTTATTGGAATGCCATTGTAATGGTAAACACTTCCCCCAAAGGATGTTCCCTGTTAGTCTATGATTAATGACTTTGCCATTGTACAGGCACATTACCTCTTTCAACAGCCTCTGTATTGATGAAGAAATAGAGAACAATTAAAGGCTGAAGACACAATACACCAATTTCAGTTAATGGATTCCTTTCTATGCCACCATATATTTAGCTCTACAGTCTAAGTGTTACAACATCAAATACCTTATGCCATTTTTAATGATGCATCAGATTCCATGTAATTAGTATGTTTAGGTGATTGTGTGTATTGTCTTAGAGAAGCAATGCCATTGTCCCATGTTGTCTCATGTTGCTTTGCTTTAAAGGTGCATAAATCTTTGGTTTATTTGGACAAAACAGCATCCACATGTTGCAACACCTGAGTTGCAGCACTTATTAGTTGTTACATTAAATGAACAGACATGACCTTAGCATATACTGTCAGTGTATCCCCAGTGATTCTGTAAACATACTTTTTGTAATGTATTCCGTTACTAAAAACCTAAAAATGTCAAATATTACTGCATTCCCAAGAGTCAACATTTCGACAAAAGTGATAAGAAATGTAATGGTTTGGTTGATTAATTATTAAGAATCATTGATTTTTTTTTCTTCTCAAATGCCCATTAAAAGCTTTTGGTGCTACTGCAGTGTTTTTACCATGTCAATTGCAAATTAGTAAAAATGGCACCTTTGCAAATAATTTGCTATTGCTACATTACAACTGTCATGTGTCCTATGCCCGTGGGAATAGTAAGTGATCGCATGTGATTTCCCAGTTCCCTTTTCAGACACCGCTTTGTCTACGCTCACTTCCATTTGTGCAGTAAATAGTTTTGCACACAAAGCAAAAACATGGGAGTATACATGTACTTGTTTTGATGAATTATGCAACAACATACAGTTCCGTATTTTTTAATCAACAAAACCACTTACATACTAAAAATGTCCATGTTTTTGAGAATAAGTCTGGAGGTTTGCGGTATCTACACTGAACTGTTTTCATTTTGAAGCATTTCATTAATTAAAAAAAATATTATTACCATCCTGCCACACTAGCTCCCAGAAGAAAACTGGGACTGGGGATGACAAGATCTCTTTATACTGCAAAAAAACAAAAAAAAAAAACAATGGATATTATGCACTGCAGGTGATCTACTCAAATACAAAAACAAAAAATAAGTCAATTAAGATGTAGTACCAGTGATTGCAGTGATTTCACCCAGTGGTCAATATATTCTCTGCAGTGGAAATATGAAATCATGAAATCTGACACGAGGTAAGGCAGACAATGAGGTATGCTTGCGCAAAACAACAAACTCATAACTTTAGTGTTTGGCTCGTCTCCACAGAAATAAATTTAAGGTTTCCAGGATCCATCTGCCACTTTGTCTTGCCATTGCTCAATAGTGCTAATTTGTTAATTGCCTTTCATTTCATTTCATTTTAGTGGCATGCCTTTAATATTAAATTTATAGTTTACTTCCCAACATCTGCCACCACACTTATTTGCCAAATCAGCACGGTATAAAAGAACTTTACCTTAAACAACCTGCCTGGTCAAGTAAGACAACACAACAACAAATGCAGATTTGCTTTTACTGTAGGGAAAGGTGAAGCTATTATGGATATTAACACAGTACAGCTGAGGTGTACATCCTGACAATTTCCGCTTCAAAAATCTGCATTAAATATCACAAGGCACATGAAACCAGCATGAACACTAAAGTCTCCCTGAATGATCAAATTAGAGGAATACATTAAAATATGCTGTCAAACTGTTGTCAAATATGTTTAAACAAGTACTTATATCTCTGTTCACACTAGCTAATAGTGTGAAAACTGTTTTAAATATTCATATTGAAAATGCCCAAAACTTCAAAATTTCCCATATATAGTTTTCAATTTATCGTATACTGTATAGTTTTGTATTCCATGATTATTCACAATGATATTTTAAGTCATATGTACATTTATTGCATGTGATATGAAACCTAGAAAACACTAAAGTACACATCAAAAAGATTCAAATATCTTGAAAATCAACCACAGCTCATGAAGAAAAACCTGCATGCAAATCAGAAAAGTAAACAAAGATTGTGAGCTGTGTGTTCAGAGATATGACAAATCAAAAAAAGGTCTGTTTATCTTACAGTTGAATTTCGCTTTTCTATACTGTGCACTGCACACGCATGTGTTTGCATATGTTTGTGTATGTGGTTTGTGTGAGGTAATGTCATAAACACTCAGACAATTCAGATATGTTCAAGTTCTAGACTTGAACCAATTTCACATGTTTATCAATAAAAATGTGGAAGTACTTTTTTTTTTTTTTATTAGGAGACTAAGAGCTGTTGAAGTTACTTTTATCATAGCAAATTATGTTTAGCCATATTTTTTCACATAAGGGAGAGAATACATTTGCATCAATGAGTCTTGTCCACCTAAAGTATCTAAATAAATTAAAATGGTTAAATGATGACCCTTAAACAGTGGTATAAAAACTGTTTCAATCAAACCTTTAAGACTTGAACAAAATCAAATATAAGGTCAGAACCAGCGTAGATGTTCTGTGTGTTTGTATGTGTGTGTGTGTGTGTGTTCTAAGATCATTTCAGTGCTATTTTTTAATGAGGTTATATGCACATCTATGGTATGACAGTTCAGGCTCCTTCACTAAGCAGTCCAGGACTCCCTTGGTGCCAGTTCATCTGGGTTTCCTGCAGCATTTTTTTTTCGTTCAGAAGACCAGTCTACTAATGGTATTGAAGCCCCCTCCCCCTCCTCCTCCACCAGATGGGCCGCAGCTCCCTGGTGGGTTATTGTCATCTGAACCGTTGGGCCTGAATGAGCAGGAGGATGAAGGAGCCTGGAGAGCCTGGGTCCGAGCATTGAGCTCCTGTTCCTATTGACAGCATGAAGGGAAAGAGAAATGTTTCCAAATCAGATTATTTTTTTTAATGCAAAACAAGAATAAAACATATACTAGAGCTAGTTTATCCATGGTGTAGTTCTATGTGAGTGACACTGCATCAGAGTTGTCGCTTAACATTGTTACAGCACCATCTAGAGGTGATTTACTTTAGTCACTTGCACAAGTGCGGTGGAATGTCAACTCGACACAGCACAGTTCAATGACTCGTGAAATTACACCTCACGTCTTTTAACAGGACAGTTCAGATTTGGCTTCAAGTGTAGTCAAAAAAGAAAAAATACTCATATACTGTGCAGACTCTTAGTTATCTGTAGCCTGTTTTCCCTCCCCGACTTTCCACCTGAGAGAATCTTATACAATCCTCAGCTTTCATAACCACCTCACACTTCGGAGGATTAGTGTTAATCATGTTTTTGTGTGTAAAAAAAAAGAAAAGAAAAAAAGCAGTGTTTCATCTTGAATATCCAATGAACCCTTTAGTAGCAGATTAAATACTTGCCCTAATGTTAATCACTTCACGTTGTCTGCTTTTATTAGTTTAATTTATAGACAGTGATAGTTTGAATATGTAGCCTCTATGTGGGAGAAGTATGTATATTTGTATTTGCCCCTGGCTTACCTGTAAATACAGCTTGTTGTCCTTGATGATAGCATCCAGTAGTTCTTTCTGAAGGGGAGGCTCAGCACTCAGTCTCATTTCATTTGCCATCAGTCCCCCATTTATGTTCTGCCCCGGTAGCTCCTGTTTCCTGTACATGAGCACATAAGCTGTGTCCTTGGGGAAGCGATTAGTAATGTTTTGCACTGATTGAAAAGATGTGAATGTCACTCTGCTATCATTGAACAGCAGCCAATCCCTTGCCTCCTGGCCAGTATTTGGGAGTGTGTCTACTTGTTCAGGTGGAACTGAGAGAGCTGAGCAACTGGAGAGGCTGCTCTCGGCCTGGCCATTCCCCAAATCCTCCTTGAGAGCAAAGCAATTGGCCGTATGCTGCGTTCCATCTGCTCCGTTGATGTTACGACCGTAAGAGTAGTAGTGGCCACTCTCAGATGATATACCAGAATGCATCACCACTGAGCTGAGGACATAGGGCACTGACTGGACTAGCATGTCTCCTCCTCTGTGCATCTGCTCCGCTCCATCGATTCGCTCGTTCTCATCTTCCTCCTCATCTTTCTGCGATGGTTTGAGCTTCTTGGCCAAATTCTCACTGCTCTCTGGAGAATCCACTTGCAGAGGGGAGGATGTGGAAGAGGAACATATTGAAGGCATCGAAGGGTCGTGCACAGGAAGTCTCATGAGAGGCGGGATGGTGACATTGTCCAGAATCTTCCTGCGGACATGGCATTTGGCATCATAAGAGAATCGCAGCAGGGTGAGGATCAGGTATTCAGGAGCTGACACCACTTTCATGTTCCTCTCTGCCCGCTGGAGAGAGCTACACTTCTCACAGAAATAGGCATTCTCTTCGTCCAGGATCTCTGGAGCCAGGAAATAGTTCACCAGGTCAGGCACAGAGAGAGGAGGCTCATTTGTCACTGGCACAAAATGGACATGGCTGGTCGGGCCTTTGGCCGAGCCTGGCTCAGGAATTTCACTGCCACCATTGACAGATCCCTGACAAAGAATCTTGGGCTCCTCAGAGGCCCCCTCAGACTGAAGGCCATCCTGAGAAGTGGCAGAGGGACAAAAGGCCAAAGAGAGGTCTGTAAAAGGCTCCTCTTTCTCAGAGATGCTGTTGCACTGCATACAGCGAATACCTGTGATTAGCTTCCCGCCAAACATCTTCTCTGTCAGAGTCCTTCTGTCATCATCAGGTTTGGCTTCTGCTGGAGTCAAAGGGGACTCTTCACCCTCTCCTGGAGAAGTCTGACCTGTTGGGTCTGTGCTGCTTGAGTCGACAGGGGAGGCAACCTTTGGCTTAGCTGATTCCAGGACCTGAAGTGTTTTCTCCTCTTCGTGTAACCTTGAGATCAGGAGAAAGGCACGCTCAACATTTGGGGAGAAAATACAACTGTGCATCCATTATCATTTGTGCCAATGCTGTGATATGGTACCACATCTATTCTTTGTTGATAGCAAGCACTTGCAGACACACAACACTCACAATCCTTTATATGCAATCCCTTTAGTTCATTGTGATCTTAATAGCAAAGTCATTTTTATTAATGTTACCATTCTGCGTTCAGTGACTCACTGATTACTCACTGAGGTTGTATCATTTAGCCTGGTTTCATTCATTTGGCACGAGGGAACAATATAGGAAAAGCAATTTTGACTTTTAAATAGACACACTAAGTTGACGCAGTCCTATTACGATTGATTCATCTAATCTGCTTGAAATGCTACTGTACCTGTCTAGAAGAAATCGGAGGTACTCTGAACAGTCCTGCTGAGAGCCAACATTGAACCAGGGAGGTCGAGATGCTTCCAAGAAGTTTCTGGGGGCGTATGCTGCCCTCTGTAGGAAATAGACATGCACCGCACACATGTAGAAACAGTGTTATTATGTCATCCACTGTCATTGTCCACCAGTGATAATAGTTTTGTCATTTTTATTACACAGGGCAACACCAACCTGAGTGTGTGCAAGGAATGCAAAGAGCAGCTGGAGTTTTTTCATTAGTGTGTTGGAACCATTCAGACGTAATGATAAAACATGCCGCCTGAAACTGAGGAAAAAAAGAAAAACATTTAGATTGTCCATATTTATGCTTTATGTATTCACAGTGCAAACTACCAGTGCAACAAGCACTTGTAGCTTTGCTCATCGAGTGTGTCTGTGTGCCCAACTCACTCCGTGGCCATGAAGAGGGTCTGTAGGATGCTGTTCATATAGCACGTATTCCCCAGGTTCACCAGGCCAGTCTTGCCTGTTTCGGACTTCCCAGCTTGCCTCAGTGGACCGGAGGCAAATGAGTTGGACTGGGATGTCCAGGCACTTTGATTCAACACCAACTTGATTTTCTCTTCTCCAGGTCTTGGAAGATCCTGATGAGACAAAAATGAAATTATTAGACACAGAAAAAAATGTTGACAAGAAGGTACAATTACATTCTTTTCTCTTTCTTAAAATGCATACGTTTTAAAGGTCTTGGTTATTTATGCAATGTTAAACATGCCCTTCTGATCGAAATTTTCTTAATACCAACATATATGACATTTACAGTATGAAGCATCCCACACTCCTTTACCTTGATGGCCTCTAGTATGTGGTCATAGAGGTCAGGGAAGCCAGAGTACTGGTACATCATGCAGTGTATGAGCTCAGTGAATTGCAGCAAGAAAGCTTTACTGGTGGACACGCCATCTGTCCTCAAGGACTGGACTAGATGCACCACATGTGGAACAACCTGGGGCAGTGAGGGATAAAGAGAAGAGAAAATGTTAAGGACACTATGATGCTGAAGGTATTGCTAATATTAATCATACAAATCTACAGCCAGAGGGTAGTTGCACATAAGGAACCCCACAGAGGGTTCGGTCTCATTTGGTAAGTATTTTTGAGGCTATTCATGTTTTTCGATACTAATGAAAACTGGCCAACTCAAGGGCCATTGCTCGGCATTTAAGTGCTTCACACACCATTAGCGGAAGAGGTCTGGGGTTCTGGGAAAAGAAGTCTACGCAGCTTTGAAGTAATTTAAGCCAGAAGAGAAGAAAATGAGAAAACCAATAAAGTGGCCATATGAAAGGGAAATGGGCTGTGAGGAGGCAGGAGGTCCCTTACCAAATGGAAGGCCTCCGGAGAGTGCTGGAAACTCAGCAGCATATGGGAGAGGACAGCTAGCGCCCCCTGCCGCACAAGGGGGTACCACAGACGACTAAATACCTATGGATAGAGGTGAAAAACGTCTTGTCATAAATACATTTATTTGCTTTTTTAGTAGTTAAGCAAGACATAACAGGTGAAACAAAACAGAATGTAATACAAAAGTTGACTCAACAAGGTTGACACAATAGTGTAATAATGAATACATTTATATCAACTGAGAAATTGTTTTTTTTAACAGCCCCAGGTAAATTATCTTTCGTTGAATTTCATCTTAGATATTACTGTAGTTCAGCATCTGTGTAGATTTAAAAGATGCATAAGTCAGTAACAAACCAAAATGAGGAGTTCTCACTACAAACCAGTTCAATTTTGAGCAGAGTGACGTCAATGAGGATAGTGAACTTCTGAACTGCAGCCAGTCCTTTTAGTAGAGCGATGACCCAGGTATCAACATGTTGGGCCAGAGGCCAGGAAAGCCAGTCGATCATCCTAAAAGGACAGAAGGAGGAGGGTAAATAATGCGAAAAAATACTGTTAACATTAACAGTGTACCTCCAGCTTATATATATGTTAAAGATGTAGGAAAAATGAAGAGAAAACAGATGATCTCAAATAACAAGATGTGTGAGGTAACCTGCAGAGTGCTTTAGTCATGCTTGCATCTTTGACGTTCTGGTCTGTGGTGAGACTCTTGATAAGCACTGTGATCATCTGGACTGGGATGTGCTGAACCAGGCTGGCCAAGGTGATGGATGGGTCAAAGGAGGGATCTGCAAAAAAAATATACCAGAATAAAAAAATGAACATAATTACACAATCATACCTTTTCTTTTATTCCAGTAGACAGTATGTGAGGGGAAAAAAAAGTACATTTCCAGTCAAATCTTACAATTGTGAAAATTTCACTGAGGACAAAAAGACAGGAACACCTTATGATATAATGCAGTCCAGTATAACACCACCATCACCACCACCACAACAACTCAAAAAGATTAATCAACGCTGTTGATTTAAACATTGTAAGCTTCACAAAAGATGCATTTATTGCAGGGCAGTTGTTTTGGTTACAGGATATTGAAAGTTGTTTTTGTTGTTTTGTCCACCCTAATCAAGTTTATTTTCCCCAATCATGGATTAAGTTCTTTAACATTGCATGTCTACTGATAATGAGTCTGATTCAATATTAATGTTTTCCTAAAGCTGCATGAGAGCACACAGCCTAATGTAAGCCAACTCTAAATGTAATAAAGCACTTGTGTATGTTTGACAGCTGAATACTTCTGTGTTAAAAAAAAAAAAAATCCTACATCACACCTTTTCTTTGATGGTTTCCTACAAAATGTTATAGTGTGCTCTATAGTGTTTGTGTAATATCTGTGGAGCGGAGAATGGATGTTCTAAATGTATTGTTTGAACAGGATTTTGACAGCATCTCTTAATCCATAGCATGAAAAAAATACTGACATTCAAATGCAGTTTTAAACAGCAGCACTAGAAGTGTGGTTCACCCGAGAAATGTAACTGAAATTTTATCTCTGACTGACGCATGCTGTCAGTGCAGCTATATAATTGAAAATGCTGCCTGCTGTTTGTTTTGTGCTCCCACACAGTGCAGTCACTGGAAATGCTGCACACATTAGGTTTGGGACTTCTCTAACATTCATCACTAACAAAAGAACTGCAGTTTTTTTTTACTTAAGCTTGAATTCTGAAAAACATTTTCACAGAAAGTGCTATTCAATATTTGCTCTTGAAGAAAATGCATTCCTTGAATTGGTAGATTTTGAAGTTAATCGCTCCAAGCAATGACAAGGGTGTAAAATGAGGCAACGGCCTGAAAAAATGAAAAGAATCGGTGTGCCAATAATATTGAATATTGTTGGATGAACATCCAACCTAAACAAATGAGAGAACTAAGCCAAGGGATCAAAGTCTGCTATTGGCAGAGCCTTGAAAAACCAAAATGAAACAAGGTAACTGTTCCCAGTTGCTCAATCATGCACTACCAATGATTCATTGAGGGAGGGGAAATTGCCAAAAACATCTATTAATGTATTAATAAAATCCGAATATGTTTGTACTACATTTTTAGGATTATAATGCTTGTTTGTAGGACATCTACAACTAAGTTGTCTCTAAACTTAGCCTACAGAAAAATAAAGGCAGTTTTTGCTCAAGCAGCAATACTCTCACAGAGAAACAAGACGCTTTACTCCTCTAAACTGCAATCACATGCATTATAGCCATGTTACAAAGGAAATAGTCTCACCTGTGGAAGAGATAATGGCAAAGACTTCCTGCAGTGAGGGCAGCAGTGTAGTTGGATCAGCCTTCCAGATGTTCTGCAGCAGTGTGCTAACCTTAGTCACGTGATCTATATACTCGCTCAGCTCCTGCTCTTGGCTGGCAAAGCAGTGGAAGTAACTGATGGTCCTCACCAGCTGCTGGCAGAACAAAATGCCCGACTTATCCTTCGGGATGCACTGCAGAAAGTCTGACAGCATGGTGCTCAGGCGGGCACAAAGGGAAGGCTCAGGACGTTCACACACCATCCTTAAAACCTCCACCTGGATCACGCTGAAGATCTCCAGCACTGAGGGACAGCTGATGAGCAGCCGCAGGCAGCAGTGAATGTAGTCTATTGTGGCTGGGTCTTTGCGGTCCAGCTGGCCATAGCCCTGCTGGAGCAGACTGAGGACAAAGTCTTTGCTGAAGAAACGCTCAAACTCTGGCCGGTGGTAACGTGCATAGGCCTCCAGAACCTGGAAGCCGACCTGCTTCTGAAAGGCATCTTCACCAAGCAAGATGAGCCGGGTAGTGAGAGTGAACAGCGCCTGACACTGCTCCTCTGTCACCTCTTTCTCTGCTGCATCCACTACCTTCTTCACAATGGCCCTCTTCACTGGAACAGCGTGATCGGAGCTGATGAGGCCCTCCAAAATCTTGTCCATGATGACAGTCTACAAAAGGCAATTGAGGAAATAATTCATTAACACTTGCAATCATGTAATGCTTGCATCAATTTGTGTGCCACATTTGGTATATTACAGTTTGCCTTTTGGGTTTAAATTAAACTAAACATGTTAAAGAGTTTGGTCCAATCCTTGATTGGTGTATAGTGTCCTTTCCACCCCAACCACCACACATTGTCAGCATTTGTTGAGTGAACACTGTCAGCACTCAAATGCAGACCATGGACTCAGCTAAATTTTTGTAACTGGAATGCAGACTGTATAGACTTTTTTTTTCAAATTGTTCTTATTCTTGAGTGTTTCATACATAAAGAAGTCAACAGAAACACACAGGGACACATTTGATACAAAAATAAAATTGCAAACAAACAAACAAAGTACCCTGACAAAAAAAAAAGTATAAACTAACAAGGAAGAAAAAAACAAAACACCATTGACAAAAGAAGGATAGTTCCTTTATATACATATGAAAACAGGTCAAAAAAATATAGACCAAAATAATTCACTAACATTACACAATCCCAAAATATGTGTAACAGGGTTCTTTTTAAGGTTTAGCATCTATCACAAAATTGAGACACTGATGAATAAATGTTACGTATGTATATTAACCTATGTCTACATGTATGAATTTGGGTTAATGCAGACTACCATACCTTCATGGGCACAACATTAACATATACAACATATATTGTGATGTTCAGTGTTTTTTTTAAATGTGTTAATTTTTATTTTAAGATCCTGGCAAAATCTTTAACAGCAAAGTTGTCGAGGGAGTTATTTACAGATACATGTTTGTAAATAACTGTGGATAATGAGGAATATGGTTTCTTTAAATGACATGAACACAAATTTTAGCCACAAGGGATCAGAGTTACGCTGTCTGGTGACCCCTATTACCAATAGGTCGATGCTATGGCTGCCCAGTAATAGTGTTTACGCACAAGAAGACCTGTTTTGTGCTTAAATATGTGTATATGTATTGTTGAGTCTTGTGCAGTTTCATATGTATTGTACTGTTGAGTTTTACGTATTTTAAAAGCCCATCTAGGGATGGGCATTGCAAACCATATCTTAGGCTATAAATGCTGTGGTATGTGGCATAAGTTTGTGCTATATACAGTACTTGTCCCTATACACAAATAAACATTAAATAAATAAATCTATAGAGGGTCTGTCTGTATTCTGTTTCTATAATCAAGTGTAACTGATTTAAAGAGTAAGAGGGAAACTACTTAGTAGTGATGGTGGTATTCATATTTATTAATATTTCAGTTTCTGGTTTGGTTAAAGTAGTTTATAAAAGGCATGTTGTTGTTTTTTTTAACCCTATTTTAAAAAAAATGACAATCCTACTAACTGATAATTACATAGTTAAATTTGCCATCTGGCTTAACAAACAGCATACCTGCAAAAGGCAGCATCATAATTACCCTTTTAATACGAATTCACTCACTTACTAATAATAATAATAATAATAATAATAATAATAATAATAAACTGCTCGCTTCATGAATACAGCCGGTGGGGGGAGGGGGGTGCTAGCATGACAACGCTAGCTGTAACGTTAACTTTAACTATTACCCACGTCCGGCAGTTAAAACATGACTTGAATGCTACAGACAACAAACCGCTGGAGACATTTCTCCTGCTCCGTAGCGACAATTGTTATTAATTAACATCCCTTCAACAACAACAACAACAACAACAATAAAATGAACAAAGCAGCCAAACAGGCTTGACGTTAGCCGAGAGACGTTAGGTGCCCCTGACTTAGCATAAATACGCCATTTACTGACAAGATATAGACTAGACACGTAAGAATCTGTGCTTACCCAAATCAAGCATGTCAACACTGTCCGACCAGAATATTCTCAACTGTCGGTCGATGTTAAACGTCTGTTAGCGGATAAAATCGTGTTATTTTGGTTCATTTGATCGCTCAGAATCAGCTGATTAACCTTGACGTCATTCCTATGGGCAGAGACGTCGGTAGGACCCCTGTGTGTGTATGTGTGAAGCGATTTTAGCCTTAACGTTGCCTGCTCTGTTATTGTTAAATTATAAATGGAAAATCGGTGGCACTCTGTGAGCGATGTCTTTAGGCGTTTTGACTGAAAATATTTAAGATGTTGTAAAATTATTATTAAGATATTATTTTATATAAGATATTTTCGCACTTTTGGACATCTCATGTGCTGCTTTCATGTACTCCTCGTCCATCTGCACTTTACAAATTTCAGGTCGAGCTGTCGTTTGTTATGGGCGCATCAGACCTTCCCCCCTTAAACACTGTTCACTTTTTCTCTTTCTGTTTTAGTGTCTTATTATTAAGATACAAACATTATACAAATAATGAAATAACATCAAATTACAGATAGGATCGTATTTTATTGATTCCCAAGAGGGAAATTTAGCATTAGCAACACAAGAAACAGACCAGAGCACTATAGATAGATAGATAGATAGATAGATAGATAGATAGATAGATAGATAGATAGATAGATAGATAGATAGATAGATAGATAGATAGATAAAACAAAAGCAATTAAAGAATTATTAGATAAAGTATATATTATTATTAAAGTAATGTGCATGATTGTCCATGGATGTCAGAATTGAGTGTACTAAATATTGCTACCTAAATAATCTACACAAAGTATATACATATGATGACTGCAGCATACAGTATACAGACAGAAGGATGGATATATAAATGACAAATAAATCAACGTTACTATTCATTACGTTACCTTAGTATGTCCAAAACAAAAAGTGCAGTTTCCTGAAGGTCCAGATCAAAGTGACAGTGGTAGAGTATATAGTAGAAATATAGATTTCTAGGACTATATATAAAATTTGTATTTGTGCATAATAAATGAAATTAAGTATAACCAGTCAAATAAAAAGTCAAATAAAATAAATGTAATATGAAAGAATCATGATGATATTATTATGTGACATTAATGTTTAAATAACACATATAAATATAAAAAACAGAGTATGATGTACACGGGCCTTCAGTTCAAATTTTCCATATACCGTAATCAAAAATGGGAGTTGTAGGAAACATAAATGGATATGATCTACTTTGTTCAATAAAAATCCAAACAAACTGTGAAGGGAAAGTTATCTTGGCTGTTATGAAAGCCACACATCTATCCACTGTAAAGACAAATGAAATCTTAACCTATTAGTCATGTCATTATGTGCATGTAATCATTATTAGCCTATTTATGAATGCCAAAAAAGTTTTTTACAAATGTACATCTCGGAATAGTTAAAGCAGTGTTTTAAATATTGTTATAATTTCTAAGGGGACAGTTTTTAAAATCCAGAATTAAAAAGATAAGAGAAAACAATGATATTGCCCACCAAGGAGTTCAAATTATTAAACAGGCGAAATGTTTTCTTGCAAATAGGGTGTCATTTTCTGTTGGAATGGATCCTAATACTATAACAAATTACTTTGGAGGTACAGGAAATATATATTAATAATGTATAAAAATGCATTTAAAGGATTTTGAAACATAAGTGATACATCAAAGCCCCAAGAAGATATTGTTAGACTGTATCTGTAAATTATACTGTTAAGCATAGTAATTAGCCTAAATAACAATATAACTTTTTATCCAAATCCAAAATCAGACATCAATGAAGTAATCATCAACGTTTTCGAAAATCAGTTTCATTGTGTATGTGTTTGTCTTACATACATTGTCTAACCTTCAAATCAAAAAGCTCAGCTGACAAAATCAAATCCTATTTTTTCCTCTTCACAAATACTCCAGTTCAGTACATCTCAACTTTTTGTGCTACATTAACATGAACTGCAATATTTCCGACAGTCTCTGAAGGCAGCATCACCAACTCTCGCGATAGACCGCGCACACACACCGGTTAGCGCGCTCGGGTGCCCGAAAAAAAAAATCATGCTAGCGCGAGCGTGCTCCCTGTGAACAAACCGGTGTCTCTTTCATTGTACACAACAGGATAGTTCTCGTTTACCGGGACAAAGTTCGGAAAATCTTCAACGGCTCTTAACACGGGAGCACACAGGGTTATATACTAACGGACGGTACATCTGAATCGAAGAGGAAATTTGATTTTTTTTTTTAAAATGTCCGAAAGCTTAAACTGCGTGGAACAGCGGGAAGAGCCGACGGAACTTGAAGAAGCTGGAGGAGCGGAGGTAAGATGGTTCAAAACGGGCATTGTCTCTTCCCAGCGCCGCCTACATCTCCCCCAGAGCTACCACACAAGTATAAACACTCTGAAAACGTCCGTCTCTTAGCTATGGGGTTCTCAAATTCGGCAAACTTATGTAAAACTTTCACTTTGTCAACATTAACATTAGCTAGCCGCGGCGCTATCATAGATCTTTTTCATAGCAGCCATTTTGACATGAAATACTAGGTAAACACAGGTGTTACTAGTGACATTAACGAAGGTTCTGTTCTATTTAGGTACAGAACCTTAATTAATGTTGTTAGTAACACCTGTGTTTACATACTAACTTATTTCATGCCAAAATGGCTGCTGTGAAAACGTCTATTAGCTCATGACAACAGCAGCTCTGTCCCATCCAGAGGCGTTACAGCACAGAGCAGCAACCAGGCCAGCCTGTTTCATAAGCGCCCCCTACTTCTTAGCTTAGCCCCGCTAGCTCCCCATTGATCACCACAACAAGTCCCAGCGTGCTTTTTGTTTACTCCTGGGTCAGATCCACTGAGCGAGTTGTTACGAAGTCTGTTCCCCCCTCGAATAATGTTCCCCTTCTGTTAAAATTGCGTTTCCCGTAGCACCACCTCTTCGGTTGGGGTGTTAGCAGAGATAACTGTTTGGGGTTAAGGTAAGCTTGGGGTCAGGTTAAGCATCTCAGAAAACGACTGGTTGGGGTTAGGTGATAAGGTTGGGTGCGGGTTACGGTTAGCGGAAACACATATGGACGGGGGAACAGACTTCGACGCAACACCGGCTTTTTGGGGGAAAAAAAAAACACTGTGGGAAACAAGAGCAGCACAGCGCGCTCAGCCATCCTGTCCGCGTCTTTGTTTTCAGAGGGACAGTGCAGCTCTGGCTGTTGTTAACGAGGAGGGATGCTACTGCAGCGCTGCCCGCCTGCAACTTGACTTTGGCTGCACTTTGTGGAAGGGTTTTTCCAGGTGTGAAGCTCAGAAGTTAAGATAAGATCAGATTAGACAAACTTTATTGGTCACACGCAGGGAAGCTTGTGTCTCATAAAAACAGAAGTACAAGAACAGATGCATAGTATAAAGAAGTAACCTTAAGAGACTATGATACTACGTTACGAGCATCTACTATACACAAAGTGAAACAAGCAAACAAAAGACAAAAAATAGTGACAAATAACACATACAATTAATGCAATTAATCGCGCTTGAGGGAATGAAATTGGGTGGTGGGAAAAGTGTATTGAGCCCACAGATAGCATTGTTAGTTCAAGTTCTTTATTATTACATATCATTACACAGGTATAAGAGAGTAAAAGTCTTTGGTTTCATCTCCTTGACAATGCAGTTAGTAAAAAAAGAAATATTTAAAATAGTAAAAGCAATAGTAATAGATAAGAGTATAAACAACAAGAAGAGTAGAAAAAAATGAGTGTGTGTAAATATCTATGTGAGCCTGAAATGAAGTCATTGCAGCAGCAAAAATAAAGTTTATAAAGACTAGTGCAGAAGGTAAACAGCTGATTGGTGTGATGGACTTGTAGTACAGCAGTTTCGTCAGCTAAAAACAGTGGTGATAGCAGAAGTGACAAAAGACACGCAGCAGCACTGCTTCACAAACTGCAAGGTGAATGAGCGGCCCAAAGCATTCAGGATTTCATGTAGGACGGGGAAGGTGTTGTCCATAATGGCCAGGAGTTTTGCCATCATCCAGCTTTCTCTGTGGAGTCAAAGGAACATCCCACACCAGAGCTGGCCTTCAAAATCACACTGTCTTGTCTCTTTCTGTCTGCAGTTGTTGGAAAATGTTGAAGATGGCAAATAAAAAGACCCGTTTTCACCCTTTTTTTTCAGGAGAAGTCTGACTCCTCAGATGCTGGAAAGGAATCATCTTCAGATGCCGGGCCTGATGGCCAAGATGCATCCTCCTCCTCCTCCACCAAAACTAAAGATTCTACTCCAGGTTATGAGGAGAAAGTGGTAAGGACACTTATTCTACAGCTTACGTTATTATGACAGATCACTCTGTTCTTGGATAAGCTACTAAACAAGTCTTTTTTTTTCCTGTGTGTGTGTGTGTAGCAAACAGACCGGACCAACAGATTTGAGTACCTGTTGAAGCAAACAGAGTTATTTGCTCATTTCATCCAACCAGCTGCACAGAAGACCCCCACCTCCCCTCTGAAGATGAAACCAGGACGTCCTCGCATCAAGAAAGATGAGAAGCAGAACCTGCTGTCTGCAGGAGAGTGAGTACACATTCACACAATTCAGGTTATAGAGCCTGGAAGAAGATTAGAAGTTGTTTGTTGTAACATATTGTTATTAGTAAGAAGTTATGTTCTTTTCTGGCAAATGTTGTTTCACCACTGTTACTGTATTTTGGATGTTTTATAAGTCCATGTCACAACTACTGCTTATTTTATTTTTGGATGTAGACATTTTGATCCTGAACTTTATGCCTGCGTCTGTATTTGACAGCAATCGCCATCGTCGCACAGAGCAAGAGGAGGATGAGGAGCTTCTGAACGAGAGCACCAAGACTACTAACGTCTGCACTCGCTTTGATGAATCTCCCTCCTGTAAGCAATGACCTGTTTTTATTTAGGCTTGAGAGGAAGGCATATTGAGCACAGGCAAATGGCAAATATATAGGATTAACAGAAGTGATGATTGTTTTCTTTTCTCTCATCCAGATGTCAAAACAGGAAAAATGAGGGACTATCAGGTCCGTGGTCTGAACTGGCTCATCTCTCTGTATGAAAATGGAATCAACGGCATCCTCGCTGATGAAATGGTCAGTACTTTCTCATATTTGCAAGCCCGGAGTTGGATTCCAGGTATTTTTATTGTGTAATATTGTTGTGTTTTCATATACCACTACGTCTCACACACACACTCTTCATACTTTTTGTCAGGGTTTGGGAAAGACACTCCAGACTATTGCCTTGCTGGGTTATATGAAGCACTACAGAAACATCCCTGGTCCCCACATGGTGCTGGTGCCAAAGTCCACCCTTTACAACTGGATGAATGAGTTCAAGCGATGGGTGCCCTCGCTCCGCGCAGTCTGCCTGATCGGAGGCAGAGATGAGAGGGTAGGCTTTATCAGAATTTTATGACTCACTGAAAAGGGAAGTGTAACTGGAAATATTCACCATGTTTCTATATGACGCACTGTAATGCTTTCTATTGTTTAAATACATTATATTGCATTTATAATGGGAATACATTTTGTCCATATAACCGCACAGAATTTTTGCTTTTCAAAATGCAATTGCAATCGCTGATGATTGCAGTTGTACGCTTTGGACTGGACCTAACTGTTCATGTGAAATTAGCCTCTGATTTGGGCTTATTGATATGAGCCCAAATCAAAATGACAGATGTACATTTTTAAAGAAAATGGATTGTTGTGTTTTTTTTTTCTTCTGAGATACGACAGATTGATTTCCAGCAGTGTTAACTTACAATTTAAAAACATTCAGTATCTTATCCCACGTGTTAACTATGTGTTAAAATTGATTGTACTGTATATCTCAAGGGGTGAAAGGGAGGAGTGAGGATTCAATTATGAAAAATAAGCTAAAAACTACTAATCATTCTTTTTTGTTAACGTGCACAATTGCTGTGTGATCAAATTGAAATAGAGTTATACATCTGCTGGTTGAAGACACAAAACACAAGATCCCACTTATTTGTTGTAAAATTTTTCCTCCAATTTCAGACTGCCCTGATCAGAGATGTGCTGCTGCCAGGAGAATGGGACGTGTGTGTCACATCCTACGAAATGCTCATCATTGAAAAGGCGGTGTTCAAGAAGTTCAACTGGAGATACCTGGTCATTGATGAAGCCCACAGGATCAAAAATGAGAAGTCAAAGGTCAGAATGTTACTGAAATAGGCATTTAAACACTTAGAGATTTCACCAGAACTACATCAAATTTCACACGTAATGTTCACAAGATAGCTCAATAAATTTATTTCCCCTAGCTGTCAGAAATTGTGCGAGAATTTAAGACCACCAATCGTTTGCTGCTGACTGGAACACCCCTGCAAAACAACCTCCATGAGCTGTGGGCCCTGCTGAACTTCCTGCTGCCTGACGTCTTCAACTCATCAGAGGTAAGAGTTGCCTAGAAATGACTCAAGTCTTTTATTCAGACAGAAAATGTTCTGTTTTCTGGTACTAATTTAATTTTCTTCTGTCCCCCCCCCCCCAAGGACTTTGACTCCTGGTTTGACACAAACAACTGCTTGGGTGATCAGAAGTTGGTGGAGCGTCTTCACACTGTATGTATTGAATTTTCCTGATGAAGCTTCAAATGAATGTTACCCTCACATTGGTTTAAGCGCTCATTTGACCTGCCTCTTTATTTATTTGTGTGTGTGTGTGTGTGTGCAGGTGCTGCGTCCTTTCTTGCTTCGTCGTATAAAAGCTGATGTGGAGAAGACTCTGCTCCCGAAAAAAGAAATCAAGATGTATGTGGGCCTCAGTAAAATGCAACGAGAATGGTAAGCTTCCTCAGTTAAGCTTAATTCAAGCTAGTTTGTTCTACACAGCTAATAATGCACATATTAACTTGCTTGTGCGGTAGTGTATAATATGTCATATCTCATCAGGTACACAAAGATTCTGATGAAGGACATTGACATTCTGAACTCGGCGGGTAAGATGGACAAGATGCGGCTGCTGAACGTTCTCATGCAGCTGAGGAAATGCTGCAACCATCCATACCTATTTGACGGAGCTGAACCAGGTCCCCCCTACACTACTGACCTCCACCTGGTGGTGAACAGTGGCAAGATGGTGGTGCTGGACAAGCTGCTACCCAAGATGAAGGAACAGGGTATGTAGATGAGGACTTTTTGTAATTGTCTTTATATACAGTAATTCATTTACAGAATGTTTATGTTTTAATATAAAGACGCTGTATAACGGTGAACTACCTGTGTTCATCATTCACCCAACAGCAACCAAACATCACAGAGAATGGAGGGAAACATGCCAATATCACTTGCAAGCTTGTTATAGATTTTCACAGACACATAAATGACTTTGTGAAAAGACTGAGATTGTTTCCATTGTTGGATAAAGAGGCATTACAATGTTTATTCTTGGCATTTATGGGGCTATAAACGTATCTACAGGTAATTAAGGTTTTTCATACATTTAATTGACAACCAATATGTTCTTCCCTTTCTTTTCAGGCTCCCGTGTGCTCATCTTCAGTCAGATGACCAGGGTGCTGGACATCTTGGAGGACTACTGCATGTGGAGAAACTACGGCTATTGTCGCCTGGATGGCCAGACGCCACACGAGGAGCGACAGGTGCGATGCTTACATCTCAACTTGTATAAGCAGACTAAGAGAGTAGTCTGTAAATTGAGATGAACTGATTATCAGATGTTGTCGTCAGAAAACTTTTGGATCAGAGTCATAAAAGACACTTAATTTTCATGTATGTTTGCATGTTTCAGATCTCTATCAATGCATACAATGAGCCCAACAGCAGTAAGTTCATCTTCATGTTGAGCACCAGAGCTGGTGGGCTGGGTATCAATCTGGCTACAGCTGATGTAGTCATCCTCTACGACTCAGACTGGAACCCTCAAGTCGACCTTCAGGCCATGGTTAGTACTCCGAAGTGCTGAACTCTCCTATATCTTATTCTGCTGTGAGGGGCTTGTATACTGATTATTTATAACGCTGGTTATCTTAGAGGCGGGGGACCTGACTAATGTCTTTTTCTTTTCTTTTTCTTCTTCATTTCAGGACCGAGCTCACAGAATTGGTCAGCAGAAGCAGGTGCGCGTATTTCGCTTCATCACTGAAAACACAGTGGAGGAGAGGATTGTGGAGAGGGCTGAGATGAAATTGCGCCTGGACTCTATTGTCATCCAGCAAGGTACCTAATCTACCTGCTCAAGCCAAAAACCAAGTTTGACTAAAAAAAAAAATCTAATTTATAATCAAATATTAGCTGCTATAATTGAGATACTTTTACTGAGTGGTTCTCAAAAGAATTTGAAATCAGCATTATAATAGAAATTGGAAGATTAGAGACGAAGGCAAGCCACTGAGTCGTCTTCTTTTTTTATTTTAACAGGAAGGCTTGTGGATCCAAGTGCAAACAAGCTGGGCAAAGATGAGATGCTTTCCATCATCCGCCACGGTGCCACGCATGTGTTTGCCTCCAAAGAGAGTGAGATCACAGACGATGACATTGATGTAATCCTAGAGAAGGGTGAGAGGAAGGTGAGTCTGGGTGCATTATGAAAAATCTACGGATGGTGATGTTTCAGATGGACTGGTCCTGATAGATGTCTTTTGAATTTTACATTTTGCTATAAAAATGAAAAACACCGACCATGTCATGTTCTAGACTATGGAGATGAAGGAGAAGCTGTCTTCCCTCGGTGAGAGCTCTTTGAGAAACTTCACCATGGATACGGAGAACAGCAGCGTGTACACGTTCGAAGGAGAAGACTACAGAGAGAAGAAAAAGGTAAACAGGCTACACATCATTAGTATTCAGTCTTTAATCACCTCATCCCAGAACATGGACGTTTGAGCCTTTACCTTGTTCCCCTCCTCCTCCTTCATTCAGGTCATTACCAACTGGATTGAGCCACCCAAGAGAGAAAGGAAAGCCAATTATGCAGTGGATGCATACTTCAGAGAAGCTCTGCGAGTCAGTGAGCCCAAAGCACCCAAGGTATGGCCGGATCAATCTACAAACACTCTTAAAATATAAGTTGTTAATGTAACAAACATGTGTAATTACAATGTTCTTACGATGGATGACATGTTATCCTGTCATGGCATTACATCTGTTTTGATTCCACTTTCCAGGCTCCTCGTCCTCCCAAGCAGCCAAATGTCCAGGACTTCCAGTTCTTCCCTCCACGTCTTTTTGAGCTTCTAGAAAAGGAAATTCTGTTCTACAGAAAGACCATAGGCTATAAGGTACAAATATGTTCTTCAGATGAGAGTGAGATCTTCCATATTGACTTGGAGAAGTGATGTGAAGAGATGTGACTAAATCAGACTGTGGCTGCGTCTCTTTTTAGGTTCCCCGTAATCCAGACATGCCCAACTCAGCCCAGGTCCAGAAAGAGGAGCAGGCTAAGATTGATGAGGCCGAGGCCCTGACAGAGGAGGAGCTGGAGGAGAAGGAGAACCTTCTGCAACAGGCACTGATTCCGCTTGATCAATATAATCAATTTTTGACTAATGTGCAGCAACTCAAAGCAAAATGTTCTGTCTCCAGATCTTGACTGTGTATATTTCGATTAACCGTGTCTTCATTGCAGGGATTTACTATTTGGAACAAACGTGACTTCAACCAGTTCATCAAAGCCAACGAGAAGTGGGGAAGAGATGACATTGAGAACATTGCCAGAGAGGTTGAGGGGAAAACTCCAGAGGAAGTCATGGAATATTCTGGTAATGACTCACTTTTATCTTCTATTAAGAAAGCAAACCCAAACTTTGGCGTCTTAACACATTTGGTGAATTTATGTTTGTTTCCCTCCAGCTGTATTCTGGGAGCGCTGCAATGAGCTGCAGGATATTGAGAAGATCATGGCTCAGATAGAGAGAGGAGAGGCCAGGATTCAGAGACGGATTAGTATTAAGAAAGCACTGGACTCAAAGGTAGATGACTGTCAGCAATTTAGCTGTTAATTTCTTTTAGATGTCGAATTACCTTTATCTCATCAAGCCTTTTGTTGCACACTTTGACTCTTAATCTTACACTGATCCCTTAATTGTCTCTTCATCACATCGTCTGCTCTTGCTAATTAATTAATGGTCTCTCAATATGGTTCCCATCTCCGTGCCCAGATTGGTCGCTACAAGGCCCCATTCCATCAGCTCCGTATCTCCTATGGCACCAACAAAGGCAAGAACTACACAGAGGAGGAGGACCGCTTCCTCATCTGCATGCTTCATAAGCTGGGCTTCGATAAGGAGAGCGTGTATGACGAGCTGCGTCAGTGCATCCGCAACTCACCTCAGTTCCGCTTCGACTGGTTCCTCAAATCCAGGACTGCCATGGTGAATTTTGGCTCCTTTTTACTATCTCTGTACTTGTAATGTTTTGATGTTTTTAAAATGTTGCCTTATATTTATGCTTTCATTTGTGTGTGTGTGTAGGAGCTCCAGAGGCGATGTAACACCCTGATTACGCTGATAGAGAGAGAGAACATGGAGCTGGAGGAGAGGGAGAAGGCCGAGAAAAAGAAAAGGGGTCCAAAGAGCGGCTCAGTAAGTTAAGAATCTAGCAGCTCAGCACACAGGAAGCGAGTCATGTAAACATTAGATAGAAATTCAAAATGGTCTATGTCTGATAGGCCTAATAATTTTCTCTGTTTTCCTAGGCCCAGAAACGGAAGTCTGAGGGAACTCCAGATGGTCGTGGACGCAGGAAAAAACTCAAGTTGTGAAGCTGTTGACAACTTACAGCATACAGTCAGAATTAGCAAGCGGCAGCCAGCTCTGGTAACGTTAGTCTTGGTGTCTGTGTTTGTTTTGCAGGCTGTGACGTACTGTGTAAAACTCTCAGATGGACTGATCTGGTTGTATTAGGTTTTAGGAAGCGCTCCTTTAAAAGCCTGCCTAGTCGTTACTTACCTAAATACTGCAGCTGTGTTGGTCTAGTTTTTGGTTTGCTAGTCCTATTTTTTTACCAGTACTTAATTGAAATAAATGTATTTATGCCTGTTGGTTGTACCACATTCCATTGCTTGAAACAATATGCACCCTTTTTTATTTTGACATTTGTTCTTTTATTTCCCTATGTGAAGTAGAAAATGTCTTTTTGAAAATCACAAATAAACTTCCCCTTTTTTTAAAAAAATGTTTGCACTATGGTAAATAAGACACTAATTCAAAAAATGGACATTTATATTTGGCAGTTGAGGTTTACATACATCCAAACTCTTGTAATTAACACAAAATTAATAAGCCATAAAAGTATACTAGCAGTTGGCACATGAAAATATACTGTCACCTGTAGAAGAATCATTTTTTTTGATACTGCACATATTTTTTAAGGACTTGATCAACAAACCAGAAAGACATATTTCATAATTGTTCAAGTTTCACCAGGGTGTATTAATACCTTTTTTTTTTTTCATAGTCCTACATTTATATGTACACAGATTGTTTTGCATCTGATTTCAGCCACATTGTTCTGGAAAAAAAAAAGTATTTAAAATGTGAATTTCTGCATTCTCAAAGACTAAAATGACAACATTTACAATCCCTTTCAATTACACCATATTGATATTATTACTCAACAGTGGGTGGGTATACTGCAGGCTTTTTAAAGCACAACAGTGAAATAGCAATACTAAAAATCATTTAATCACATTATCATTCATTAAGGTCAGCTTCAACTAACATTCAGTCCATTGTACTCTATTCTCCACAACACAAAATAATGAACACAGTGTATTACAGTGATAAAAAAACTTGGTAAACTAGGAAATCTTTTTCTTTCATGAAATTTAAACAAGGTTGCCTGAGGTGATCAAATGGCATTTGCTAAATTGAGCTTGTCATGCATTTGCAAACATTGGATAAAAAGGGATATTTTACAACTTTGCAACCAATGAAGCAGGTAAATGTTTTAAGGGGCTTCTACTTACACCCATGGTTCCGAATAGGCTGCAAAAAGGCAAAACCCTACAGTACATTACAGCAAGAACTACCCAACATCAGAGATCAGAAAGCACGCATTCTCTGCATGTAGGCTCTAAGCACTGACATATTGTGCTGTCCACAGGTTGTACTGGGCTGTATTCAGTGCTACACAAGTTGGGCAATGAAGGCACAGTGGTGGAAGAGACTATCATAGTCTTTTTAATAGGAGACAGATGTTAGGGTGGAGGGAGGTCGACATCTAGACCTCAGAGTTGTCTGAACTGCTCCACATGCTCGCTGGGCCTTGGCTGTAGCCGATGTAGGCAGAAGAAGACGAGGTGGTGTAAGGGGGGAACTGGGTCTTCTTTTCTCTCTTTTTGCGCCGCAGCAGCAGAATGACAATGGTGGCGATGAGGCAGATGAGGAGGATCAGACCTGCAAGGCCCACTAACATGGGAAGGGTGGAGGTGTCAGCCGGGTCTCTACCAGAACTCTCCAGCAGGGGGCGCTCCAGGAGGGGGTCGCGGTCACGGCTGGGAGACCAGGGCTGGCGCTGGCTGACCACCATGCGGTCTGTTCGGTCCAGGGCGATGTGCTGGATGTTGGTGCCCCGATTGTTTTCGATACCAATATCCTGGGACAGAGCAGGGTCAGAGAAAGCAGGGGCAGCACGGCGGTGGCGGTTGGTTGCCATGTTGGAGGTCTGAGGTTGCTCAACGGACGACAGGCTGTGATGGAGGTACTCCACACTACGCTTGCCAATGTTGCGGTTGGCATTTTCTCTGGAGCGGACAGTGTAGATAGTGTGGATGAACCATTCTCGACCAGCAGCCACCTGGAGAGCAAACACACAAATGTTTTCCTTCCATGCTTATGTGTGACTTCGTTACATGGATACATGGTAAGAAATATCAATACCTGGAAGAGTGGAGATGAGGAGAGTGTGAAGCCATCTGATCCAGGCTGTCTGACCAAAGACAGAGCTCCAGGTGTGTCTTGGGCCAGTGTGGCCTTAAAACCAACATCACCAAATGCTGTGGCCTGGGTCTCTGGTTGGGCCTTGTCCTGCACAACGACACACACACAGATGAGCTCTTAATCTTAATTTTGCTTCAATAAAACCCCAAAGTAGTCTGCTTGTGAATTCACTGGTTCTTACCAGAATCTTGAATCTGTAAAGCAGAGACGGAGCATCTGCCAGGCAGCCATACTCCTTATTAGTGGGGTTATATTTGGGAACGTAGCCGTCTGCTCCAGTGCAGAGGAAGACTTTCTCAATGCTGCAGGAGAAGGAGTCACCCAGGTTCTGGACTGGATCCACCATCACACGACCATAGATCATGGAACCTGAAGCAGAGGACAGATGAAACTTATGATATGAGATTCCCTGAGGTTCATTGTCCTCAGCGGTAATGTTTACTAAAATCCACTAGGTGGCAGTGTTGTAGTACCTTCTGAAAAAGCAGCGTCAGTCCCTTCTCCAAAGCCCATGGAGCCATCAGATAACCACAACTCCCTCTTGGACAACAGGAACATCTGAGTGTTGAGGCTAAACTCAGCTGCCACTGGGTCACTCACCTGGAGCACAGAACAAGGGTTACCATATACAGAACAGATAATTTTTTGGGATGTTTATGAAACTGGCAGACAGCAAAGAGCACCAAAAAAAAATCTGCTGTTGCATGAAATAATTTCTTCCAAATCAAATCAACTCTAATTCTGGTTTATTTTATGATATTAGGATGTTTAAAATGTTTTTCATAGCCTAAATGATTGTTTTTGCAGTGTATTCTGTATGGGTGATCTTGCTTTGTATGATGTACTATGTGAACCCAGAACTAAATATTACCAGGAGATTTTTGTCAGGAGATTGAGGCTAACCTGCTGGAAGCGAATGTCCATGTCAAAAGTAAGAGGCTCTCTTGGGTGGCAGACAGGAGGGATGCTGAACTCTGCATTGGGGGATGCAATGCAGGGGGTCAACTTCACTGTGTAGGTCCCAGAGTAGTCACGCACCTACAGGTCACACAGACACATAGAAACAATATTGTCGTTTATGAAGTTTGTGAAGACTTTACTGTAGCAGCAAGACGGATCTGATGGCATGACTCACAGCAAAGTCTGAGACAAAACTCCACTGCTGCATGGGCTGGTTGTATGTAGGCTCAGTTCTGACCAGGGCGAGAGTGAACGTCAGCCCGGGGTGGTCAGCACACATCACCATGGATGAGACGCTAGTCCCTGAAAACAAGCATGTACACAGTCATAAATCTCTAAAGCTGCATTTTGGCAAAACTAAAACTAGCAACTGTGTCAACCTTCTTATTTATGGAGTGACCTTTTATATTGTTTGCGCCACTTGCTTCCTAACTGTAAACGTGGCAGGGTCATTTTGACATTTGCTGAAATGACCTCTGGCACTTTCACACAGGAAGGACCCCTAATGTGGAACTCCAGAAATAGATGAGGGGAGGATGTGGGCCACAGGGTAATCCAATAGGAGACTGCTTGTATAGAATGACCACACTGGATGGGTTTAGGGTATGTGTGTGTGCATGTATGCCACTCCCATACCTGGATGAGACATAACAAACTGTCCCCTGAAGCGAGCCTCAGTCTTGAAGTTGACCACCAGACGACCCTCCTCATTTATACGCATACTGGTGGGGTACATGGCTCCTATTAAAACAGAGAAGTTTTTAAGTATTTAACAAATACAATTCAGTACACTTTTCCCCTGTGTGCACCAGCAGGGAGCAGTATTGGTCTAAAAAAGGTACCTTGTAGCTCAGATTCAGGTGGGCTGCCGATGCCGTCCTGCCACAGAATAGCTGTATCATACACAAAGGTGAGTTTGAGCTCAGACTGCAGGTCAAAGTGCTGCCAGCCTCCCACGGCCACAGGAGAGTGGAAGACGTAGGACACAAACAGTGGAACACGCAGGGTGACGTAGGACTGGACCAGATTCAGCACCTAAATAAGTGGGAACAAAAGATATTGTCTATATGAGTGTAAAGGCTTGGTCACACTATAAAGTAGAAGAGCAAAATTGATCAGCATGTCTTTGTAAAAATGTGTGGTTCTAGGAGCTTGGTAACAGTGAATAGTCACAGGGTTAGCCAGTTGATTACTGTAGCTGGTGAGCTAGACAGCCAGGAACAAGTTTCTTTCTTTTTTTCTGTGCTGGGCTGTTTACTTCCCCCTTCCATTTTGTTTTCAGGATTTTACATCATCATCATCTCACAGGACAATAAGTTCACACAGTTTATTCAAAAGAGGTATTTGTGCTGTGGTACCATCAAGTCCTGTTTCATAACTGTCCATAACTAAGGGTTAAATAGAAGTGGATGGTGCAACACTGTAAATAAGTTACGATAGCTTCCTCCATTTTGGACTCTCCACACTGTCAAGACAGTTTGCTATTGGTCAATGTTGCAAATTTCCGTGTCAAAGGCATTTTTTCAATGTGAAGCCACTGATCACAGAGATTACATTGAAGTGAACTGATTTTGCTGCAAAATGTCACAGTTTGGCATGACCAGATCTCCATAGTTATTGCTTTTATAAATGTCCCACCTGTCCGTCAGTGCCTATGGAGCCTCCACAGTCATTCAGGAGCTCTGACATGTCGTAATAGGTGGTGAACTCCCATAGGCAGGCCTCTAAGTTGAGGTTCCTGTAGAAGCGCAGTGAGTTGGATGAGCGCATGATAGCGCTGTATTGGTAAGGTGAAGTCTCGCCAATGATCTCAGGGTTCTTTGTGGCATCGGTGATGAAGCCATGGCCGGTTTGGATCTCATTGAAGTCCAGCAAGTTGGAACAGCGGTGGTTGCCCACACGTGTGCCATCGGGGCTCAGGGTAAGCTCAAAGTTGGACAGAGGTCTTGTGGAGATCACTGGCAACATGCCTGTTGAGAGAAAACAAAAAGACAAGATTTTTATGGATCTGTGTCTATATTAATAAACAATAATGGCCATATATGAAAGATTGCAACTATTTTTACTGCTCACCATCCATGTGAGGCATGTTAACAGTCAGTTTGATGAGGTTGGGGAAGTCAGGGTCATCTGGGCCTGTGTAGCGAATCTTAGCAGAGAAAGGTTCAGCTCCAACAGTGCCTGCGATACGAGGCTGACACATACCTGCAACGATTCAATAAGAAAGTCAATAAGGAGTACCGGTTAGACGTATTTACTCTCTACTGAGCTAAATGCTGCTGTCATCTTCAGTCTTATCTGCCCTCCACTCACCTTCCTCCTTGCTGATCACAGCAATGGGGCTTGACAGCTCCAGACCTGCATCTCCATTGGCATTGAAGGCCCTAGCTGCACACTGAACCCTGGAGCCAGCTTGGAAGTAGATTGAATCCAAGGTGATGGACTTGGTGTTGGTGAAGAAAGTGTTAGTGTCTACCTCCCTCATGGGGCTGGTCACTCCATCTGACCCGGTAGGAGCGCTGACCAACCAGCGGTACTGGGTGAGAGTGTCATTGATGTTCTCCGCAGAGCAGATGGAACCGGTTTTGTCAAAGTCATGGTACTTAGGGTTGCAGGCCTAAGAGAGAGGGCAAGGCAGATGGTAACTGAATATACTGTGTATATCCACTTTAAATTGTTTTTCAATAATGCCAATAATTTCTAAGCACTGAAACAGAACCAAGTGCTACAGTACGTTTGAGCACAGTGTGGAAAAAGCAGCATCCCACTTACCGTCACACACACAACAGGGTATCCATTGGGTGGATGAGGCTTGTCTTTGGTTTTAGCCATGTCGTCATACATGAGCAGGGAAACCACATTGGGCACAGCAGGGAATGTAACGTCTGCTACACTGTCCATCTCCTCAATGTAGACAATGGCCTTGTTCATCTAGCAAGAAGACGGAGGGCATCATTAGCTTGTTGTCAACTTTAAAAACTGACCAACACTTTTGTCTATCCAGGTATGGACAAAAGAAGAAGTTAGATTTTTATTTGATTCATATCTATCCTGTTTTGCACATAATTTTTTTTTCCAGGTTAAAAAAATCTATATAAATTTCACAATTTCTTGAACACAATTTTGATTTGCTGAATTCTTGTAAGCTGCGACGGCCATAACACTTAAACACATGTGCAGTTACAACATTTACATTGAGTGGTCAATGTGTGACCAACTTGAAATTTTGCACATTTGATTCTTGTACAAAACCCTGACATTCCCAGACTGGATCTAAGTATTCTCCAAAACATCAACTTGTTTATCTATCACCATACCTCTTTGGATGCAGATCCAGATGCATTTTCTGTTATTAGAATAATTAATTCAGAGGATTGTGCAGCCTTGTGCTCTCAGAGTGCTTTGTAGTTCAATTAGTCTTCCTTTCATCAGCGATAAAAGCACAAAACAATTTTGTCAGAGGTAACCTATTTCTGTCATGTGAGGGGTACATGCCTGATGTAGAGTACATGGGTAGAATGTTGCAGTTCTGTTTTTAGGTTCATCCACGGTTTGGCTCTGCTGGGACATTCCCCTCAGCATCTCATTCCAGAGGGAAAAGCTTTTTATAAGACACTGTGGTTCAGGCGTGCTGACAGCAATGCCAGCTGCTGCCTGGCTATTTTAACACAGGCTGACATGACAGGGCGCATGCTCACGTGTGTAGATGTGCAGTACTGTACATGTACACATATATGACCTGCTACTGGTTTGTAGCAGGTCAATGTATATTTGTTTGTGTGTGGCCTTTATCTCACCTGTATTTCAGCCACCATGTTCTCATCGGGCTTCATGTGCACAGTGAAGGCCTCTCTCATCTCTCTCTGACCGTCATACAGGATCTCAATCTCCACAAAATGTTCCTTTTCACCTTCCTTGAACTCCACATCTAATTCCCATAGACAGCGAAGTGAGCAATAATCACAAACATAAACATCTCCAACATACGTTCATATCAAAGAGGTGCTGTGCAAGTGCCACTTAGAGGCCACTAAGCCAGATACTTACCCTCTGACATCGGGTTGTAGTCATCTCCTGAGGTTGCAGAGCCGTCCTTGGTGTGCACTCGCACCACTGAGACCTTTGAGGTGTCTCCAACACGCAGGATGGGAATCTTCACTATTGCCACATCGCCTTTCACCTGGGGTTCACGCACACTGTACTTGATCTCAGAGAAACGGATGATGGGCTCTAAAAGAGGAAGCAAAGTGGAGTAAGACACTGAGCAAACGAGCATGAACATTATATAAATCAGCATATCTAATTCTCAAACATAATCTATCTGAAATTCAACAAAACCCAAACAGAACATGGTTTATAGGAACAGGAAATAAGATAGCAAAGCAAAAGATTTTTCACTTTAGAGATTTCTTGCTGTCAGACAAGGTAAAATATATAGTAGTAGCAGTAGTAGTAGTATAGTAGTTCATATTTTTATCGTGTCGGGTACAAACATGCTCCCAACTTATTAGTTCAGCGGAGTCAGTTATGGGTGAAGTGCTTTACTCAATGGCATACTGCCATCTTTGAGGTTATTTAAAAACATTTCTAATAATATAAAATACATACTGTCTTTGTCATCTGAGACGGTGACCAGCGCTTCCTTCTGCTCCCCGATAGAAGCTCCATATGGAGACTTGCTCTTTGGGGTTCCCAGGACCAGACGGAACTCCTCATCCTCTTCATGAATGGAGTCGTCCATCAGACTTACCACACAGGGTTTCTCAGTCTCACCTGGAGAAGAATGGTTTAACATTCACAGATAAGTGCTGCAGGGTATAATGGACATTTAACAAATGTTAGTGGGCAAGAAGGAGGAAAGGTTGTCTCACCTGGTAGGAAAGTGATGATTGATGCATCAGTATTGGGCCTTTCACTGTAGTCCATCATCACCTGAGCAGAGCCCTGGCGGGTGTAACAGCGCACTGTGGAACTGAGGCTAATGTCTCCACTGCGGTACACTATGGCTTTTATCTCCCCATCAGACTCATCCACCTTGTAGCTGCCATCCTTAAACTGAACCTTTGGCACTGTAACGACAGTGAACAACTTGTTATAAGAGAGTCACTGCATTTGTGTGAAGCTGAGTGCAATCTGCACTTTTTCTATAATGTTTTCTAGAGTCAACTCATATCAAGAATACGCTGTAAAATTGTTGCAGTCATGGGCATAAATAAATACTTACAGTCAGTGATGGTATCATTGATGGTGATGGTGGTCTTGCTGGGCTCTCCTAGTACAGCATTCATGGGCATCCGTAGCACAAGGTCAAAGGTCTCAGGCCCCTCCAGCTCCGGCTGACCCAGGTCATCAAGGATGGTCACCCTAAATGTCTGCATCGTCACTCCAGGGGCAAAGTCCAGGTTGCGACTAATGCCAACATAGTCGAGTCCAGCTGGCAGATAGAGAGGAAGTTAAGTTAGTAGGTGGCACTGTCTGTAATACAATATCATGACTGAATGCTTATGTTTTTGTCAAACTGCTAGTATTACCTTCTGCAGAGACGGGATCACTCTTCCTGGAGCGAACGGTGACAGTAGCTGTCTTGGACAGGTCAGTCCCTGTCCTCCAGACCTTCACCTCAATGTAGCCTGAACTCTCATCCACGACATACTCAGGTTCCCCAAAATACAGTGAGGGCTCTGTAGGATTTTGGGATGATAGGAAATTACATTAAGTAAATTATTAAGACATGGTACAGTTTCAAAATTCCCTAAGCTCAGCACTCTCTTAATAGAAAAATAATACCAACGTAATTGGCAAAGCAATGTATGAAGTCCATTTATTAAATTTCCCATAATCTGGATATTGTATTTTTATCTTGTCAGAACAAGGGTCTCCTCTCCAAGGACAGAACAGCAAATGCTTTTACTGTAATCAAGCATGGACATTTGGATGTCTTTGGTTCATTTAGAGTATATTTAGATTACATATCTTGCTGCTTTGTGATCAGGTTCAGGTACAAATTGGCACGAATAGCTTTGTAAACTCCCCCGTTTTTGACTCAGCACAGGAAGAGAGCTGTCATCCCTCTTATCCTGTCCTCCTTCAACCTTCCTCCCCCACTTATCTAAAGCCAGACAGCTATGTCTGAACTCAGTGCCAAAGGGTTGAGAATACACCTGAAGAATAAGGCGTGTGCTTGTGTGTGCACACAGAATGATGCATGAGTGAAGGGATGTTCCCAGTTTCTGATGATAGAGCAGCTGATAAATGGTGTAGAGAGGGGGGTGGCGGAGACAGAGAGGCAACCCTGCACTTTGCAAACGCAGAGGGCAAGAATTCAGACCCCTGGAACACATTGTCAATTCATCTCTCTTCACTTCTGTATAAAGCGTATTTTCATTACACTCTGTCCAGCCAGTGCTCTTAGAGATCAACTGATAGAGCTGCAGATTCTCAGCTAAAAGGCTCTATAGATGGCGATGTCGGCTGGTCGGTAGGTCCACCACTTTGGTCCAGACTGTAATATTTACAACTATTGGATGGATTGGCATGAAATTTTCTACAGACTGACTTTTCCTGTAGTGCCACCATGAGGTTGTCGCTTGTAGTTTTGAGTGAAATGTCTGGATAACTATTGGAAAACATTCATGTTCTCCATAAGATTATTGTAATAACTTTGGTGATCCCTTAATGTTTCAACTGTGCCATCAACAGATAAAACATTAATTTGTCTAATACTTTGGTTAATGACTAAATACTAATGACATTCCCACTTTGTGTTTAGTGCTAATTAACTAATGTTAGCATGCAAACAATGCTAAACTAAGACGGTGAAGTCTTAGCTGAGCCAAAAAAGAGAAAATCAGTAAAGAGAGAAATTTATATTACTGATGCTTAAAATCTGGGACAACTTCACCTACTGCAAGGGAGGCAATCCTGCAGGTGAAAACCCAATCAACTCTTGTAGTGTTGAAAACAACTTTATCCATTTATTTATTTTAATTTTCCCTTTTGCAAGAAAAATGAAAAGTTTAATTCGTAAGCAATAAAAAGGATTCTTGCTCAATTCAGTACACGCAGGGATATCACTGCTACAGCCTTACATTGATCTGACTTGACCACTAGCTTAGGGTGCCTAATGTTAGCTAACTGTAGCAAAATTTACATAAATATTGTGGTGTAACTGACATTACTGGGACACTGCTGACTTTATGACTCTTCTCTACTTGTGGTTTAAGTGTCTGTAAAAATTTAGACACACTTGCTCTAATGACATAAACAATGCCACGTAGACAGCTGTCTACATAAAGCATATATATCATTTTGTCTATTTAAATGTTCTTGGAACGTCTTGCCAGAATGTGATGAAGACCATGGGCCGAAACACATTATTTTTCACAATAATGTTGCTCACAATTATTTGTGCTTGAGCAGAAATGAGATAAGAAATCTGGTAATCTGATCTGGAAGTTAAATGATGCTGCAACAGACGCTGATGCTGAGGGAAAGATTTCTGGCACACTTTCAATGTTTTTCAGCATCGGAGCCAGCTATTTAGTACCAGGGGGAGTGAGAAGGGGGGGGGGTTGCATGGGGAAATGAGTGCCAACATGGCAACCTTAAAGATCAGTGGGTGGAAGAGCCAGACAAATACAGTAACAATAGAAACTTGGTGCTGGCGAGAGTCCAAACCACAAGTTTACTCAGGCAGGCAGATGGTTTACACACACACACACACACATACACACACATACAAACACATACACACAGACACTCTGAACCAGATTTATGGTGGGGTGTTACTTCAGGACCCACCAAGAAGTACAACCACAATAGAGGTTTACACTGAGGAGTCTTCTCTTGTCTCTCTGCATGTCTGGGAATGCACGCTGATTATTTATACATAAAGTTCAATTGTACTCCTGTTCCAAATTGCACAGGAGGGATGCTTACACTATGTCACTACAACAAGCAAGTGCAGGAAATTAGCCTTGGTGAATGGTTGCAGAGATAGAGCAGGAAGGAAGGAAGGGAGAAGCAGGAGGAAAACTGGTCTGGTATTCCTGGTCGCAAAAGTAAGAGCAGAACGACTCCCAGGAATTTGATGGCAACTATTTGTCAAGTTTGTTAAGACGTTCTTTGACAGACCAAATCAAAGCACTGACCACTTCGTGATTTCTAGTTCTTAAAAATTGCATTCCTTCTCAAATTAAAAACAGAAATGCAGTAAGTCTAGTAATATTTTTAACTGAAAGGGGAAACATAGCACTGAATACCATCAAACCGGGGGGAAGGAGTAAAAACATGCCAGTAATTTGGATTCCCTGCACAATAGCCCCTCTATCTCCACCACCTGCCTTTTGGTCCCTGCAGACAAAGGGATGCCCTCTGTTTCCCCTGAGCTGCTCTGAATGCCAATGAGTTCGCCCGAGGAGCAGAGCAAAGTTTAAAGTCCTTTTATCTGTCAGACAGGCTACAGTAGTGTAACATAACATCCACTGAGGCTGCCTTTCTCACTCTTAACACCTGTCTATTGTTATCTTGTTTCTAACATAGACATGGACAGACAGAGTGTGGCAGATAAAGGAAGTGTGTAAACAGAGCAGTTAGACTCATGCATGGGAAAAGTAATGGACTTGAAATATAGTATAAAGCCATTAAGGCAAGTGGAGAATCCAGGGCTTTTGTTTTGGCGACTGTGGTTATGATACCGTCTGAGCACCTTTGGTGGATTAATAATGTGCAAATACTAAAATGCAGAAGTAGAGCATCAAAGGGGAACAGGATCACCCACACCTGCCACCATGAGCTTCGGTAGCACTGTAACCACAGCACATGATGCCGTTCTTCCTAAAAACTCATGTTTCTGTAAGTAACCTATGAATCCAAGTCAAGTGGGGAAAATGGCTTTCAAAGTGTCTCCAGAGACAAACAGCATGAAGAAAATGGAGCTCTTTACTTGCAAAAAAGTGATTAAAATCTAACATTAAAATAGGAAAATGTGTTTTGGGCTACGTGCGTGTTGTCAGGAATTTTTTCTGATATTTCTCTGTGAGGGATTTTGTTGTTTTTGTGCATCAGAAACTTTAACTAACTAATTTTCACATTCAACAAGCTGCAACCAGCAAATTTTTAGCATTTTTGCTTAAAAAATGACTAAAATGATTGCTCAATTATCTATTAATTAATAGTTGCAGCTCTCTATAGATCAGAATCATACTTCAAACCTTTGCGACAACATTAATAATCACAGACGTCAGTCAGTAAAAAGACTATTTTGCAAATATCAATGTATTTCTTTGACGTTGGGTGAATTAATGCAATGTTGCGTATTAATGATGTAATCTGATTAGAAATCACTTCATTGATCACTTGCCTGGACTGATTGGCACCTTTATGGCCTGTAAACATTAAGAAAAGATGCACCTCTTCTACCCTTTTATATGCACAATACAGTATTCTGTATAACTGAACGCTGCTGGAGTGAGAAAAGTGACAGAACAAGCCCAATGATTGAACTCCATTAACAATATCGACAACTCAGTTTCACTGGTTACGAGTTGCTTCACTCACCATCATCGCTGTCTGCCAAGATAATGACCTTGGCAGATGGGAAGTTGGCGCCCACCTGACCTCCCATGGGCATGCTGAGGCTGACATTGAAGCTCTCTTCTTCCTCATACAGGGAGTCATCGATGATGATGATGCGACAGAGTTTCTCACGCTCATCCTTGTCAAAGCGCAGCACGCTGGTGTGGTCCTCAGGTCGGGTGATGTAATCGGAGTAGGACAGGACAGTGCTGGGTATGGTGCCGGTGGCCGTGGCTGAGGAATTATGGGATTAGAGAAAATAGTTAACATAAAGTAAAGACAATAACTAATGTTATGTTGAAATAATAAAGTACTCTTATATAGTACATTGTAAAAACACTTCTGACAGTTTCAGTGTCTTAAAATGACTAAAATATGGAAGCCCAGGAAAAAAGGTTCCGACATTCATCCTACTTATTACCTTTTAATTGCCATAAAACTTCATATTTAAACCTGAGATTAATTGCAGACAGGTTTGTATCACCTTGCTGAGTGTAACAAACAACCATGAGTTCCTGGCTGGCATCTCCTGAGCGGCGGACTGGCACCAACAGCTCCCCGACATCCTCCTCAATTTTGAATTCTGCTTGAGGAATGAACACAGTCGACTCTGTTGCGGAAGAGAAACAAAGACGATGAGCAATCATGCATAACGAGTACACTTGTTCAATACTCAAATAACAGATATTACCATCTCCGGGGTCCACTATCTCCACTATTGCAGTGTCGGGAAACTCCAGCACAGCCATGACTGGGTCTGACAGCTGTATCTCAAACGTCTCTGAGGTCTCAAACTCCTGGTCTGTGAAGATCTTCACCCTCCAGGTAGCTGTGGTCTGACCGGGGTTGAACTGGACCTGCTTTTGGGCTTTACCGCGGAAGTCTTTGTCTTTCTCAGCTGTGCCATCCTTGGTGGCAATACCTAAAAGAAAGGGATTTTTGAGAGTACTTTTTTTTTAAGCCTCTCCAGTGCTTCAGTATCCAAGCATTCAAACAATACATGTCAAGATTTACACACAGGTATGGTGGACGGCTTCTGTCCGATGTCAAAAAACATAGAATGTATTTTTCCAAACAGATTGCTTGGGTTTATACAAGGTTAAAATCTGCATCTGTGCTGTTATTTATTGCCATGTTTGTTCCTGTACATGCCTCGTGCATCTTCAAAGACAGAAGCACACATGGTGCCATATGCTGTTATAAATCTGTAGCGCCCAAGTGTCTGATGCAGCTAAACACACCAGCATGTTGACATTTCCTTTTGACCTATACTACAAAAGGTTATATATACTCTCAATCAGACCTCACAGACAAGACAGGAAATGGAGTGCCATTCAAACAAGAAAACAAAAGATACTAGGTTGTTCATGTGGTGTTGATTTTTAAGTTTTCTTCAGTTTAACTACGGAGGTGAACTGAGGAAAATCTTAAAGCCTTAAACAGCCTTAAAGCAATCTGCATAGAGCTTAAATGAGAGGGTTATGTTTAGGTTTTATAGCAGGTCTGGCCTTCGAAATGGCTTGGCAATAAGAGAATACAGTCTTAGGGAACAGTTACCGTGGCAGTAATTCTTTGTTAAAATGTCAGTTTAATAAGGGCATGTTGTCTAGTGTCCTCATCTATCATAGCATCATCTTTTTTTGTATGTGACAGGTAACAGAAATGCCATGGAGATCAGATCCTCGCTCAAATGGGAAAAAAGGGTAAAAAGAAACAAAAAATGATGTATTCTTTGTCCAGCAACTATATGGCTTAAACCAAATACCCAAAACTTAATCCATAAATATATAATGTATAAATCTGTAAATCAAGTTATTAGTCATTAAGTTAAAAAACATAAATCACACATATCATGACAAAAGCTAAAGAAATGACTGTTAACACTTACTGATGAAGGAGGTTTCCCCCAGGTATCCTCTACGTTTGAGTGTCACCTCCAGGAACTTGGCGTCCTCGTCCACTAAGTAGTATTCTCTCTCCAGAGAGATCCAGGCCCAGTTGAGCCGGAATGGCTGAGGCTTTAGTTTGTTTCCACCTAAAGGAAGGAAAAAAAAAGCTTAATGCACCAACATTTTATTTAAAAGACGTCTCCACTGCACACTACCATAAGGAAACAATCTAATTTGCTGGTGTTAGGAGCCACTGAGGCATTAACTGCAATCCTCTCTTGGCTTAAGGATAAAAGAAATTAAAGGGGCATTTTCATTTTGTAAGGGTAACGTGATAGCTTAATGCCAGAGCTTTCCCTAAACTTCACTTCACTGGGCCTCAAGAAGAGTTTCCTTACTTTTTATTTTCTCTGATTCTCATTTGCCTTCCATCTCTCCTAACAACTCTCTCTTAATTTGCGTCTTTCGTTATCTTTTTAGTCCGAGTTCAGATTCTCAACCCTCAGTCGGACACGTACAAACGTAGATATGCATGGTCTGCTCATGGAAACATTCTGTCATAGTTTTATTTCTTTAATGAGCTGGCCTCTTGTGAAGCTGTCTCACCCTATCATACCCACACTCTGTCGCTCTCCCTCTCATACAAGGTAAAGTGTGAGTGTGAGCAGGTCAGAGAGAGCAGCGAGGCTTCTTCTTTTTTCCATTAGTCACCTCAAAGGGTGACTGCAAAGTCAGACTCCTGGTTTTGCCAAGTAAACACCAAAACCCAGTTCTCAAACTAATTTCTATATCCTACCACGTCTTGTAACAAAATCTGCAGGATATTCAGCACATATTATCAATTAATCATTTGATTTGAGCCTGCAACACTTTATGACCTTGATTTAAAAACCTCCTTTTTATCTGTGAGAGCGCTCGTAAAACACACATCTGAACAAAACAGTCGACATGAATCATCCAAAACCATTGATCCACAAACTATATGCCCAATTCTGTCCTTAATCCATACTATCTCATGACTCATGTAATCCCTCAAACGAAAGCTGTCAGCTCTCTTATGGTCACTGACTTGATACTGGCTGCTGCAGAGATATTTAAGATTATGGGTTCTGCTGCATAATCTGTATGTTTTTTTTTTACGACAGCGCTCTAATGTCTTATCCATTAGTGAGACGAGCCTGGTGACCTGCAACGTTTGATGTGAAATGGGTCATGGTCAGTGGATTCTTTGGATCAGGGAGGTTAGAGAGGGTTGTCTCTCTTTAGTCTTGCACCGCTGGTCATGCTAACAGCGGCCCCGTTGACCTAACTCTGCTGAAGAACTCTGCTTAGAGGAGTGAGGGAACTTTATTCAGGCAGTTATATGAAGAAACATTTAGCAGTTAGATATGACGGGCATTATTTAATATTTGGGATGATACACGTCTGAGAAAGTACAGATGTATTTGTATTTATACTCTCTGCACTGGATTGTACCTGCAGCGGAGCATGAAAAAAAAAGCAAACTGTGCACAGAGAACAATGCAAGGAGCGTCTGCTTGTCCACACAATAAACCAGCATTGAGCTCAGTTTTGCCTCAGTGAGGAAGAAAGAGGCTGTGGTCTTTATGCTATGTGACTGGGGAGAATGAAAACACTGGGGGGTTGAGTGTGGGTATTCAGGATGGGAAGGGGGCCACTTCCTCAAACACACATGTCAACACTGAAGCCAAACCAGGCTGAGTCACACCAGGGACAAACCACACTTGCCAAAAGGCAGAAGGAACGTGTTCAGATGGACCTGATAGCAACAAGTGGACAATGACAGTACTTCATCATATCTCATGGCACTAATTACCTGGAAAATGTGATGATGGGATGGGTAGTTCCTAATGGGGTAATGGGATAGTTCTTAATTACCACCTATCCTTTCTAACATCTATCACACAAAGACGGACACATGCGTGCCAGTACTCCCCTCGTGCTGCTCCATGGGAGACATGGAGCAGCAGAGCGCAGTGGGCACAGCTACCCTCGACCATGCTCCATGCTCAGGTTTCCAACAGTCATGGCTAAAAATACAGGAAACATGTATCATGTCTGTTTTTGCTCGCCCCAAATTCTCCGAGGGTTGATAGAGTACATGCATGTAGAAAACATAGTATATATTTGTTGTATTCTGTGGAGAAGCTGTGCAGAAACTGTATTTTGCTAAATGAAAAAACTTCTGGCTGATAAGACTTTTGCTCAGTCTGCACTGCTTCACAAGTCATGAATGGATAAAATGAGGAACCTAAGAGGGGATCAAATCCTCATATCCATGTGAAAACTCCTTGTTCTAGCCTGATGTAAGTTAATAAAACAGAAAGTCTTTGACCAACTTCAATCATCAGATTGTTTCTGTGCTGGAGAAAGTGTGTCCTGGCAGCCGGCCATATTTGGAGCTGATACGAGGAGAAGCTTAGTCAGTGGCTATCATCAAGGATTATCAAATGAACACGGCCAAGATAAAAAGTTGCCTCTGTTTTGGCATCGAGCAATCAGGCAGCTTTAGGTTTCTGCATCTGTACGAGGAGTAATACAATTGTTTTTTGCCTTTATACGTTAGTTGAAGGTGCAGAGAGACAGGAAACAGAGGTAGAGAGAGAGGTATGACATGCAGAAAAGGTCTGCAGCTGAAATCGAACGGTGAACTTTGCAGCTATGTGGTATGCATCTTAATCAGATTTTTAACATTTTAAGTGTGAAGAATGATAAATGGTCAGACTGACTCATGGATCTTCTACCATTCAGCAGTTAAAATTTCAGTTCCTGACTTGAGAAAGGCTGAACAGTGACTGATTGGAAAAAAGAGCTGATGAAATGTGTGGCCTTTCCATGTCTGTCACAGAGCTACTTGATACATACATGTTACACAGGTGTAACATGACATACGTGGAATGACGTAAAGGGATTGCATGTCTTACCATCATGGCCATCATAAGGCAAATTTATGATGGCCATTTAGTGCTTCTAAATTTGGATGTAATTTATGGGTAATTAAATCTATAGTTGGTCATTGTCAAGGCCCTGATCAAATATTAAATCTTTTTTTTTCTCCAACTAACCAGGATTGAATGAATGTGTTTATCTGAGTGACATCTGCCATTTTCCTTGTTCTGTCCCTTTAATGACACTGTGTGGCCAACAGGTGCTTTTCTTTTGCTGTACGAGCATGGGGGGGGGGGGGGTCATTGCTTTTCAAAATCTCTGTCCCACGTCTATGTCATTTTTCCAGCTCTTTTTCCTCAGCCATTTCCATGCATCTTACTCTGTGCTTATGCACACAAAGTCACGGAGTCACTAAAACTCATATAGAAAACAAGCAGTACAGTTTTCTGGCAGGGCTCAGGAGCATCAAAGCAGATCTCTCTCTTTCTGTCTCTCTGTCCCACAAAACCTTCCTTCCCGCCAGACTCCCAGATTATGTGGAGGAGAGTGACAGCTGTAGTCCTCAAACCTCCTCCCCCTCCACGCTCCCCTTCCTCCCTGTGTCGGCTTTGTTCGCACAGGGAATGAACAACTGAGAGGGACAGCAGGCCACAGTCTGGGTGGGCCAGATCTGCCACCATGGCGTGCCTCCCTGCCTGCCTCCACATTGTTCACACCAGCGTAGGAGAAGGGAATCTCCCTGTCTCCGACTTCTTTTGTACATGCTGTCAGACACTGAGGCTGAAGCTGGCATGAGTCTCTGCAAATCAAGAAATTATGAAGATGCCAGACTTCCCAGTAGGGTTTTCAACAACTAGAGCACACGGACGGAGAACTTTAGAAAGAGATCAAAATAGTTTAACTTTGCTTGAAAGAAATAATAATGAATTACAGTAAAGATCGGTGAGAAAAATAGTTGCAAAAATAGAAGTCAAAACAGGTGCTCTGACGTGATTGATGGGCTAATTTATTGCAATTTTTATGACACACATGCTATATTAGACCTGCTGTCAAATCCAATACACATGGTATAACTGCCTGGCTCAGCTGGCATTTCCATTAGCTTTTCAAACTGACAATCATCATAATTTCTGCTGGGATGAAAAGTTTTATAGGCTGCACATATTTCTAAATGTCCCTGTTAGCAGCCATTTGATAAATTAACCCTGGCATGATTGATGCTAATCACTGACATGGGCAGGGAATGAATATTAAAGAAGTATGATAATGTTTCCCTGTTTTAGGAGCTGAGTGAGACCAACTGGATGCCTTCCAGACCTTCATTACAAGCTGCTTGAATTCCTTTAGTGCAGTAAATCACACTCTGGCAAGCTATAGGCACATGATGGAATCTGGGTAATTTATTTAATACAATATGGCAAAATTACTCCGCAAAAAGACGTACAGTACAGTGCTGCTGATATAATTTAAAGTGTCTACCATCCTGCTCCAGCAAAGCAACGTCCAACATAAAGCGGACATTACAGCCTTCAGGTTTTCTCCGCACCTGCGTCCTTTGACGTCACATTCTTCATCAGCTCCCATTTTCACTGCAGTGCTGCCTGCACCATACATAGATGCATTGGGATAGTGGGTCAGGCAGGAGATATAATTTGAAAGGAAGGTCAATATGAGGCTTTGACACTCACCAGCATGATGCAACGAAGAGCAACCTTCTAAGAATATCCTTGTCAAGTGACAAGCATCGCCATTATTGCATTTCCTCATTAATCATCCTGTTGATATAAATACTGGGAAGGTTCCAGTCAGCTATGCCTGGTATTTAAATATCAGAGTATTTCAGATTTAGAGTATGGCCTACTTAAAAAACGGAGATGTCAAAAGAGGTTAAGATTCTTTATTTCCTGCCTTATATTTTGATTTTTTTAAAATTTTAATAAGTAGAGAAAGACATTTTTAAGATAGTGAAAGCTTATCTTAGCTTCCTCTCTGCATTCCAAGGAATTCATGTGAGGAATGCTGCATGATTAAATGTATTAATAACTCTAATCATACCTTCCGGACAGCGGCAGCATGTGCTGTAAATCGACACATTACAGTGGCTGCTTCGAGACAGTGAGGTGATCTCTGCAGGATGTTACAAATCATAATTTGACAGGGCCTGAGAGCCACATCCTCTTTGACCCTTTGCTTGCCACATGCTTGACATGTTGACACAGACGCTTACTACACTTCGGATAAATCTAATAACATAACAAAAGTGGGACTGAGAATCTAAACTGTGATGTGTAGGATGATGGATAGGGATGCAAGAGAGGCAGACAACACAGAAACAAAGATAATAGTGATTTTCATGAACATTGCCCCAGATGTCAAGTCATGTAGCCTACTCAAGAGTTAGAAACAAAAAAAGGAAAGGACAGGGAAAGGGGTGAGGGTAACTCAATGACAGCGTGGTTAGGGGCAGCAACAGCTTTGCCATATGAGAGCAGATAAGAATAACCACTGTAGCCATACATCATAACTGCCCTCCCCAGCGGCCCTCCAACCACCATAAATCAAGCCTCAAGAAAAAGAACGAAAAGAGGAGCAGCAAGAATGAGGTGATACGAGCTTTTCCGTGAAATGGATAAGAGTAATACACATGTGAGGAAAGAAAATGAGAAATGAAGACGAGGTGAAAGATGCGCACGCCAAAGAAAAAGAATAGTGACACCCTGAAGGGGTTTTTAAAGACGGGGAGGGAGGGAGAGTGAGAACAGAGCGGGGTGTGGTGGAGGGGCGACTGAGAGGCCTCAGCGTCTTCTCGTCACAGGGGGCCCCGACTGTGGCACCATTAGCCAGTAAATCTCCCGGTGACTGTTGACACGGGTGTCATGTAAGATCCCAAAACACAGTTAGGAAGTAGGGGTGTAACGTGGCCGTGTCAGTCGCCACACAGTCCTACTGTTCAGAAGAGTACACCTAGTGTAGCTCGCACAAATATATGCACATTGTCAAGCTCTTTTTCATTCATTTTCCCTTTTTCTTTTGGTTTGGTGTCATTGCACTCTCTCTGGCGAAGTGCCTTTCCCGAACCTCCGCAGTGGAAGTCTGCGGGTTATCGGGCTATCTGAGATTGGGTTGGATTTCTGCGGAGCTGGGAACGGGGTGACGGAGGGCTTTGAAAGGGGATCCCCCTGGAGCCTTCCCTCTCACGTACACACCTGTCTGCTCGGGATACCACTTCACTTCCAGGCCCTGCTCTGTCTGTGGCCCTGGAGTCTGGAGTCTCCAAGGAAGTGCATTCCTGTCCCGGCTCTGAATGATCACATAACACTCAACCCACCGGGGTCTATGATCCCTCTCCAGAGCTGGAAGAGTATATTGTTGCTATTGGAGAAGCACAGAGACCAATTCAACTTATCTGAATGTAGAGGCTCTGTTCTCTCTTTCTTCTCATCTGTTAATCAGCAGAGTTTGATTAGTACTGCAGTGAAATCCAAGACTATCTTGAAGACCAGGTACACTCCAAGTTCTCAAGATGCGACATGCACATATCGCCATAGTTCTAGGTCTAGAAAACAAACAGAAATCTACAGACGTCTGAACACGTCTGACAGTAAGTAAGGGTTTCGTCTCTTAGCCAGTGGCACACTGGGTCCATGTCTGAGGGGCAAGAATATATATGAGCTATGTAACCACTTGTAAAAACAAGTATTTATTGCCTCAATGTCCCACACTTTGAATGGCTGTAGGGAGTTTCTGACCTGGTCACTTGTGTGCAGGTTATTGGTTTTCCAATAGAAATTCCCTACAGACAGACAGAATGACCCGGGCTGAACTACAGTTTGTGTTAGAGGTCACTAGAACACCACAATTAAAGTAAAGTTAGTTCTTCCAGCTACTTTGTAAGAGATCAATACCTAAAATGATGAGGTAGATAATTACATTTAAGATAAACCTAATGAGATTATTCAATAAATAAGACAAATTAGATTAAATGACATTTTTAAAATCACAGTTGTCTAATAAAGACAATACAACAGCACCTACATTTCAGGATGAAAACCCCCCACAACTGTTCAGCCCATTAATCACCATCCCTTCACCTCTCTCTGCAGCTCTAAAGCTGTTTGATTTCAGAGATAAGGGTCTTTCTGGGTCATCCGATCAGGAGCAACGTACTGTATATAAGGTTCTTAAAGGACAGGTTCACAGTATTGCAAGTCTGTCATAAAACATTAGTCAGGTGCCCAAATGAACATTGGGCACCTTTTTTCTTGCTTTAATCATTCCTCCTGTTCATACTGGCCATTATAAGATACCCTCCAAAATCCACAGTCCTTGTTTGGAGCATAAATGTATTTAAAAGACGACATTGATTGAGTTAGTCAAATAAAGTGAATATCTTCCACAGTTGTATTTTTAGTAAAAAAAACCCCTCTTTGTGTCCTGTTCAGCTGCAGTGGAGGAATTGTAACAAAAAGAAGGAATTTGGCACTAAAAAGACTTTAATATAAAAAGATTTTGACTTGATTTGACGAATTTGGACAACTGAAGTCTCATATTATCAGTCAAGTAAAGTTTTAAATACATTTTTACACAGAAGGAGGGTTGTGGAAGTGCATTATGAAGGGATATCTTAATAGCCAGCATGAACAGGAGGAATGATTACAGCAAGAAAAACATGTGTTAATGTTTATTTAAGCACCTGATTGTTGTTTTAGGACATACATAAATTGTGGACCTATCTTTTAAGAAAATATGAAATGCTTCTACAATTCTCCCCTGGATTTAACTTAAGCAGTGCTCAAATCAGCATTTGGTAAAGATTTCTCTGCTCGGATAATGCAGAATTTGTTGCAGTGTATGATATTATAATTTCAGTATATTTAAAAATGTGATTTATGAATTGAACAGTTCCAAAAATGTTACTCTCTGTCTATTTATGTAAAAATCTGATGCATCTGATGTTTCTGTTTGGGGTATTTCAGCCTTGACTGATTTATGAAGCTGCAACACATTTCTGAAAAGAGGTGAGAAGCTAAAAAAGACTGCTTGACGTGTCCTGACTTGATAGAGCTACACTAACGTTCCCCAAAGAGTCTGGAATTTAACTGCTGACCAGCAGGTCCACACTGGGACTCCCGGCGTGAAACTGAATGTCCACTCCTGACCTCTTAGGAAGACACACTTGTTACACCATTACAGCAGTCACACTTCAGCTGTGCCTGGCCACACACATGCTGTTTGCCGCTTCACCTACAGCACTCACATTGAGATCTTTATGTATCCTCAGACACATACACACGCTTGCAGGAACATACACGGCATAGGTATAACAAGGTATGTCAAACTGTAACACCATCCCATTAGTATCTATTAATGATTTGGACTTTGTGTATCTGTGTGTGTGTGTGTTAGTATGTGTGTGTGAAGCATCAGTGCAGTGCGTGTAGTGGCAGGTACCTTTTAAAAACTGCTAAGACCCTCAAGCAGCTGCCCATATCAGTGCATCTGAGGGGTATTTCCTAACTCCAGGTCACACTCAAGCCGTGTTAAACAAAACTTACTTAGCTAAATAGTTTACGAGTAGGAAACACAGAAATTACAATACATTTAAAGAAAGAAATAATTCATCTGTATATACTGTAGATTGTCTACAACCCACTTGGTCATTGTGGTCAGTTTTTATTTAGGATTAATAAATTCTAGCTTACATTTCTGTCTCTGTCTCTATCTATCAGATCAATTTTTCTCAGTGAGTTCCGTTAATGGTGCCAGAAAACACACTGGTTAGCAAGATGCTAATTAAGCAACAGAGAAATAGCCAAAGAATTAGCCACTATACAGATTACAAATGAAGAGACCAGCAACAGTGGATAATCTTAGGCGCAAATCTCTACAAACCCAGAGTTTTGCTTCCCACACAAACAGCTCACCTACTTAGATTTATAAACAGATAAGCTGACCATCAGCGTGCTCTCCACCTGCATGTCCCTACATGTCTGGGATAACGCCGCCTTCCCCCTCGGAGTCACCTTTTCAACACTTCACATTCACAGGTTGGCTCATCTCGCTTTTATCTGTTATTTGATCTTCTTCCGGATGCGTCTGTATATTTATTTGTGTGTGTGTGGGCATGCATACATAGGTGCGCAGCGGTGTGTAGGTGCAGGTCAACGTATGTTAATTAGAATATCCATGATGTGTTTTTATCTGCGTATGCTATTCATTACGTGTATGTTGCGCTGTAAGCTGGAGGCCGCCCTGTCTGTGCCCTTTACATGTGAACCGTGGTCATGCAGAAACGCGGTTTTGTTTTATGTCCCAGCCTGCACCACTGCACCTGGCTCAGCTGAGTTGGCTGGAGTGGGAAACAAAGTGGCAAAGCAAACAGAAAAAGCACTGTTGAGCTAATTGAAGCCCTTGTGTTCCCTTCCTGTGGTTAAACCTCCACTTCAAGACAGAAGTGTCAACTGGCTTTGCTTCAAGCAGACAGCTAGGTCGGTAAAGAAACATAATAACAATATTGGTGCACAGCATAGAATAATAATAGCCATGTTATCTGTTTCAATCAATGTCAGAGCTACTGGCCCTCGTTAAAAGTAAATTATCACCTACTTCACTTACACTCTGGGGGAAGAGATAATTAGTGGGCTTTCAGTCAAGGCTAATAAGAGGCTTCACTTTACTGATAAAAAGTAAGTAATTTGGCAAAATTACACATCCTCCTCGTCCTACCTTCTCAATGGCCCTGACGGTGGTATTATCACTAACATGGCCCTCAATCCAGCATAATTATAGACTAAACTTTCCCTGCTGCATTGGTTGCATTTCTAAATCTTGTTTTGTATTTTATAGATGATGCTAAAATAGCAAAGGCCACCTGTTGCATTGTGCTACCTTGCATTTGCTATATTTGTAATGCTGTTCAAGTAACTCTACAGTGTTAGAGGTGACAAGCCACAAAACAAATCTGGATTACTGTTACTCATCGTCATGTCTGTACCATGCATATGAGGACAGGAACATGTATGCAGATATTTAAAGATGAGAAGACCACAAGATTATCGTGTTCGATATGTAACCTGTGGATACTAATGACATTTTAAATGTGAGGCTCATATCATATGACAGCGGACTAAAAGGAAATATAATATTCAGTAAATACACCGAGTTACTGATATCCAAAGATGATGATGACTTGTAAAACAGAAAATAGAGACTACAAAACAGAATCCTTTCCTCTGAATCCCATCCGCAAATACTTTTGAATTGGGAATGTAGAAATTCTTATTATTCTTACATAACAGTCACAAAATAGGATTTTTCACAAGTTTTTGAGACAATTTACACACTTGAAGGCAATGAAATTTTTTTGTGAGACAGTTTCCAAGAAGAAAGCACAAACAGAATACCCTTTCATGCATACCTTTACACATTTCACACTGTCACTTCAAACACATGATTAAAGAGGACATTTGAAAGCTCTGCAAAGTACCCTGAGGGAAAGGAAGCTATTGTTCATTAACAATACAGTTTAGAGCATGAGGTAGACCCACGTCTTTCACTTTTACCAACCCACAGTCAGTGTTTGGCTTAAGTCCCCTTTGACCCGTGTCCTTTAAACCTGCCACCCTTTCCAGTGGGGCGAAAAGAGATGGCGGCTCTATACTGGGTGTCAGTCATGGCCAACTGCCTTAAGTCTTTGTGATGCAAACACTTGGGAGACTGACAGAGAACAGGAAGTTTAAATTTTAGGAAGCCATTAAAAGAAAGATAAAGTCTGAGGAAAGCCTTCGGGCAAATGATTCCTCAGTAATGGACCCCAATTTGGTTTCAGTGCATGCAAGTTTAAAATATTAAAGGATTCCTACCATTGTCTTCAACTGTGAAGTAGAAGATATCACTTGTGGCGTTGCTCCCATCCAACAACACGTAACAGATCTTCATGTCATTGATATCAGCTGTTGGTATGACAAATATAGAGACACATATGTAGAGTTAGCTGAAAACGAAGAAGACTAGGCTGCTTTTACAAGGTTTTAGTTACAGACTCTTGGCTGCAATTAAAGTGCTATGAGCCACAGAAGAGATGTGTTTTGAAGCATTCAGGATTGTTTTAAGCAATGTCTAAATATTATGTGTTACAAAAATATAATCTACTATTATTATGATGATGAAGCTGATTATTATTATTAGTAGTAGTAGTTTCTGTATTAGTATAATTATTGTTCATTTTATTGATGTTTATCATAAGATTATAGAATCAGTTATTTTGTTTAAATATGTATGACATCTTAATTATTTTTTATATATAATTTCAATTTCTTAACCTATTCTATTGTGTACACCCATATATATATAGGATATGAATATATAGCTATATCATTTTTTCATATATGATAGTATCACTACATATTACTATTACATGATAATAAACTTTAAAGCAGTAAAAATGCATTTTTGATATATGGGCTAAGTGAACCAATTTGTAAACACAACATTGACATATTATCACCAAATAAAGCTGATATGGCTAATGTGTTAGCAAGTAGTTGTCTATTTACACATGCAGCAAATACAGAGCAACATAAGCATTCATCTGGAGTTTTGATTATAGCAACCTGACGGATGTAAGTTCATTATTCATTTTCCTTTACGTCAGTTTTGGTCTCCATCAACTACAGAGGGAAATATTTGGCTATTTTGTGGATAAATGCTCCACTATATTCACCAGTGAGTCGCTAACGTTGTCTGTTAGCTGTTTGGTGTAAGGCAGATAGTTTACAATGGGTTTGTGAGAGCTTTTTCTTTAAAAATAGCTGCTTGCTGCTGTTGGAAATATGGTTGATGTAAGCAAAGAGACTAAACAAAACAATGAGCTGAAAATTGCTAAAATGCTCCGAAGAGCTGAGAGTCAGGTGGTAATTCTGTACGAGTGACCGCTTTCACATCACACAATTTATTTAATACATTGTTAATATAAAAATAATGATTAGTGTTAATACTCTGTTAAGCGATTGAATGGTGTGACACTAGCTTACCTTGAGTGAAGGTCTTGATGCTGTCATTGCCCAGGGCGGTGTTTATGATGAAGCCATGCAGAGGAGCCTCAGACACAGTGTACTTCAGGACCTTCTGGGCACTGTCACGGTCCTCTGATCGAAGGGCCTTGCTGGTGATCAGGAAGCCCAGGTGGCCTGTTTGGAGGACCTTTAGTGAGGCAGCAGCTTTGTTAACCACAATCTGGGGCACACCATTGTCCACTGTGTTGATGTGAATGGTCATCATCTGGGGCTTGCGTGTCTCATACACAGTATCAGGAAAGACGTAAAAGTCGGTATGAGTGCCATCTGTGACAGTGAAGGAGAAGCTGTCTTCGTTGGTCTCAGTGCCATCATGCTTATAGCTCACAAGGTTCTCATTCAGGTCCTGCTTGGTAAAGGTTGTGATTGGTTGGGTGTTGTTGAAAAGCAGCTGTCCATGCACTGGCACCTGGGTCACTATGAATCGCAATTGGTTGTCTGGGGTGTCCCGATCTTCAGCTGTCAACTCAAATGGTGTGATGAGCTTGGTTTCACCCTCTTCCACAACCAGTTTGTTTATTGTCAAGACAGGTTTCTTATTATCAACATCAGTGATGGACACTCTGAAGGTACGGAAGACAGGATTGTAACCATCTGTCACCTCAAACTCAAAGCTGTCCATTTTCATCTCATCATCAGAGGTGTGGATGTAGTAGATCTTGTTGCCAGCAAGCTGCAGTTGGGTGAAGGTTGAAATGGGAACACCTGGGTGGTCAGTGCTCTCTAGATGGCCTCTGCTAGGGGCACGCGTGATGCTAAAGCTGAGGTACTCATCAGGACTATTGATGTCAGTGGTGCTGAGGAGGTCGGTGGTAAGAGTTACCTTCCCTCCTTCCTTGAGGGTCACACCTTTGTTGATAACATCTGGGAAGACCATGTCAATACTTCCGATGTTGATGTAAAAGTAACGGTCAATAAGAGGATTAATACCGTCTGTAACATCAAACTTCAGCAGGTCACGGATTCCCTCTTGGCCAGTGTGTACATACTGGATGAGCTGTTTGTCGATTTCATCCTGTGTGAAGTTCATTCCCAGTGTGATATTACCCAAAACATCACCAAACTTGCCGATACGTTGAAGGTAGCCTTGGCCTGGGCCGTAACGCACAACATATGTTAGCTCTTTGTCTTCAGAGTCAAGATCTGTGGCCTTCAAAACCCTGTTGCTGATGACTTTTGTCTCTCCAATTTCAACATCAAGACCATCATTTATAGTCATTCTTGGTGTCTCATCATCAACAGGAATAACCATGATGAGAACAGTTTTTTCCACTTTGTGTTTCCCATCTGACAGCCTTATTTCAAAGCTGTCCTCTTTGGTCTCTGAGTCATCATGTTCATAGACAATGTTAGATGCCTCTTTGATCTGTTCCAAATTGAACTTGTCTACCGGGATGGTGCCAGTGCTGAGCTGCTGAACAATTGTGCCATGTTTGGGGTTTTTGATGATCTCAAAGTGCAGTTCATCCCCAGGGATATCAGCATCAACTGCGTTCAGGATTGGTGTGTCAATGACCAGACTCATGCCCTCCATTACTACAAACTCACGGATGAAAATCTCAGGCTTCTCATCATTGGCTGGAATGATGACTATGGGGAGGAAGTGGCGTTCAGAGAAGTTAATACCATCTGAGCAGCGGAAGGTGAAACGATCTTCCACAGGTTCAACGCCTTTGTGGATGCTTTGGACATAGTAGATATGACCCAGGGCAATGTCTTTAATGCTAAATGCAGTGATGGCTGTCCCTGCCCTGGATTTCTCAGACCCTGCAGCTGGCGAGATGTTCTCCACATAACCAGATGTTGGTTGGACGATGATGGTGCACAAGATATCATCATTGTCGGTGTCAATATCCTCAGCTTGGATGTGGTCCAGAGTAATGACATTCTTCTCCCCTTCCACTACAACAAACTGCTCTCCAACACTGACAATAGGTGGAATGCTGTCAACAGGAAGGATGGTGACGTGAACTGTTACACCTTGGACCTTGTTTCCGCCAACAACCCACTGATCCGACAAATCAGACAGAGTAAGGTTGAAGGAGTCATGTTCTTTGACTGGTCCAATTTCACCGGATGTGTGAGCGTATACTACTGCCCCATTAATGATGTCCTCCTGGGTGAATCTCTCAGTGGGAGCACCATTAACCAGAATTTCACCCAGCCTGGGAGGCTCCTCCACAATGAAAGTGAGCATGAGGTCATCAGTGTCTTCATCACGGCCCTGAATGACATTGGTTGTAATCTCCGTGGCTCCATTCTCCAGGACATCAATGGATGCTCCAAGCAGGCCAGCTGGGAGCATAATCGTGGGGGACTCATCATCAACAGGCTCAATGGTGATCTTAATGTTGATGGGCATCTCATGGAAACCGTCACTGACCTCAATCTTGATAACATCATTGAGGGATTCCTCTCCACCATGGATGTAATTTAGGCGGCCATTTATGATGTCTTCAAGTACAAATGTTTCGCCGTTTGACATGTCAATTCCCAAATACTGCAGCTGCCCGTACCGAGGAATCTGGATCACAGTGAAGATGATATTTTCATCTTCTGTATCGGTGTCTGTGGCATACAGTTCTTTCCTAGTGATGATATATGTGCTTCTTTCCATAACAGTGAACCCTGTGTTGGTGATAACTGGGGGTTTGTTGTCAACTGGCTGTAGGAAAATGGTGAATAGTCCATCTGCTATGTTACCAGCAGTGTCTTCCACAATGAATGTGAACTGAGCCACTTTTGGAGTGATGCCCAGCTCCTGGTCTGGGGGCTTGTAAGCTATTTTGTGGTGATTAACCTGGGCCTGTGTGAACTCTGTAATTACAGTGTCAGGGCTGTCAGTCAATACAATTTCACCTAAGGGGACTGGATTGTTCTCATCGGTGTCAGTTGGAGTCTTAGTGATGGTGTACTTCAGGTCCCTGTCATCTGAATCTAGATCAGTATAACACAAAAATTTCTTCTTGAAGTGTGTCAGCTCATACTCTTGGACCGTCATATGGAGGGTGGTGCCTGGCAAAAGCTCTGGGGGGAGGTCATCGACAGGATGAATTTTGATAGTGAATATGTGTTCTCCTGATTGATTAGGAGGGTCATTATCATCTTGGACCCGGAACACAAACTGATCAATCACAGTGGTGGTGCTGTGAGATCCGATGTGGCGATAGAACAGCTTTCCATCAAGAATATCCTGTTGAAACCATTCAGTCACCACCTGCTCAAACATCTCATCTGTCTCGCTGAACTTCCAGAGAGAGGGGTCAGAGGGAGTCTCCACTTGCCTTAGCAGAAGCTCCCCTACAGTTGAGTAGGGCGCCTCCAAGATAAACTTAATAGTGGAGTCTTCTGAATCGATATCTGTAGCACTCAGAATGAAGGGAGAGATCTGCATGACTTCATTCTTGAACAGCACCAGGCCGGTGTTAGCATTAATAATAGGGGGCTCATCATCAGTGGGAGCAATGGTGATGGGAAACAAAAACTCCACTTCATTCCTGCCATCGGTCATTCTAAATATAATGTTGTCACTGTAGGTATCACTGCCATCATGCTGGTACACCACAATACCAGCATCTAGATCGGCAGGTGTAAAGAATTTTCTGCGTGCACCAAGCACGGTCAGGTCTCCATGCTTTAAGCCATCAACAACAGTGATTCTCACATCTTCTAGGTTATCTTCATCACTAATCTCTAAATTCTGGGAGCTGGAGAGAGCTCTGGACTGACCTTCAAACAATAGCTGCCCTGTATTTTTGGTTGCTACAGGAGCTAAGGTATTCATAGGCTTCACCACAATCATAAAGGCAAATGGATCAGACACAGCACCATCAGTGTCTACAATTTCAAACTCTAGCTGGAAAATCCTCTCTACTTCTGAGTCCTCTGAGGGTGGCTTATAAGCTATTTTTAGATCTTTGATGTCTCTCTGATAGAAGGAGGTGATGGGCAGGTTCTGGTCATCTGTGCTGATAATATAGCCCTGCTGAGGGCTCAGTGGTGAAGTTATGTTGAAGATTAAATCATCTGGGTCAGATTCAACATCTTCAGAAGCCAGCATGTCACTTGTAATAGCCGTCATCACAAACTGATCAACCTCCATCATCATCATGGCTACAAAGCTGGGTTTAGGAGCAGTATTTTCTGCACCTTCTCTGATTCTTACCATCATTTGGAAATGCTCTTGCATTATAGTGTTGCCTTCATTATCCTGCAGCTCTACCATCATTGGAATATAGTCTCTGTTTGGTGAATTGGTTTTAGCTGTGTGCTTGTAGCGAATGCCCTGTTTCACAAACTCATCACAGTCAACCATTTGGCCATTGTTGGGGTTATTCAAAAGAGTGCCATACCTGGGAAGACCTCCGGCGCCGACCAGTGTGGCGATCTTACACTGTGTCACACCATCCTCAAAGGAAAACTCCAGATTCTTTTTGTCAATAGGGTTGCTGTCACCATTGAGCTTTTCTACATTAAGGGGCATATTCCTGGTGAGGATCTCAAGCTGCTGGAAAACCACCTCCACTTCCATCATGAAGGGGATGATAACTGTGTCTGTCTGGGAGTCATAACGAAGCTGTAGCTTCACTCGATCCTTGCTGGGGCTCCGAGATCCAAAATGAGTGTATTTCACTTCGTCTGGTCCAAATGAACAGGGGAACTTTTTAGGGGTCAGCATACCCGGTTTCTGGGCCAGTGGGTCATTGTCCAGAACTGTGATGTGGCAGCGGTCACCAGGCTGCACCTCTGTTACCAGGTCATTCACAGGGTCCAGAAACACCGACCTCCCAAAAGGTACCCTGATCCCATTGTTAGCAATGATGATGTTGTCTTCATTAGGTCCAGATCTGTGATGATAGAGGTGAGCTGGGTCAAATGGCTCTGCATCTACTGAGGCAAAACTGAAGCTGAGAGCAAATGTAACAAGGAGGCATCTCAAAAATGCTCCCTTTTTACAGAGTTTTGAACTTTGCAGACAACCAGCCATGTCCACTGCTAGTTGCCTTGCAATTTTTTTTTTACAAGTCAGCAGTAGCAGGCAGATTCCTCTTCTGAATGGGGAAAAAGCATCAAAAAATCAACTTCTCTGTGGTAGTTTGGGCCTTGGAGTCTGTCCTCTGTTTCTCTCTGTTTCTATGTGTGTAGTGAATGCTGCAGGGCTGTGCAGGTAATAATGAAACAGTAGACAGTGACAGGCACTGGCTCCTCCTTCTGTCAGTGCAGGGAGGGAGCCTCCTGCCCCCATGGCTAATTTAAGACAGACCATTGGACAAGACTGTGAAAGTGCTCCCCCAACCAACACCCACTCATCTCCCCCTCTCTCACAGAAAAAAGCGGGGGGGAAAATCCAGTGCCAAACCTTAATTTACCTAATTTAGTAGAATCTGTGCTGTCAAATACATTGTCATTATCTTAGTCTAGAGTTAATTAAGTTCTAACAAATTTAACACAATTTATCATACATTTAGTAAATATGCTTATTAGTAGTGATTCATGTTCTCCACAATTTTAATAAAGAAGCAGACAAAATATCAAAACAAACTTTTTATAACAAACAAATTGCTGGACTATTTCAAAGTACACTATAGGAAATTATTTTAAAATGTAATTAATTAAAATTTGCATTGGATTATTTTTGGAGTACATTGCTTCAGTGCCCATTTGTGCATTTAAGTTGAATAAATAAAACAACAGTAATTCATGTAGACTGCAATATGAAGTTGATACTGTTCAGGTATTTCTACAAGTGATTTAAAAGTCACTTTGAAGTCAACTATATGCTCTGATGTATCATCACTGACCTGTGTGATTTCACACACTGCTTCAGAGGGGGAGTCAAGGGGTCTTTAAGGGTGGGAACTACTAACCCTGTGTGCAGGAAAATCATTCTGCATCATTCTCAACTCTCAGTTAAATTGTGAAATGCAGAAATGTGATTGAAATACAACACATTTTATCATTCAACATTAGAAAGAATGCAGATTAAATATTTAAGCAGTATTCAACATGGATTTGAGTTCTTATCACAGTTTCTTCAATGCAAAGTTTATTGTCACCAGCAACAAAATGAGACAATACACAGAACCTGTGTCATTGATCTTCTTAAGGCTTTTGTGTTTTGTTCACAAGTCAGAGGACCTCTGAGGTCATGTCAATGGGACACCTCGGCGCCGGAGTGGCCATTAGTCCCACACAGAGGGACAATAACTTGGCATCAGCTGGCAGGACAGGTGTATGGACACTGTTTGGTCTCACGAAGAGAAAACACAACAATCGGTCAAACTTTTGCTGAGATGCTAAGAGATTTTTCAAGTGAGCGATCCATCAACGAGTCTTAATTTGTTATAGAAAGCCCACATTGGTGACTGGCAGTAAGGCAACCACTTAGTATAAGCTGAAATCTTCTGCTTATTGTGACAGGGTCTGATGCAGGCACAGGCAGATATGATTTTCTGTTTTCCAATATTGTAAGAAAATTATAAAACAAAGTTCTAACAGGGACAGGTAAAATGTACTGTGTTGGAAAGGCTCCTTCTGCAGTGATACTGACAAAGCACCGCATGGAGAAAGTCATACTGGATGCAGTGAGAATGTGAGAATGTGTACTCAATATGGTGCACAAGGTCATGTTAAGATAAAAATACCTAGTAGCCTTGTATGGATCATCTTTTGAGTTGAGCATGACGATGAAGTGATCTGTTTGCATTGCTCAAACATTTTGACACAGTTCTTTCTGTCGCAGTCCTCTAAATTTATGAAATTTTGAAGTTTTATTGTCAGTGATGGGATATAACTGTATGGCAGGACAAACCATAAATTGTCTCTTATATATAATATCCCATATCTTAATATCCCATATTCAAAACATTTTAAAATGAAGGATTACGCCTGTAAATCTGTCGTTATTTACTGAAAATGTGCTTGTGATCAATTAATGTCTAATGCACAAGAATGCACAATTTGAAAATCTCTTGTAAGGACATATTTGGAAGAAGCAATTAATAGAATTTGATTGATGCAATTTGATGTTGAACCGTGCACAACTGAAATTATTATTCTGCAAAGGTTGCTCTGTTTATTGAGCATGATAATGTTTTTAAGACAACACTGTGAACCACTCAGCAACCTTCCCCTAAACGTGGGCCACATAGCAGAGATGCCATATGCATCCAGGCATTCTGTATCACACTTTTCGTTGCATCCTCTAAATAAATCTTGCCCTCCTCACTTGACCAGCCAGAAATAAAAAGGGGGCACACACCACACAGTGTAACTATAGAAACAAACACACCAAGCTTTTTATACTCTGTCACTCCTGGATTTCACTCACATTCCTCCCATGGTGAAGAACTGTGCTGTAGAATATCAAAATTCATGGGCTAAAACAGCAGCTGATCATTTGTGTTTGGATCCAAAATCTTTTTTTAAAAGAGAAAATGCTAATTTTGAGTCCTGATTCATGAAATATGAAAAATGAAACTACCTCTCCAGCTTTAGGTGTACAGCTGATAAGGAAAGAAAAACAGTTTCTAAATGTGTCCGCCCTCAAGCTGTAGCAAGGCGCTCATTAAGCCATTAGCTTGCCTTTGTCTAATTTAGCCCTTAAAGACACAACATGCCTTTAATGAGCGTCTGAAGTAAACACAGAGAGAAGTTGGGTTGAGGCCAGACCCTGCTTCCCAAGATCAACTTTTCATCTAGCGGCAAGCTCATGATGACAGCAGGCAGTAATGACCTCATGATAGATGGAGAACAAAGCCCAAGTAGATCCCATCCCTGTATCCCCAACAGCCACCCGGGGAGAAAGCAGGGATTTCTTTCTTTCCTCCTGGTGCAGTTGTTCCGTCTGTCAAGATGAAGTCACATTCAGAGGAGTTCTTCATCATTTTGGTTAAGCTCTTTAGAAGGTTGTTTTCCTTAAATAACACAGAATGCTCAGTATTTAAGTAAACACGTGTGTTGTCTGTTTCTTAATTTTTCCAATAATGCATTTGTCATAATGTGACATGTTTTCAGCACATCAGTATTGTGGTTGTGTCTTTTTAGCTTCATTGATTGGTCGGTCTACCACTTTGTTCAAGTATGAAATATCTCAACTATTGGATCTAACCTTTCCTATTAACCACAGCCAGGAAGACAATTATATTATAAAACTGTGAAGACAGGACCGTGACCATGGTAAACATTATACCTGCTAAACATCAGCAAATTAGCACTGTGAGCATGTTGCATGCTGATGTGATGCAAAATCAAAAGCAAAATCTTGTTTTTCTTTTAGCTGGAGCAACAAAAATGAAATATACTGTAACTCAAAACCAACCAAGGTGAAACAAAGTCAGTTACACAGTCACTATCTTACAAGGATCAAACAAATTCTGTACAAACGCTGCACATTGTCGTTTATGTGTCACAGGCTGTAAATATGACCTCATTTTGAAAACGTGATATGATTTGTCTAATAGTAAAAAAAAAGAATCAAAAAAGAAAATATGAAATAAAATTCATGATTTTGATTCTGACCATTTAGTTGATTTGATTGGTTGAAAATAGATCAGGAAATATGACTTAATAAACTGAAATCATCATAACATTCCACAGTTTGGCTCACTGACAGAAGCTTTAATGGATGTTTTTGCTCCATGAAAGCAACAGCTTTAGTGATCATTCTTCACATTCTGCGCAAGTCCATAACTCTTATCACTCGTGAACATCTCAGCCATTCATACAGCTGATGAACAGCTTCATCCAGCTGTGCAGGTCACTGCATCACTGTCATCACTGTGCCCCTGTGTGTCTAGAGAGACACAGAAGGTCAACGACAGGTAAAGGTCTACAGCATCGGTTGCTTTACTGAACAGACACATTACTCTGTCAGTGCAGCTCTGCCCTCACATACATTTCATTCTGTGAACATATTGAAGAATAACTGCTGAATACATGTAGAGCACTGTCAAATGAACACACATAAATAGCATCGATGCTCAGATATGCCTTGTTTGATTGTCATGTACACAGCAAAGACACATCCTATATTAAATATTTCAAACATGCTTTCTGTTTTTCTTGTTGTGGAATAAAGCGTGTTTTATCCACCATCATGTTAGTGCTTGACTTTGGAGATATCCAGTTCACACATGTTGCTCATCCCCTCTTGATGGAGTTTATCATTGTGCTTTGCTACAAAAATGTCATACTCAACTTTGTGAATTATATGAACATTTTTCCTTTTTTTTAGGGCCTCATATTAAATTCACCATATTTTACATACCTCCTCCATTTCTGTTGGCTATTTGTCTTTAATGCATAGTGACTGTAGAGACCCAAACAGGAAACAAGGGGAGACCAACTTTTGCAGTTACGTGTATATATTTACATTAACTTGCATTAAATAAATATAATGAGTTGCAAGAAATATTATTCTTTGAACATCTAACCCCAGTAGGCAATTTTAATCTTTTAATGAAGAACAGTATTAGAGGTGTTTGTGTTTGATGCTCTCTTTGATGATGTGTTTTCATATGTGTGGCTGCACTATGTTTTCTCTCTGTTCATGCTGTATCCTCCAGCTGCATTCAAGTTTTTCTTGCGAAGGAGATGTCAATCTCAGTGAGATTACCTGATTGAATGAAGGTTAAAAGAGAAATGACGAATGATAACCTGCAGAATGTGTGAAGTAACTCAGAAAAGTAGCTCTGACAGAGCCCTTGAAAACAAGCTTTGACTGCTTTCTTACCCGGCTCACCCCTGATAAACTCCTTGTCTCCTTAGAATAGCCGAGGAAGAGTGCTCCTACATTCTCTTTGCTCTCGCAATAAGTGCTAGCATGCTAATCATCCGGCCTGTTGTAAATATACACAGCGTATAAATAGAGGATACTGAGACCTGAGACATTTGGATCCAGTTCCGAGGAGGAATAGGTTTGTGTTCTGCTGCACTGGGTGGTTTGGTGCAGGGTGTCCATGACTGTGGTCAGGGTTGAGGGGGTATGGGCACAAATTTTAGATCCGCTCCTGCCGTCACTGCTGCACCGCAGGCTCAGTGCAACATTTCATCTGCTTAATGGCGGATTAAAGCATCCTGCGGGCAGACTGATATAGGCAAGTGCTATCACTTGTCTTTAAAGGACAGTGGAAGCTCATGGAAACAGGCTGGATATAGCAGCTGGATCAGACCCAAACACTGGGAAACACATCACTGTCGACGGAAATTATAAAAATATTATATGCCTCATGAATTAAACAGGAAGCTACATCCAAATATATATAGGCTAGTCCTTTAGTGATGAGCTCACATGGTAGTTCATTGTACTTTATCGTCTAATAAATAGAAAACGAATATTTTATCTTATTCACATAGACAGAAATGTATAAAAACATAACTCGCCCTCCATCCAAGTCTAATTTTAATGTTTCATTAGTACCAATAATGACCTTATTACACACCTACCACTAGACAACACCGGCTCCAAAAAGAGAAAGCTGGCTACTGAAACAGGAATGTGTGCAGCACAGTGTCATGGGATTCCTATCTTTTAACGCTGTCACTTTGAAGTAAATGTGTTTGCACCTGGAGCTCGTGTTTGCACTTATAGTAAAACGAGTCGGGTGGCGATCAAAAGAACAGTTGGTAAAAGTCAGCAGGAGAGCAGGAGAGATAAAGTAAGTTAGACTTAACAAATGCTAATTAACCCGATAATGTTTTTCTCAGGTCAAAGAAGCAAATTAATGCTAAGTTATTCAAATATTTCAGTGGCTGTCTGTACATACTGTGTGAACTGTATATTCCACAACAGCTTCTATTTATGGATGAGGCTCTACTGTAGATAGTTTGTTGGTGCTTACGTGGTGTCATTTTGAAAAGGATGCTTTTAGTTTTTACGCACAAAGTATCAGATTAAATATCACTAAAGTACATCTATCACAGGCCTTTTAGGAATATATAATGATGTGTTGGTCACATTATTAGAATTAATTTAGTTTTGAGGCCAGTATTGCTCAAGACCACAATACAAACCATAAATAACTGCCACATAATAATGATTCAAAAATGAGAGCCACAGTTACAATTCTTTTCAATTTAATACATTCAAATGACATTTACATCATAGCAATTTATCAGCGTAACGGAAATTTCAATACTTTAATGCAGGATAGCTGAAGAGGAAGAACATGGAAAAATTAAATGCAGAATCTACAAAAATAACATTTCATTATACTGTGAATTGAAACAAAAAGAAAATAAAGTCTGGCTAACCCATATGTTATATTATTCTTATGATTATTATTATTATATTTGACAAATCATTTCCAAAATATGCGGACACACAAAACAATACATTAATAAAATAAAGAGAAATATTTGGTTGCCTAATTGCTGGCCTACATTTAAAAATAATATAATATACTACACCCTGCCAAATCTTGTATTTACACTTGCACTGCATTGCATCACTGATTAATTTAACATGAATGTATTTACATTATTATCAACCATTTAGAAGGCCATTGATAACATCTTAAAGTATACCATATGGGCAGCTGTGGCTCAGGAGGTAGAGTGGGTCATCCACTAATGTCGGAAGATCAGCGTTTCGATTCCGGGCTCCTCATATTGAAGTGTCCTTGGGTAAGATACTGAACCCCAAATTGCTCCTGATGGCTGTGCCATTGGTGTGTAAGTGTGTGTGTGTGACTAGATTAGATCCTGATGAGCAGATTGACACCTAGTATGGCAGCCTCTGCCATCAGTGTATGAATATTATTATTATATTATTAAGATAACTGACATGTATTGTAAAGCACTTTGAGTGGTTGGAAGACTAGAAATCGCTATATAAGTGCAGTCTATTTACCATACTATAACCATGTAACAAAAATATGAACATTTAGTCTATAAATCCAGTAAATCTTTACACAACACGCTAATTCAGTAAAAAGCTGAGCTCAGCTGACGTTTAACTTCAAAAAGCTGCTGTTTTACAACAATTGATGAACAGAAGTATCTTCTTCCACTGCGGTCACTTGAGTTTATGAGTCTTTCTTCGATCTGCAAAAGAAAGAACGGCACAGAACAATGAAAACAATGTCCTGTCCCACAGTCACGTGCCCTGCAATCACCTGCTTTTTCCAGTTGTAACTTCTGCTTTGGTCAAGTTTATGTGGCCTTTGCCATGACCTTTGACCTCAATGGAGAAACATCTGTTTGACGAAAAGGATAGCTGACATAATCCCACTCCATATCTATTGATGTGATTTATGCTTAACCACTAAGTGCCTGCAAACCAGTGCAGTCCCAGAGGGTGATGCAACAGCAGCACTGGGAGGGTTCATCTTTGGATTTATCTAAATATTTGTCTAAATAAAGATTCGTAATTAACTACTTCTGTTATTGCTCTTTTTACAACCTTCTCTTGAAGACCGCTGCTGATGCTTTCAACAGGTTTTAAGCCCTACTGATGTATTTCACTTTGACAATCATTCAAACCCAATTGTATTGTTTCAAAGAGGTATTTTGTTCTCATAACCCCCGATCTCAAATTTGACCTGAGTTAATCCAAACTGCTTCCAATATAAAGGAGTTTGGTTTTAGACCAGTAATGTGACTACTGAGGTTCAGGTTGCAGGTAAGACTTCTCATTGATCTTATAGTCTATATGGCTGTGCTGAGTTGAACCACAGGTAGAGAGATAGGGATCTGTGGAGACCAGTTAGCCACTATAGTGAGACCTGGCTGCTGAAAGACTGAGCATTCCAAGGGGGATTTAGTTGTGTGTAAGAAAATGCTCAACTGAATCCCATGCGAGGATGTTCATCCTTCTCAGTCACCCACAAACAGTGAAAACTCACAAAGGCCATTCAGGTAAAACAATGAGAGTTTGTGGAAACTATTTTAGGAAAGACAATATTCGTAATTTAACTTGGGAATAACAAGACATTAGAAACACAACTTGTCAACTCATGATTAAGATACACTGCACAAACATTACATTATGTGTCACTGAACGAAACTTGTGTGTATTTTGTGAAGTGATGGATGTCTTTATTGGGGCTATTGACAGTACAAGGGGCGTGTACAAAAACAGAAGGAGAAACAACTGGAGCGATAAAATGCATCAGACCTGATGGATTGATTACTCAAAGGTTAAGTTTCCTGCGCTAGAAAGCAGACGGATATTTGCTCACAGGGAAACAAGATGCAGATTTATGGCTCAGCTGCAAATAATCTCAATATTGGTTCAAAGAATTCAATGTGAATATCTAACGTTTAAGAAACAACATCCTAGAAAGATTAAAGTAATGCTAATATAACAAAAATGTGTCGTACTCGGAATAGTTCAGCTACAAGTGATCGTATTGTGTCCTTTAAAATGAGCTTCAGGTGGTAAAGACACTAGTGTAAAAATATTTAGATATTCTGCGTCTAATTTAGCGTTCATTTCAGAATTGTTACTGAAATAGGGTCAGGTTCAGGTTTGGATTAGATTTATGGTCAGGTTTAAATTTAGGTTTGGGCCAAGGTCAGGGTTAAACAGCAACATTTTGCAGCGAAATGACTTCATCCCACTGATATTATCACGATCAGTAAATTTGCTTCTGGGGGCAAAATAAATAAATAAAGTACTTTTTCGCATTGAGTTCAACTTGAGACCAATAGCATACCGTACTGAAATTGGTGACCTTTGGGGGAACAGAGAGTTCAAATGCACTTTTATTTAATCCTCCTGTGTTGGACTATTAACAGACAATTATGAGACAGGAGTTGACAGTACAAACACATCTTTTGACGTTATTGTCCTATTAGCCATCAAGCTAAGTTACCAAGCTCAGCTAGCTGGGAGAGCTTTCGTTTCAACAAAACTTCACTGAATGAAAGTTGTTTTCTCATAAATGAAAGGAAAGATTTTTAGGAACATTTTTTGTTTAACATTTTTAGGAACTTTCATTCAACATCATCTGAGATTCCACCTGAGCTCACTTGAAACTTGTTTGTGAACGATGAGAGACAGAGATGTAATAAAGCCACGGTGTGACTCTGACAGTTTGACACTGCCGGAGGAATGTGGAGCCGATGCCGGAGGCGATACCAGCAGGTGAATCAACGTCCGTCTGTCAGCAGGCCTCCTGATCAGAGCACCTCTGCCAACTGCACAAAGCCAGGCCAGGAATGTCTAAACCAGCCTGGAGACTGTCCCTGCAATTGTAGACCTCATGGGGTTTTGCATTCTAGGGGAGTCGCAGGTCATTGAAAGACGTTTTGGGATCTGGGCATGTGGTCATGAAAGTAGTTGCATCTGTATGCTGTGCTCATCTTTTTAGAGCAAACTTAAACTTTTTTAGCTGTGCTTGTGTCTCTAGGGATGGCAATGTTAGTCTATCGATCAGTCGGTCCGTCCATCACTTTGGTCCAGATTGAAATATCTTGACAACTATTGGATGGATTGCCATTTTGGTACAGATTCAAGGTCCCTAGAGTTAAGGAGGTCCCAAGAGCAAATGAGCATGCAAACTGAAGACTAACACGATTGCCAGGAACATGCTACTGACTGTGGTGATCCCCTGATTGTTCTTCAAGGGGCAGCGGCAGGTCAAAGTTTTCACTTTTTCAGTGAAATAGCTTGACATCCACTTGATGGACTGGAACAAAAATTTTGCGCAGACATTTGTGGTTCCCAGAGGATGTATCCTAATTACTTTGGTGATCACCTGACTTTTATCTAGCCCTACCAGCAGGTTGAAATTTTTGGTTGGGACAAAAAATTGGATGGACTTCCTCTAGAGCTATCATCATGTCAAAATTTCTGTTTGTCCAATACTTTAATTTACAACTAAATAACTGGAAAACTAATGACATTCCCATCAGCCTCAGCTAAACTTTGTGTTTAGTCCTATTTAGCAGATGTTAGCATGCCAACAAGCTAAACTAAGACTGTGAACCAGGTAAACATTATCTTCTAAACATCAGCATGTTAACACTGTCACTGTGAGCATGCTGAGGTTAGTGTTTAGCTCAAAGCACAACTGTGCCTAATGAAGTACAGCCTTACAGAGCCGCTAGCATGGCTGCAGACTCTCAGTCTGGTTCACTACAGTGGTCAGGGATTGTTAATGCACATCCAGTTTACATCCTAATTTATTTTACAATTAACCTATAAATAACTGATGTGTTATGCAGCTTACATACCTGTACACTCACACATTTTTGGAGATAAGTGATTTCTGAGTTCTCAAATCCAACAAATGTAAACATTTATCTAATCCTGTCCCCAGGGAACGACCAACATAAACAAAGCTTAAGAGGCTTTTGCACCGGATGATGATGACAAATTTCAGTACAACAGTAACTTGTCATTAGTTTTAGATGAACTGTACAGCTGTTTCCTAAAAGAGACAACACGGTCAATAGATCAACAAATGTCAACTCTAACCCATCATTCACAGTTAATCCACTTTGAATCCGCGTAGTGTGACTGGTGATATGTTTGCTGAGTGCTGACTCTATTTCTGTATTCCCCACAAATTGTTTTCACTATGTTCCCCCCTCCCACCCTTTTCCTTTGTGGAGAGACGTGCAGCATGGTGTAAAGAAGTGAAACATGCACTAAATGAAACCCTATCAATGTTTTGCGGGCCACCTGCCAAAGCATGGACTGAACTACAAAGGAAGAATTCAGAAAATTTGACACTCTTGTTGTAAAATGTCTATAGTGTAAATAGTGAAGGTCAAGGCCCGGCACACTTTGACATCTCTCTAAAAGGATATAGGTTGTTGCAAAAGGGGAAGTAATCTTTTAGACGATCACTTTCTTTTATCTTGCTTCAGTACCATTTTCTAATAAGTCACCCTTTATAAAGTTTTTACAAGATGCAACTAATGGCTTTATTAATTAATCATCTACTTATGCTTTATAGGCCACTTATAAGCCATTAATCAGAGCAAATTTTGGGTTGCCAGGTTGTGAGGTTGTTTTTGACACTTTGTCTTTTTATCTCCTTAGCGGATCAGGAAGTGTCATTAAATATAACCTTTTTGCGGATATAAAGCTTATTATTATCATCATTACTATAAATTATGAACTCATGGCTCATATTAAAAAACATATTTACATTCAAAGGGACTTTTAACAACCTGGCAACCCAAAAGTTGCTTATAACTGACCTATTAAGCACTTAAGCACTTAATAAGCATCAATATAGATATTAGTTACAACTTGTAAGCTCTACTTTACAGCCAGTAAATAGTTTTTCATGTCTTCTTGTATGTTTCTAGCAGATATTCTTTTTTTTCAGGTTCTGTCATGTTCAGTGGACTTCTTTGTTGAAATGTATCCTGGTTTGGGCTACACACCAAACGCAGCCACTGCACATCCGATTCTGCAGAGACTTGCTCAACGGCAGGTGAAGAATGTGAGCAAGTTGACTCTGACATTGAAGCCACATTATTCTCCTAGCAGTCACTGGGTACCCTTTAATTAGGACTGCGTGACCTATGACCTTTGGAAAGGACTTCAACCAGAAGCCTTGGCAGGTCAAAGAACCGAAGGAGCAAGAGGAAACGCCCTATGGTTTTGATAAGGAGTCATGAGACAGGAAGCTGATGTGAGGTGAACATACGGTGTGCATACAGACACAGAGGAAGGTATCAAATCAACAATACACCCATCTCTCTGCTGTATTGGTGCAATGACACAACGCTGAAAAGTTCTGCATTGGTTTCAGTTTAAAGACTTTAACAAAAGCACACTGTGACCTCATAAGGGGCTCAGTTTCCAAACAAACTCACCTAAATTGTTTGGAAAACAATCAGCTTGTCTCCTTGTCCCATTTGGTTTGGTGCACAATTTCTAATATGCAGAAACGTTAAAAAATGTGGCCAAGTCAAAGGCCAAACCCAACCGACAGATTTATTTATTTATTTTTTACAAACAGATTGGGGCTTTAACAAGTGAAATTGAACCCTCTGTTGAACATGACCTCCGCCACAGGATGTTGCACTTCTAACAGCTCCGCTCCTGCAAAGGAATTCCTGACAAATGATTTACTTTTTGTTTTGATAAAATATAGATATGAACATAAAATATGGGTTTGCTGGCCAATTGTTTAAAATCAAAAGGGTAATAAATGGAATTGATTCCAAAAACCTTGTACCTGTTTATTGCTTTAGAGGATGGGAATGTAAAGCTCCACTAATCAATATTTTTCATTTAAAACAAGCACTTAAAGGAGACTGATTAATGGACTCAGAAACACAAATCCGATAAATGCCAATGTAGCTCCCTGTCTGCTGAATGTGTAAAAAGGCAATCGTTTGCTAATTCTTCAACTAACTTTAGAAGGTGATAACATTTTGTGTTTTCAGCAGCAACAAAAAAAAAACAACAACAACAACAACAAAAATCAATAAATGCTTTAAATTGAATTAATTGAACCCTTGAGTGACCTGGATATAAATTAAACCTCATGTCTATATTTAAGCATCCTGAATAAAGCGTTTAGTCATTAAAAAAGTTCCTTCATAATACACATACCTCTCTGAGATTAATACTCTTGCGTCTACACCTATATACAGTATCACCTTACCAACCAAATGTGTATGTTTGTATGAATGCCTGCTGGTGTGTGTTTGCCCAAATGAAGGTGTGTCTAAGTATCGCTGTGTATCCCAAAACACTGTCGAGAATAAATCAAACTTCTCAGAGATTGATGACTTTATCTCCAGGTATGCGAAACTAGTGATTATCCAATTATTGAACATTCCTTTCAGATTTAACATCTCATGTCTAATTCACCTCTTTAAAAAGTGATGGTGATGTTGAGGCAGTGAATATAGGTCGTCATTAGCTTACATACATTTCTCCTAATGCTGAGTGACACTGTCTTATTGTTGAGTCAGTTTAATCCAGTCCTGATGCTATCCAAGCGCTATCAACACTTAAATACTGGAACATGGAGAATCAAATAACCGCTACGTCTACACGTAAAGCTGCAATGTAAACATTTTTCACTGGCCACACCTACATGTCATCACTGTTGGGTGAAAATCCTTCAGTTTGTGTTAGAACACGAAAATTGCAAAGATATTCACAGGAAAAAAGCGATGACACACCAGCCTCAAAACTGCATGTTCAGCCTATACAGATGCAACCCTGTAATGATGCAAGTGTAATAGCTAGCTTCACAACATCACAATTGCAAGCTTAAGTTCTCAATTTCTTGACCAAAACTTGGTAGGAAGTGTAAGGAGGAAGGGACAGAACCAGCCTCCACCAGCTGTTCTCTTCTTGTAGTGTTAAGGGAGTGTCAGTCTGCACTTTCCGACAGTCCCTCCCTCCTGTAAAGCTGCCCAGGTGTAATGGCCGACCTACCCGTCTGGACCACATCAAACCTCAAAAGCAGGAAGTTTTCTCTCACTGTTATTACTGAGATAAAGATCCTGCATTTACCACATGCGCCATTGTCATCCTGCCTGCCATAAATCTGTTTACACCTGCAATATTGCGCAAGGAAATTACTTTTGCTGTTAGTAGAAAGAAGGACAAAGAGACAAATACCTAAAAAGTAAAGTGAATGTGTTAATATTTTACACACTCCTTCCTAAAGCTCACGATAGACAAACTACAATCTTCCGTTTCAGATCCTTGACCCTCCTCGTCTCCATGACCTGTCTCTGAACCAGCACCAGTAGCCTCTTCCAATAAGAGCCTGTGCAAATATAAACAAGCTGCTTCCAGCTAACTACTAGCCTCGTTTGTCTCACACAGTTAAATCTCAGTCAACGCTCTTTCACTTGCCTCCTCCTCACTGTGAAATTTTCATCCCAAGCGGTACAGACAGTTTCCTCCGACATTAGCCATCAAAAACATGAAAGCTAAGCTCTGACTGGAAAATAACACAGTGAAGTTCCAGGTCTAATTATGCTGCTTTAGTTTATGACCTGTCAGCTCACATTCATTATCCTGCGTCGCAGAATGACGAAGAGCCTTTCAACTTCAGCTTCCAGCTTGCTCATCACTACCTAAAACAGGTGGGAATAAGTGAAGAGTTTACTTTTTCTTTTCTCCGCTCTTTTTCAAATTGCGTTATTAACTGTTTTACAACGTGTGCTCATTGTGTTATTTTAGAAGACAGGCTCATATTCATCAGAGCCACAGAATTGTTAGGGAAAGGATTCAGTTGTCTATAAAGGTACTTTCTATTATATGGGGTTTAAAAATCTCAGATGACTACAGATGAAAAATGTCTAAAATTAATCTAAATTAATGGCTTTGCAAGTGAACTTTTTGGTCACCAAATATTTCCTTTACGTGGGTTCCAATGAATTTCCAGTAAAACTAATTGTGCATCTTCACAGGAGAATTCATGAAGATTTACTCAGATGATGGTGCAAAGTTAAATATGTATACATTTTGCATGAAAAGGTAATCTCACAATATTAGAATACAGGGAGTGCGCGCACCTGAGGCATCTTCACTCCTAATGGTTTTCTATCAGGAACAAGGAATTCAAATCCATATTAATAGCATGTTTGACAGCTTACCAGCAGATTTAAATATTATGTTAAATGGTGTCAGTGGTTATTAGAGACTACAAATCACTGAGACAAAGGTAAACAAAATATTGCTTTTCATAACCACCTGCATTTTGTGGCTCTAGTTTAAAGGTCTTGGTACTTATTCAAACATTTTCTGTAATTGGAAGGGCCTGGGCCACCATCCATCTCATTTATACTGCTACTACACTTAACACCATTAGATACAAATACAGCAAGATGCAAGAGTCACTTGAGACACAGCCTTCCTCTCACTATGTGAACAGGCATTAAGTTTTATAGAAAGAAAACAGACTGCCTCTGCTGAAATTGAGATGCTTGGGATTTCTGAAGCTGGTGTTTTTGTGAGAAGGGAGATGATCCGTGACTGCTAACACCGAACATCTGAGCGGCTAGCTTCTCAGATGTGAGCTTATCATCAGCTGTTAAGAGCAGTGTGAATTCCTCGGGCCTCGGGCTCCGTCCCTGAGTGTTTCTGAGCAGGGAGAAGAGGAGAGGGAGTGCAGGTGCAGATGTGGACCTTACATCCTGAAGCACATGATGATTAGACTGAGAGGGCCCGTGTTACTACTCGTTTGAGAAGAATCTCATTCACCATTGGAAGATAGAGCAACCAGAAGGCAGCAGAAGGATAAAGGCTTGAAGCCAGCAATAAAATAAAAGAGCAAAGGCTTCTTTTTCTGACTCACAGAGCAAATGGACCTGTAGTTACTAAACTCTCTCTAAAGTGCAATTAAAATGACTCAGAAAAGCATTAAAAAAGTAAAAACAAACAGACCAGAAGAGGGATATACAGCATGTTGTGATACTATCTCTCGCAGTGAGCCTCACTTTTGGATTCAGCTTCTATAGTGCATATTTATAAACCACCGGACGTCAGTGTGATTTACAAAAGGGAAAGGGACATTTTATAACTTCTGATTTATTGTTTATGACTTTTCTATTTTTAATATGTTAATTCAGGATACGGAGCTGTAACACAGCACTCCCAGTGGTCGAATGTGGACTGGGGTTTGGGGTGGGGGTTTTCCCTTTACTAACACCTGAGCTGGCTAAGCGGTGAAGCAGCTGCAGCGGAGCAGTGTGTCCGGTGTGATCTTACCACGTGTCTGAAGACCAGAGCAGGGACAGAAAGGCAATGATGTCTCACACCGGGCTGTCCAGGGAAATGTCCCAAAAGGTGTTCCAATCTGTTCAAAATACAAAACAAGCAAGAGGTTAACAGTCAATGGATCGAGAATCAGAATGTTAAACTCAAGAGACACTTGCTCCCACTGACAAATTCATCATGTTGGTTAGTGATGGAGGATCAAAAGTAGGCATAAAACAATATACAATGCTGTGATGTAGTGGGACATGATAGGTAGTTGCTCATATAGCAAACAGAAGTGTTAGTGAATCAGTGTATTCATAATCACTGGTAGAATTAACTCAATTTTCCTGCCAGAGCTACTGATATTAATGCATAATGTCAAGGCTGGGCAACACGGTTTCAATTATCATGATATCAATAAGGATATTTTCAAATATTTAATACAGATGTATACAATATCACATGTAAAACAAATAAATTAATGGTCAAAGCAAGTAACTTGGTTCCACTGCTATGCATTACTCTTTATATACTGGATGTACAACAATAACTTTGATAACTAATTTTTAATTACAGCTTGCTCAGAACACATTAATTTAGATAACAAAAAAGATAACAATGCAAACATCTTTCTGTTTGCAAAAAAAAAAAATGCACAGCCAGCTGTCTTCTGTAGACATTTTGATTTATCATAGTAGGAAAAACACAGGTGTTACTAATAACATTAACGATGGCTCTGTTCTATTCAAGTGTCCCAGTAAGCCATGACAGAGTGACAGTGAGCCGGCCTGCAGAACACCAAGTCCCTGAAACTGAAGCAGCTAAATGGAATTCAGCCATCATTAATTTTATTATTTACACCTGTGTTTTTCCTGCTGTCCTCAAAAAGAATTACAAATACGTAAAGCTGCACAGGAAAGAAGATTAGACTCTTTAGGTGTAGCTCACATGCACAACTAAGATCTGGACTGGATTTTGTCAAAAATACAGTTTGATTTGAAAAATATAATAGAATGACTGCATAGATGTAAGTTCTCTTTTTTGTCACCCTGTCAGAGGAAAATATGTTGAAATAAGACATGTTGCAGTAAGGTGGAACTGCAATAAGAACATAGCAAGTCACAGTAGTAGCACAGGATACTGCTCAACACTCAGGATGAAGACATACAGTATAATCAGTGGATGAGTGTATGCTGAAAGGAAAATCCTAAATCTATGAATATGCAAATATTTCTATTTTCAAAGGTTTCATTATTGGACACATTATGTCTCCTGAAGTCAATTCTCAGTGTATGTGCACTGGCCACTTTAAGTTTCAGCATCACACTTGTGCAAGTTGCATACTGGACCACGATTGGCTCCAAACTAGTTGTGATGTCACAAATCATGCTTATATGCTTAAACTCAGATTTAAGGTGAGCACAGCAGATGCACATGCATCGTTCTGCACCGTGAGACTCAAACATCCAAGTGAAGTAACATTAAGCAAAACACATTTTTGAGTGTGAGGGGACTCTAAATACCAACCTTTCCTCGGAGTCACGTCGGCATTGTTGCTGTTGTTTTCGTTTGTCTCCTTCAGTGATTCCACTGAGGTCTTGTTGGAGACAATGCCTTCATCGTCAGTTTTCTCTTCCGCATTCGGCTCCACAGGTGCGGGAGGACTCTTCTCAGCGACGTCCTCTTTGGGCTTGTCCTCAGAGCTGTCTGCAGATGGAGCAGGAGCTGCAGATGGAGCAGGAGCTGCAGACTCAGCGCTTGGATCAACAACAGATTTATCAGGCTCAGCTGTGAAGGACAACAAAAGCAGATTGCTCTTTCAGTGGTTCCCAAGAACTTTAATGCTTTTAATATATTCAAAATAGTATTACTAATGTCAATGAGAGCAATATGTGGATGAATTCAAACAACACACAGGCTTAGTCATATTGGAATATATTGGAAAAACCCAAAACTCACGTGAAGCGATTTCAATAGGAAGTTAAACTGTTGCAATCAATCAATTGTGTCATTTTGCTGAGACATTTCTCCATCAACTAAACCTCTGTGACAGTGCAGATTTATAGTTTGGGTCTCTGTGTTTTGTATTTAGCATTTGACAAGAGCATTTTCACTCATACAGCCTGAAGTGGTTTTGCCCTCTCTGACAGTCAGGGGGGGATTTCTCCTGGGCAAAGGCATTTGAGGGGGCCACCATGTTGGTAATGAGGCGGCTGATTACTGACCAGTTCCTAATGAGCCACAGCCATGCAGCTGTTGGAGGCTGTGGGAAAGTAGGGCAGCCCCATCATTATCTGACCCAGGGTTAGGTTAAGGGAAAGCGGAGACGAAGGGGAGAGGAAGGTAACCATTGTTCTAGACATAATTCTGCCATGACGGCTCCTCAGGCGTCATTCCAACCTTCAGAAAATCATCATGTGTGTCTGGTTTATGGAGGATGACTAGACTCTTTATCACAGGTAGACCCTTGACCTGACTGTCAGCTGAGCATTCTCATTCAGTACTTGAAATTTTTAACTGTACTGGGCAAGATTCTCTAAACTATACATCCGCCTGACCAGCCTAGATCAAAAAATGGGGTGACAGTAGAGAAAGGCACATACAGTATATCATATATTTGCCTTGTTTACGCGCATAATGTTTTATTTATTTGGATGGCGTTATATGTGCACCGTAACTGATATACACTATGATCAGCGAATCATACTCATGGCAGCGAAATATTTTTCAAATAAATGAGCACTCCATCGAGATAAAAATAACTATTGATTTGTCACCTCTGCTTTTCTTCATATCAGATCAGCTTTGTGCAGTTTGCCAATCATCTAACAGAGTTTCTGGGCACTAACAGTCATATTTTCCGTGTACCTCTTACCAGTTGTCAGTGTTGCTTAAGTTTACTTAGGTCATCATTTTGCACAGTGATGTTTGTTTTCCAGTGGCACGACTTTTCATGCTTATCTCATTCTGTGGTTTAAAGATGTTCCATGTCATTGAAGGAAATGAGTCAAAACATTTACAGCTTCCACTTTTGATGCAAAAACTATTCTCAATGTGATAAAGAAGCCAACTCACGTTATAGTTGCTCATTGTATTACAGTCACATTAACGTTTTACTAACAAATGATATAAAAAAAGAGGTGACTACCATTTTTCTGTTACCAGAAGGCTAATGAAGACGAGAGGAGACAGTGTTTCCATGAGGTGGGTTGGCTGAGGCTGTTGTTATTGTGTAAGGCTGAATTGCGGTTATTTTCGGTGTTGTCTTGCATGCTCAAGTTTCTAGTAGGTGCAGTAGAAGACTGTGTTCAGGGAAATTTTTTGACACACAGATTTTGTAATCATGGAATCCAATTTGCAAAGTTTTTGGGTGGTTTCTTCAGTGTTCATTGAACCACTTGAGATAAAACAAATGAGTTTGAGTGCAGGGGACGAAACAGTCATCAGCAACCAAATCAGAAGTGTCTTCTTGCCATCAAGTTGAATCAAAACAGCAGGCACACAATTAGAAATCTGTCTCTCTGCTCTGATTGCTGTGAATTCACAAAGTTCCATTATTACTTTCACATGAGAGGAAGAGAACCATTTAAAAGGTAGCTGCTTTTCAAAGCGGCCATCAACGCTGTCCACTTAAACAAAGTGTGGCCCAAGGCAGAGAGGCAGGCCCAGACATGAAATGTACCCTTTGCCTTTCTTCAATTCAGCCTGGGAAGACCTCTGACTCAAACAGGAACAAATCATGCATTCTCAGACAAATAAAATGCCAAAACAATAAGACAAGAATATGCAATCAAGCCTTTTTTTTGATTGCAGGTATGGTAATGTATGCCAACATATGCCTGGTTAAAATTTTAGCATAATTTATTCAAGTTATAGAGGGAGTAATCGTATGGCATTTACAAATATTTTGGCTTTGTTACCCTAAACTTGGATTTAAAAACTCATTGGCAAATGAAAATGCTGACCTGTATCATATAAAGACAAAGCATGGCATGTTGTGACCATTTGTTAACTGTATAGAATAATGCTCGCTAATACTGTAAGAGATATTAGGTGTAAGCTTGCAGTTATGGCAAACTGAATAGGCAAGTCATTTGTTAACTAGGCTTCCATTTCCATCAAGTGGTGGACTTGAGTACTGCAGGCCACATTTTCAGCTTGTCTCCTCTCAGAGTAAGGAACTTGACAGTTGTTAATAGACTTTCCGTCACAGACATTTCAAAATTTTCAGTGGAAGTCCTTAACTGACCTGAAATCATTTGTGAAGGTTGTTTTTTTTTAATCTGTGTGAGTCATCTAGCTGTGCATAATTTCAGATTTCCTTCCTGTAAAGTTCACTGACTCTGCTTACAATCAATTCCCGAAAGCTTTACGGTTTTATTTTAGACAAAGTTGTTTGGCATACAGTAAAAATCTAACTAAGTCTTTTATTTCATGTTTATATTAGGGTGTTAAAGCAATGCATGGAGAAAAACACATTTTCTCTTCAGGATTAAATACTCTATATGCTTGCAGGAATCTGAATTGACTGACAATATCTGTGTTAATTTATAGTGCAGCGAGCTGTCACAAACTGTACTTCCTTTTTTATTCAGTTTAACTGATCTTAAGAAAGAGGAAAAGAAAAAAAATATCACACAGTTAGCCCACAAACCCTTTTAGATTCACCACCTGGCATGCTACAACTGCCTGTTCCGGTTTCTCTAAACTGCATTTATGCATTTAACACACACACACACACACACAAAACGTTAGATCTCACCTTTTTCTTCCTGTACTAAAGGTTTTGACTCTGGTTCTTCAGGCTCTTTTGCGTTAGTTTCTGTACTTTGAAAGGTTTGCAGACCTGAAAAGTTTATATGGAGAAATCAGAATCTGTTTAGATTCATGAGGTTTTTTTTTTTTTTTTTCTTAATGTGTCTGGTGATGGAAGTGGGTGTGTTCGACTGACCGTTCTGAGGTACAGTATCAACAGGCAATTCAGGCTGTACGGTGCTGAGAGGGATGTTGGCTTCATCCGGTCTGGAGTTGAAGTCAACAGAGTAGCGCTGTGAGAAGAGAGGATTCATAACATACACAGACATTTGTGCCACAACATTAAATGAATAGTTTTACATTTCAGGAAATACAATTATTAACTTTCTTGTTGAGAGCTAGATGACAAGATTGACACCACTCTGCACTCTTTCATGTCCTAGCTAAATGCCAGCTGCCAGTTATCTTAGCTTAGCATAAAGACTGGAAAAAAACTAGTCTGGTTCTGTCCAAAGGTGAAAACATCCGCCTACCAGCACCTTTAAAGTTTACAAATTAACACATTTTATCTTGTTTGTTTAATCCCGATAAAAAACTGAGGTGTAAAAATGATGAAGCTGTGGTTTTACAGGATTAGGGCCTAGCGCAGGCACAGTGAAGCCAAGAAAGTCCATCACATAATTGAAGTCACTGCGTCCAGCCAAAAAAGTAGTTCAGTACGTAACTCCCTGTTAGAACAACACTTGTCATTTTTATACATTACATGGACAGATTAAACAAACAAAATATAAATGTGTTAAATAGTGAGCTTTAGAGGTGCTAGTAAGTGGATTTTTTCACCTTTGGACAGAGCCTGGCTAGCTGTTTCCCTCTGATTCCAGTCTTTATGCTAAGCTAAGCTAACCATCTCCTGGCTGTGGCTTCATATTTAGTGATGAGAATGGTATCAACTTTCTCATCTAACTCTCATAAAGAAAGTGAATAAGCGTATTCCCCTGAATGTCAAACTATTCCTTGTAATGGAAGCGAACCGCTACTAACTCTACTTACCCTTCCTCTCCTCCTTGCAAAATAGCAGGCACCTAGAAATCCAAGAGCTACGATGATGATCACGATAAGGATGATAATGCCTTAAAGAGGAAATAGTTATTGTTTAGTTAATGTTTCACACTATGCAATGACCCCCCAGAAAAGGCATCAATATGTTGTTTATGATATCATTTAAGGATAAACGTAACTCACCAGTGCTGTCACTTTTTGTACTGCGTAGGTTGGTAGTGGGGGCTTTTAGAAATAAAAAAAAGGTTATTTTTTTAAAGAGAAAAACACCAAACAGTGCCTGGCGGTGTAACATGGCAGGCTCCTTGGAAGAGGACCCGCTCCCTACGTAGATATAAAGGGCCTTTAACTCCTGAGGCAAAAATCTGGTTCTTTAGCTGTTAAATGCTCCGCTATGTTCACCTGCTAGTCACTAACTATAGCTGTAGTTTACTGTCATGTAGCTTACAGGTTTATCAGAGCTTTTGGACTGAAAGCAGCTTCCTAATGAGGTTGGAGGTTGATAAGAGCTGTGAAAGTGAATCAAAACAGCAACGTTGCAGATTATAAAGCCAAAACAAGGAGCTGAAAGATGCTAAAATTCTCCATAGCATCAAGAAGAACCGTAGAGTTGGGTGATTGTTTTCTGTGGGGTTTGTCACTACAAGTGACATATTTCACATTACACATAGTTTTTCGATTAATTGTTAGTTGAAAATATTATTATATTGTATTACATGTAACATTTATATTTGACAAGCGAGAATGTACAGCAGGTTGTGGTGTGTATATAATTAGCTAGCTCACATTATAGGGCACAATGCTATTAATATTGTTTTTAGTCAAGATAAATATAATTTGAGCAGTTTCATTCCTACCTAATCCAGCATGTACAGCTTTATTGGCCACTGCATTGCAATTGTGGTAATGTGAAAAAGTCAAATCCTCAGGCCAATCGGGAACATCAAATTGTAGAATATGGTTTATGTATCAGCAGTTTTAACTCACTTTTGTCTTTTGCTGTGGTGGTAGACATGCTTTGAGAAGTAGAGATGGGTGCAACTGTGGTCAGAGATGTGGAGGATTCAGAGCTTCCATTCCCTGAATCAAACAGGCGAAGCACGTTATTCCCCAAGAAAACAATGATACAAAAAAGCACAATCAGAAAACAAAGAAGACGTGGTGATGAATGGATTGGTTTTGAGGTCACAATCAGAATTGCTTTTTAGGGGGGAATCCAACATTTATGGGTTCACGCATAAGGCTATGAATAATCCCGATAACAGCTCTCACCTTTCTGCGTTGTCCACGGTGTGATGGTGCTGGTGTTGCCAATGCTCGTGGTATTGCTGTTAAGCCCCCTGGTGATGCTGGCGGTACTGCTGGCGGTACTGCTGGCGGTACTGTTGGCGGTAGCTTCACTGTTGAAATTACTTTCAGGCATTGTGGTCGTTGGTTCTGTTGTAATGTTGGTTAAGCTTTTCAATGTTGGTGTCTGTGCTGCTATGACAGTGACCATAACCACACCTGCAGAAAAGGAGATGGAATTTTCAAAACTATCCAATAGGCAGACACAAAAATCACTAAAGCTTAAAGGATAAGTTCACAATTTTTCAACTGTGTCTTAAAACAACAGTCAGGTGCCCATATGAATGTTTGCTGTCATTCTTCCTGTTCACACTGACCATTTCAAGATCCCCTCCAAATGCGCTTACAATGTAAGTAATGGGGGCCAAAATCCACAGTCCTCATTATATGCAGAAATGTATTTAAAAGTTTTTGTGTTTCCCTGTTGAGCTATGGTGGAAGGACAGTAAGAACGCGAGGGAATATGGCATTAAAATAACTTTATCTTTAACTTTAACTGAAAGATATCTACTTGATTTGACTAATTTGGATGACTGAAGCTTCATATTAGCTTCAGATAAACCTTTAAATACATTTTGTCCCTCGTCACAACATTAATTGTGGATTAATTATTTTGTTTACCTGTTAACCATCCACTGCAACATCAAACTACACAGTAGAAAACCTTATAGGGAACCAGCTATGTATATCTGGGTGTGGCCCTGTTTGCCTGAAGAACAGTATTTAATACTCTGACTGCAGGTTATTATTCATCAGTTATAGTTATCAGTTTTTATTATTACCAAAACCAGCATTTGAGGTAAAGGTTTACCAGAAAAAAAAGAACACTTATACATTGAAAACACAACTTAATGCTTTGTTAGTTCTAAAATAACTTTTTAGGTTAGTATGAGCAGGTGCATTTCAGTAACACACATGAACATATAAAGAGCCTTACCCAGAATAAAGAAGGAAGGACCAATCGATGGCATTGTAAGTTCGTTTGATGGTGACAGCAGTAGGTAAAAGCTACAAAGTTGAGATATAGATCTTATCAAAGCTCTCTGCCTGAAGATGTTGCTTTTCTTCGTCAGGCTTTTCTTTGTCAATGGCCAAGAGTGTTGCGTGCCTCTACAGGAACCAAAAAAGAGGATCAACGCCTCTGACCACAGCAGGATGCATCAGTGTTGCTCAAACATTGTTAGTGAGAGGAAACATAGTGCTCATTTGTTGCTTCAGACTCTCCTCTCACTACCTAACAATGTGAAGTAACACACCTTTGGTGAAAATATTAAACACATGCTTATTGTTAACTTTTCTTTATCATCTCACTGCAAATCTAACCTTAATTCCTTTGGTGAAAATATTAAATACTTGTGCCAGCTTTTAAAACATTTTAGAGGAAACATTTTATGTAATATTTATCCCTTAATGTCCAGGGGATTCATTTATCAATTCATATTTTCAATTTATTTCCTCTAAGCAACACATGGTAATGGTATACTTACCTATTGTATGACTTTTTGTTTTTTTTGTGAAACAGACAGTGTTTTAAAATAGGTTTGTTAGTGCAATTTTTCCACTGTTGTTAGTACTATTTTCTGCTCACTAGATGTCGCTGTGACTAAGGGGAAAGACATCAGATGGGGATGAGACAGTTGCCCTCTTTTCTTGCTAAAGGTAAGACTAACTTAAATTCACTTCCCCTCCATTATACTGTAAAACAAACAAACAAATTCACAAAACAAGTCATATATTTAAGTTTTATTGCAATTTGTTAAAGATCAAATAAAATTAACATGGTTGACGGCAGAGAGGACGAAACCTTATGGCATGTTTGTGCTGAGGAAGATATTGTGATGATAGCAAGAAAGCAATACAAATCGTTAATCCTGTGATTTTTTGAATGCGTATGTGCGTGCCTTTGCACAAGTGTGTCAGCATGACTTGTCTTATGTGGGTGGAGTTGTTGTAAGGGTGTGCTCAGCCTTGTAGGTTCATTTATTACTGTTTATTTCCCCATGCCAGTGGTAATCAGCAGCAGGATTAGTGTTAACTGCCACCCAGTCACTGGCAGGCTCCACGTGGGCCACCGCAGGCCCCTCCTGCCGACTGGCCTGACCGAGTCTGGCCGGGACCTGCTCGCAGTGACGAGGAACTGGGAGTCCGCTAATCCTGAAGAAAGACCCCCGTCTGGCTTCCCCTGGCTGGGCCACCTATCACCACATCACAGAGCCCAGGCACCAGCACCAGGCCTGCCCCAGAGGATGAGCTAATCATTGAGAGGAGAGGAGAAGAGAGGAGAGAAGAGAAGAGAAGAGAAGAGAAGAGAAGAGGGGAGAGGAGAGGAGAGGAGAGAAGAGGGGAGAGGAGAGGAGTGTGTTTCTATGTGTATGTGTGTGAGAGAGACAGAGAGAGGCAAGAGAGCTGGACCACCCACCCGGTGGATTCAGAGGCACAGGATTCACAGCCCATTCTGTTGACCTGCCACACCGCCCCAGCTCTGGGCAAGGCCCTCCCCAATTGTTCCGCCTGCTAACATGAGGAGGGGGGTTAGACAAGGGGGGATGGGGGGTGGACGAGCAGTAAACAGTGGGCTGAGCTTCTCTCCTTCAGCGCACAAAGGGGCTGAATTGTGTCGGGACTGGAGCACTTTTTAGAGTGGCCCTGCCATGGGGCCTGAATGAAACATCTGTGGAGGCTGAGCCCGAGGGAGAAAATGCTATTTTGCTGTTCAACCACACTGACAACCTGTTTTCTCTTTCTTCACCCCCCGACACACACACACACACACACACACACACACCACCACCACCACCACCCTCCCCTCACTGTTATTTCTCCCTTGGCCTTGTAAAACTATTCATACTGTATACTCACATTTGCCAAGCAAGTAACAGAGAAGCAACAGTAAATGAGACAGAGAGACAGAGAGAGAGATGACTTAAAGATTTGGTTGAGAATACAGTCAAATGGCAACTGGAATTTTACATGTTTTTTCTACGTGCTTATGAATCTGCACTGAATCTGATTTTTTTTTTCAATTTACTTTAATTTACAGGATAATTTACTCTGTGTCAATACTGCTTTTCAGGGAGTCCCAGGTTCATATATTAAAAACAAACAATAAAACAATTAAAACACATCAAACAATAGTAGTCTGTTGATCAAATGCTGGCGTCCAAATTTAAGTTTACATTTTGAGCTTGTAGACTAGTTTGTTCCTTGACCTGTCCAACTGATTCCAACTATATGGTATAAAGCACTGACATTGATTCTAATGAAGATGAGAATGCAATAGCAAATGTGGAAACCTGATCAGCTATATTAAAAAATGTAGTATCAATTAACAAGTGTGTGGGTAACATGCTGCATAAAGAGACTGGAAAATATGTATGAAAAAGTAACAAATATACTACAAATTATTTAATATTTTTGTATTTCTGGACATCAGTGTCATTGCATGAGACCTGGAAACATCACTACAACAAAGCTTGGTGACCAAAATGAGGCGAATAATTTAGCCAGATTTTCTCACCACTTTGTTATTTTTATAAGTCCAACAGAAAGTGAGTGCACTCAAAATGTAGCCTAATAATCCCCTCATTGTGCAGAAAAATAGTGTGAGTACAACTACGGCAACTACGGTGGGTCAAAGTTGAACTGAGGGCTGTAAGCTGTGATGGATATTTACAACAAAGAGTTAGGGTCGTAGTTTGCCTTTGTTTTTCCTCCAAATAAGTTTGGATGACCTGGGGATTTGTTTACAACCTGTTGGATAACGCTTATGTTTCTTGCTCTGACGTCTTTTTATCGAAGTTGCTGCATTTCCATGTCTCAGCAATTAATGTGGTCAGAACAATGTTATTATTACCGATACCCAAAACTATTAAATAAAGACCCAAGTTGTTATAAAGTAGAATAGTCCTTCAGTTCCTCACAGGCTGCAGACACCTGATGTCCTTTCATTAGAAGGATACAGTGAATACAGTATGGAGGCTATCATGAGTGTCAGCCTCCACAGAGTCCATCCATCCATCAATATCACCTCTGTAACCCCCCCCCCCCCCCTCCCAGAGAGAACCCCCACACTCTCAGCCCTCTTTCCTGAAAGTCCTGCTCCACCATATGCAGCTCAAAGAGAGACCACTGAGACATTTCAGTTTAATTGAAGGGGAAACAAAGATCCCTGCTTACTTCCTGGTCACCCATTTTCTTTAATCAATTTCCTCCCTTTGGTCCTATATCATCTGTAATTACTTTCCCTTTCCCACCCCTTGTGGGTTCCTCCTGGAGCGAAGGTCCACACACATGCATACACACACACGCACGCACGCACACACACACACACACACACACACACACACACACACACACGCACACGCACGCACACACACACGCACCACACACACACACACGCACGCACACACACATAAGGACACACACACACTTGCTTACCCCCTACCGTAAGCAGGCAATACCTTCGGCATCAATACTTGGTGCCCCCCTTTGGGTCCTCCAGACTGAACAATGGAGAAGGCCCACTGGCTCCAGAACCCCACGAAGCAACCCCTGACCCTGCCCACCTACCCTACTAAACCCCCGCACACACACACAGGTTCATGTGGTATGTAGCCTACTCTTATATTCAAGTCGTAGACATTGTCACACATGCACACATAGCTCACACGAGCCTGCAGTGAATGGGGGGAGGGGGAAGAAGAGGGGAGTTGGGGGGGGGGCACTTTAAATACCAGCTCAGCTTGTAATCACTGGAGTTTGAACTTAGAAGACTTCTTATGCTAAGAGGTCAAGAAGCCAGAACACTCATTCGCTCCTTTCTTTCTTCCCTGCTGCCCTCTGTCACTCAGTCCTCTCAATGGGTCTCTCTGATCCATAAGCTGGCTACATACAGTGACATCGGCCAAGCTAACCCAGCACTGATTTCCTGAGGAAATCTTCCAGCAAAACAATGAACATGTTGTCTTCCCAGAGGTTTAAACAAGAGTACATAAGTAAGACAAATTCATTGTGGCACAAGCTTTACTTCCTCCAGTGCTCAAGCAACACAAAGGGAATCTCTTGCCAAATGGAAATTTTCTGGAAGAACGGCACTCTATTTGCATGTAGTTCCCAAAGGGATTTGTTAAATTTAAGACTTACCTGCCAAAAGGGAATATGAAGACAAAGCCTGTAAATATATCATCTAGTGTAGCACCCACTTCTTACCTCAGGACATTTGTGTACATCTTTTATAGGCTGCATGAAAATGCCCTCCAAATTATACACCTTTATTGGACTTCACATTTCCCAAATATGACCACCCAGAGAACCAAGCCCATACCACCCACACACTATTGAGTGGATTTATCACTCAGCTGATGCCGGTGAGCTTGATGAATGAAAGCGGATTACAGTATTGGCATCGTTACCATGTTTGATGGGGAAGCGAAAACATGAGAAACTCCTATATAAATAGATATTATGGGAATAGGAGAGGAAAGGTGTTGCCTGTAGGCAACAATTGCAATGTAAATGCCAAAGAAAGTGCTTGTGCAATATTGTAAAAAAATGAAAATAAATAGCTGAGGAGGAAATGTTATTGTGTGGTAGAGACAGGCTTAAAATTGGCTTCTAGTTAGTCAGCAGTGTAGTGATACAGTTAGGAGGTTAATGGAGGTTTCATCCAGAGGATACAGATAGTGCTGCAACTACTGCAATGGTCATTTTCATTATCACTTAATCGTTTCATTATTTTTCAATTAATCTGTTAATTATTTTGTACAAAAATGTCAAGAAAATAATGAGATCAGAATCAGAATCAGAATTTCCCATAGCCCAAGGTGACATTTTTAATTGTTTTGTCTGACCAACAGTCCAAAACGTATTTAATTTACATCAATACAAAACTTCACTAACAAAGACCACGCCATTTGTATGGTATAAAAAAATAGTTTATTTGGATTGGCGAGATGATTTGGGAAGAACTGGATGAGGGTCATAAACAGTGGTTTGACTAGGGGTCGAGGAGAGGGATGGAGAGGGTCGATCGCTGGGGGATGAACGGGAGCAGAAGGTTGGTCGAGGTCTTGTACAATGGGATGATTGGGGTCAAGGGTAGGGATGAAGGAGGTTGATTGCATGGGGATGAACGGGGGCCGAATGGAGTCATGATGTTTCTGGAGTGTCTAGGAACCTGGGGGTCGAGACTCAGAGTGGGGGCACGTCTCGATGAGCTTTCTGCTTCATCATCCCCCCTGTGGTTCCACAGAAAGGACCTGGGACGGCTGGAATTCGAACCTAGGACCTTCTTGCTTTTAGGCAACAGTGCTAACCACTTAGCCACCGTGCCACCCACTGAAAGGGTAGAGAGGAAAAGAACGGGGTTTAGGGGGGAGGGTCGTGAGAACTGAGACAAATGGGAGAGAAATGGGTTAGACACGCCTGTATAGGTATGCACAGGTGATTGAATTAGTGAGGCACAGGTGATTGAATTACCAAGGCATAGGTGATTACATTAGCGAGGCACAGGTGATTGAATTAACGAAGGCACAGGTGATTGAATTAGTGAGAGGGCATGTGGTCTTGTTCCTGATCCATAACTTTATTTGACTAACAAAGAACACGTGATTTGGAAAAAATAGTATATTTGGATTGGCAAGAAGATTTGGGAAGAATTGGATGAGGGTCAGGAATCGTTTGATGATTGGGGGTCAAGGAGAGGGATGAAGAGGGTCGATTGCCAGGGAATGACCAGGAGCCGAAGGTTTAGGTCTTGTATGATGGGATGATTGGAGTCGAGGGGAGGAATGAAGGGGGTCGATTGTGTGGGGATGAACAGGGGCCAAATGGTGTCTAGGAACCCCTCGAGATTCACGGTGGGGGCATGTGTCAATGAGCTTTCTGCTTCATCATCCCCCAAAATTAACTTCATTGGACTAGTTGAGAATGGACTAGTTTGGATGTCACTGAGGTTGCTATGGATGTAGCTATGGTAAGCTTGGGAAGACCAGTGAATTTTGATTGTGTGGTCTGGGATTCCTCAATTGGAAGCAGTTGAAGCGGCTCTGATGCAGAAGCACTGACCAGAGTATAGTTTGGGAGAAATCCTTGACTTGGACAGAACTTGGCGGAGGTGATGGTGGAACCAGGAGTGTGTAGCGACTCAGAGGTGAAAAGTAGGTCTTGAGGAGAAGCATGACGGGCTAGTCTCTGGTGTATGTAGGTTTGAATGGGTTTGAAAAGGCTCAGATATGAGTTCAAAGAGAACGTTAAATCTGATGGTGTCTGGGGAGTGGATAGAAATGTCGGAGAGGCTAGCGTGCTGTGATGGGTCGTAGATGGATGAGGTGGTGGTGAATTCTGGGCATTGTAAAAAATTGAAGAATGCTAGGAGGAACATGGACTCGAGGGTTGAGTTGATGAATGGGGATAAGTATCCTGTGCAAAGGGTTTGGATGCACTGGATTAGGAGGTCTGCTGTCAAGGGGTAAAAGTTTCAGGGTGAGCTGAGGTTCTGCTGTTTGTAGGCCTGAGGAAGTAGTTAGAAATATACAAGGAGATATGGTAGAGTTTCTCAGGTGGGAGGGAGGCCTGAAAGGTGAGTGAATCCAGGGTGATGCCAAGGAATTCAAGGGAAGTACTGGATCCTGCTGTTTTCCCTGGGGAAAGGGGAACACCAAGCTGAAGGAAGGCGGACTTGAGGGTGGAGAGCCTGTACGATGGAGGTGAGAACGACAGTGTGAGGGTTAGGAAGTAGTCCAGAAGGTGAATGACGTATGGAAGTTTTTGGTTGTTGAATAAGATCCAGCAGAGTGGAAGGGGAATTGAATATCTTGGGACTGCTCTTGCACCCAAAAGTGAAACAGATGGCAAAATAGTAGGAACCTTTCCAAGAAACACTAAAGAACCTCCAGAAATCTGGATGTATAAGCAAAACATTGAAGGTGCTAGTGATATCGGCTTTAGCCAACCAGGCACTGTGACCAGCAAGATGGATGAGGTTGATGGCATGTGTGATAGGTGTGTAATGAATGAAAAAATCTGGCTGTTGATGCTAGAGAAGGAGAAGAGAGATCTATAATGAGTCTCTTCTTACCAGAATACTCCCTGTAGCGATGCTGATGGGGATGATGCAGTGGATTTCGTTGACTTCTTTGGCTGTCCACTGTATCAGGCTTGGCAAGGGCAGACTGGAGATTATGTCAAGTGAATGATGATTCACTTCCTGTCTATGCCATGAGGAATCGGACCACTGGCTGATGGCAGCATGTTGGCTGGTAGGGGGGTAGGTGGTTTGGGAGTGATAGGAGGTGGAGGTGCGGTGTGGCCAAGCCTTGAAAAGACAGAGGGAGCATGTGACCGTAACGGAGCAGCAATGACGCAATGGGTGTGAAGTAGCCCCACACAAGTCGCAAGCCAGGGAAGAGCGTGTGGCAAACATGCAGCAGTAGAGCTCTGAGACAAGGGGCACCCCAGAAACCAGTGCCACCGAACTGCAAGGCCAAATCCAAGATGGTGGATAGGTAGTCATCCAGCTCGCAGTCAGTGAAGACAGACTAGACTAGTGACTAGTGACTAGTGACTAGTGACTAGTGACTAGTGACTAGTGACTAGTATCGCAATACAGGGAAAAAGCAAAAGCAAATTTGACTGCTGTTAGTTCCCTGAAACGTGAAGGTGAGGGGTGCCTGAGCTGGGCTGTACCAGCTCCCTAGGACTGGCAATTAATTCAGGAACAATTAATTGTTCCTGAACCTTAGTTAAAATAACTTCATAAACTCTCACATTTGCTTCATATTTGCTCAATTAATTGCTTATTAAAATTGTTGTTGATTACTTTTCTGTAGAAATCAACAAATCAACAAACTGTTAGATACAGTTACAATTCTTTTTGCCAGTTAGCGCTTAAGTAGTGTGTTGCTTTGCTGATTTGTTTTAATGAAAATAATAATCGAGTTCGAAAGCTGCAGAATAGGCAAGAAAGTGGACCTTGAGTGTAGATTGTTTTTGTCAACTGCTGTTTCCAGGGTCAAAAATGAATTGTAAAGCTCAATTGATTAGTTGATCGACAGAAAATTAATTGTCAACAATTTTGATTATTCATTATTCATTGAAGTAATTCATCAGATAAAAATGCCAAACATTTGCTGGTTCAGACTCCTAGCAGTTTTTTTCAGTTTTATATCAGTGTAAATTGGTTTTCTTTTCTTGATGTCACCATGTGCTCTTGTACATGTTGATGGACATTTTTCACTATTTAACATTTTGTAGATCAATTAAATGTAAAAATAATAAACAGATTAATCAGTTATGTAAATAATCCTCATCTAATCACCACGGTAAAACATCTGGAGGAAAAATGTGAAACACTTGGAGAGCTACAAAGGTGTAACCTGCACATTTTCAGCATTGAAGAAGGAAAAGAGCAGTTAAATCCCAAGCAGTACACAAGTAGGCTACTAAGGGAAGCACTTGGACTCCATACAAAACCACTATTGGACAACTAATCCTTAGTTGTAACCCTGCAGTCAGTGATGAGATACTTGTGTGCTGGACATGTGGATACAAGACGGAGGCTACACTCTGTCTGTCTGTCAGTGTGCATTTACCAAGCAGCTGTATTTAAATTCAGGCACACTGGAAGAACTCCAGCGCTTTCAGCATCCCGTCATCTGTACTGTGCCACCTAGGCAGCAGATAATACCAACTGGTATCTATCTTCTCACACACACACTTGACAGACCATTGATGTGGGCCTTCTTGTGTGGGATTAAAGAAAGAAGACAGCAGGAAGGAGAAGAAGGACAAGACCGATTTTGGCCCCAGAATTTCTGGAGTATTTTCAAGAGTCTAATGTGCAAATGATAACGGTTCATCAAAACAGTGTGTGTGGTCAGGTGGTGACACACACATGAGTATGTTCATACACAGCCGTGCCCACACACATACTGTACAGCATGCGCACACACACATACTGTACAGCATGCGCACACACACAACGACTCAGTGATTGGAGCCTTTGGTCTTCATCAGGTCAATCAGTGGAACCGTGAGACCTGCAGGCTGTGAGGCTGGATGTCCTTCTGCTTCCAGACTTCATTGTGGCCTTTTCCAGTAACTCCTGAGCAAATACAGACCTTCAGAGAGCATGTGTGTGTGTGTGTGAGAGAGAGAGAGAGAGAGAGAGAGAGAAAGGGGGAGAGAGAGAGAGAGAGAGTAGTCGAAGTAGTAGTATTTAGGAGCTGGGAACAAGCTCTGTGTGGGGTACAAAATGAAAATTAGAGGGTATGACCTCATTGTCATTTACTGTAACACACATTACACAGAATCCATCCAGGTCATTAGCCCAGCCATCAGCTCTGAGGCACCCACGATGCTCAGGGTCTGCTCGGACATCACGTACAGGATGTGTGGTACATGTGATCGGTGGCTGCATGGGAATATGCTCTGACACGGGATGGAGTTTGTTCATTAAAGACTAAGAGACGTTTGTTGTTGCTATCACATTGGGGCCCACCTGCAACTGTCTGTGAGCGTGTGTGTGTGTTTCATGTGCATCTGCTCGCTTGTATCCACACACACACACACACACTAGCAAAGCCCACCACAGGCAGAACCCACCACAGAAGGTGCACAGATGTGCCGCTGGCTACAAGCAGAGGTAGGTCTTGCATTCAGAAGTGATAGCTCTCATACGGCATGTGGCAGTAATAGTGGAATCTGACATCATTTCCATTCTGAAATATACGGCCAGCAAAGGAAGACAGATTGTATTGTAACACTATTTAGTGTAGAAGGAATATTCATGACCTTTAAAAAAAAAAAAGAGGTTACTTATGGACACTGATAAGAAAAGAGTGTAATCATAGGGTTCCACTTCACTGGTGGTTTGTGTGACAGCTGGTGATTGATTTTGTTTGTGTTGGGGATTTCTGAAAAATATATGTTTAGCCTGAATTCAAAACCACATCATCAAAAGGAAGACCACCAGCTCCGTCCTTTACATGAGGCTTAACACATTTCTGTGCTCCACATGCACATATCCAAAGCTTCGTGTCTGTATGTATGTAAAAATGCACATGCAAGTGAAAATACCCACTCAAGTATAGTAACTGTATTCATGATTGCACATTGAAGGGCTAGTTCACCCAAATTTCCACGTTGCTGGGATTTCTGCTGCCACCCAAATACAATGTTGGTGGTCAGAATTTGGTTTGTGACTCTAAAAGCGCTGAAAAATTACATTTTAACAAGACTACAGCAAACGCTACTGTAGCAGCTGTGTGTGGCTGTAATGTTCATTTTAAAGAAAACCAAGCCATTAGATAGATTAAAGTATTGGACAAATTGAAATTTTGCCCTGATGATGGCGCTAACTGTAAAGTCAGAGATAGTTCACAAAGACCATGAATGTCTTTGCCAAACTGAATGGTAATTCATGGCAACAGTTGTCAAGACTACACTCAGAGCCACATATGTCAACTTACTGATGGCACTACACGAAAAGTCAGAGGACCACCAAAGTAATTAGGATTCATCCTTTGGGACAATGCATGTCTGTCAACAGCATCTGTGTCCCTGTAACCCCAGACCATTCACACAAACACTGTTAACAGTTTTCTTTGAAACTTTTTCCATAAAAAAAAAACTGTTGTCTCTAGAAACTGATGTTTCATGTTGTGAGCACCACAAACAAATTACAGATGGTGGTATAAATCTCAATCACTGTTATCTCAAAACCTGGCCAATTAAAACCAAAACTATCTGCATGCATCTACCACTGGAGGTAATTGAGAGAATGTCTTTTTTTGTAATTTGAGTAAACCGACCCTTTACTGCATTTCTGTCCTGCTGTGCTTTTGTATGTCTGTAAAATTACACATGCAGATGAGTGCATCCAGTTAAGTATAGTAACTGTGTTTGTGATTGCACATAAAGCCTTCCCTGGATTTCACCAACAAACACCTCTGAGTGAATTCAAACCAAATGGCTTTCAAGCATGATGAATGTAGGAAAAATATCCCTGCTCAATGCCAGAGCAGGGATTGCCCCTTTTCTCAAGAAAACTACAAACGTAGCAGATTAAAGCTACAGCACACCGGGCCTGCCAATACCAACTAGCTTCATCCACAATTTAAAGCCTTCTAATCCATCATTAACAGGAAGTTAGGTCTGCCGCTGTCACAAGCTTTTCTTTGCGCTAGAGTACTACCATGAAATCTGCTCTGACTTGTTGCCACCAGGTTCAATACTTGCACTGAAACACACACTCACACAATGGAAATTATCTCACTTCCCGACAACAGCATGCCCCTCTCTCCACCTCGTAAAACTTGTTTATCTCATTTTAAGTTCCTTCAATAAAAATCATTTTTATAGAAAGTCTCCCTGCTTGTTTATTCCCAGCAACCTCTTTATGATCCAGTCCCGCAACAAGTGTCACGCTGAGGGCACAGTGTCAGTCTTACTGTGAATCAGGGGCCGAGCTTTCCTAGTGTCATGACACACGACAAAACCAGTAATGACCATGATGTGGGCAGTGGTAGAAATGGGGGTGAAGTGGGAGCAGAGAAGGGGTGTCCAGCAATGCGTCACCGATCCCCCAAGTGCTTTCATCTCCTCTGATAAGTGCCATACCTAATCAGGTTAAAGCAGCGCATGCCATGGAAGGAGAGGAAATTCCGGCCAAAACGGTAACGTATCTGTTCCGCTCTCATGCGTCGCATTCCTCCAGCTAATTAGGAGTAAATATCTGACCCCGGAGAGAAAACGTCCACATTAGTCGGTGTGGTCCATCTGCACTCTCTCTTTCTCGCTCTCCTCACCCCCCCCCCCCCCTTCTCTCCCCTCTCACCCTAATTTGGCACACAGATGACAAAAAACATAGGGGAGTTCTCAGTAGGTTTCTTTCTTTCTTCTACAATTCCCCTCCTTTTTCTTCTCCAGCATTAGGCCCCATCATTACTGACAGGCTATCAGTTGTTCTCATACCAGATTATCTACTGCCAATGACCTCCAGGTCATGGCACCGTGCTCTCTGCCACTTTCTCTCTTTGCTTTCCCTTTGTCTTGCCACAGATACACTTCAATGAGTTTTTAAGCTTTGCTGACTCCAAATCAAAGATGCTATTAATCGTAGTAGCAGTTGGAGGTGTGGTAGTTGTGGTTAAAGAGAATCTTTTAACCAAAGCCTGTTATTTTCTAAAACTTCTAAGTTAAATGATAAAAGAGAAAGATATGCATCACTGACTAATTAAAGGTACAATAAAATTTCTTTCACCAAAATATCACGAAGTTATCATCTGACATTGACAATGAAGCCAGAAGGAAATGTCAGGCTAGGTAATTTTTTTATCAGAAAGAAAAAACAACAACAAAAAAAAACTAAACTGAATAACAAGACTAAAAATCTATAGCCATGCTAGCTCTGTGAGGCTGTATTTGTATTTGCATAGCGGTGCTTTAAGCTAAATGCTAATGCCAGCTTGCTAACATGCTCACAATGACAATGCTAACATTCTGATGTTCAGCAGGTATAGCCATAAACACAAAGTACAGCTAAGGCTGCTGGGAATGTCAACAGTTTTGCAGGTATTTGGTCATAAATGAAAATATCTGACAAAGTGAAATTTTGACCTGATGATGGTGCTAGAAGAAAAGGGATCACCGAAGTTGGTCACCTCATAATGAAAGGGGACATAGATGTCTATACCAAATTTCATGGCGATACATGAAATTGTCATGGATTGTTATCATGACATTTCAGCCAAAAATGTCAACCTGCTGGTGGTGCTAGAGGTCAGTCAGGGGACCAACAAAGTAAACAGGATACATCCTCTGGGGACTATCAATGTCCGTACAAATTTAGCAATCTATCTTATAGTTGTTGAGATATTTCAGTCTGGACCAAAGTGATGGACATACCAACACTGCTATCCCTAAAGCCAAGCTGCTAGCATGATAAAAGATACACATAGTGGATTAAAAAGGTAAATATGGTAAATACATAAAGAATACAGAGATGGGTGACAAACAGAGACAGAGATGTGGAAAAAGTGTTGTGGTCAGAGGCATCCTTCACAATGCTCTGAATAAGTGGACGGTGGCTCTTTTATGCTGTCGGGGGCATTTTCCTGGCATGGTTTGGGCCCATAGAGGGAAAGGTCCCTAAAAAACCTACATTATTCTGAGTGATGACTTCTATCCTTATGGGAATGGTATCTTACAACCCTTTCTCCTAAAATTTATGTTTATATTACTACTAAAAGGTTTTGTCTAATATGTTTTTGAGGAAACATCATTTTTGTGTGGATTTTGTTCACTGGTAACATTTCTTTCTAGTCCATACAAAACACTTAAACCACTTGAGGTCAAGTTATAGAAAGATTGTGGTTTTGGTTAAATATTGAAAATAGTTTTTAAAAAAAAAACACTTGCCACTAACTTTTTAATGATCAAACCAGCACAACAATCTTTCCGCTTACAAAGTGCTTTGTTTTGCCTAAACATAACCACAAAAACATTAATCAAACATTAGTTTCGAGGACCAGATATTATATGGAAAATAAGTTGTTATTGAACCAATGTGCTGATATGTCTATTATGAACAATTTGTGACTTTGCACACAAGTTTATTCTGCTATTTAAAAATGTAATCCCGACGACATTAGGTTTCTCTCAAAATATATTTGCTGTTGCAAATCAGTACTATATAAACGCAAATATTAGGAGACAGGGTTGCCCCATACACACTACAAAGGGTATAAGGAGTCACTAAAAGGTTTTATAAGCATGAAAACAATTTCCATCATATGCTATGTTCTTCACAGTCACATCACAATCCATTTGAACACCTACAGAATGGGAGATTTAGATTTTTGTTAGACAGCACTCTTCTCCACCATCATCAAAACAACAACTGAGGGAATATCTCTTTAAAAATCGATTTCCATCCCTCTGGCACTAGAGACTTGCAGAATCTACGCAGAGGACGACTGAAGCTGTTCTGGTGGCTTGTAGTAGTACAACACCTTATTAAGACTGGGATACTTAATCATTCATCAATTAGCAAAACATCTAATAATCTTCTATTGTGTGATAGTTAACTGTAATGCCAACAATACAGAGGCACACTACAGATAATGTTTCTTATTGAGTATATTTCCGTGGCTGACTTTGGTATGTGGCGTGTAACGGAGTGTGCCAAACATCACTGTTATTAGTTGACTTTCATGCTTTAGATAAAAAGAGGAAACAAGCAAGGATGAAATCAAATGAAACCTGAAATCCATTTGTGTCTGTGACAAACACCAGCTTTTTCCTGTCAGAACTTTTGTGCTTTGTTGATTTCATCAATCTGCAGGGAAAACTGCAATACAAGTTCAATCCTGGCGTCCACGCTCAAAGAAACAATAACTTATCCAAAAATGATTTTCATGTGATTGTCAACTTCATGTCATAATCAATTTTTGTAAGATTTTCCACACCACACTCCGACAGTTAAATCAAAACAGTCTTTGGTAATTTGGCTGCTTCCATCCACAGTCCATGTATTTATAACTGTGCAAACAGACTCACTTTATGTCTCATCAGCTGACGTACGCAGCATGCCACACACATTGCAGCAGGAAGCCGCCCTGTGTAATACACTTGAAGTTGTTTACATTACATTACAGAGAGAGGAAGGTGCTCGAGAGGCACATCATCATCCTGACCCATGATCCTGACCTGTGTGCAAGTGGATGTCAAGCCGCAGTCCACATGTTCCAAACTGGACTGCGGTCAAGAGCAACATTAGCAGGGGTTTGGCAGGAAACTCCAAGATTGTGATTGAACTGCAGTGGGGAGACAGAGAAGTCCAGACAGTGTGTGTGTGTGTGTGTGTGTGTGTGTGTGTGTGTGTGTGTGTCTGTAGCACCGAAGGTCTGTCATCCACCGAAAAAAAAAAAAACCCTGTCATACTCTCATCACCTCCTTTATGTAACGCCGCATTTGCACGTCATGAAGCATAAAGTTAAGCTCGAGCAAGATGTTAAAGTCATCTGGAAACATAAGATTCGAAAACCGTGTAGGAGTGACAAATGTTGCGGAGGCCAGTGACAGATCTTTACGCATACAGAAGCTGTCATGATCCTTGATTGGAGATACAGTGTAAAGCACCAAAAAAAGGCTGCATCAACTGCCATGTGTTCAACAAAACATTAGTCAACAAGGAGGGGAGGACAAAGTGGTGATGATATGATATGGCTGGAATATGTAGCTGCAGCAGCGTTAAGAACACCGGAGTTAGCAGCCCACATACAGTTCTCATGCGTTTAGATTATAAAGCATCTGAAGACCGCATTTGTGTGTAACAGCTAGCATTTACACCAGGGTGGCTCACAATGTTTTTCTACTCTTTTTTTAAAACTCATATTTACTCTGGAAGGTAATTAGTGAGCTGATCAGAAACCATATTTATTCCCCTGTGGTCAACCACAGCACTCTTTCCACTTTGAAGTGTTTGCTGAGCAAAAACAACAACATCTAAATGTTTCCAGATATTAGGACAAGAACTATTCTCAGCATGCTGTCTTTTTTTAAATCTGCTTGTTCTTTTAAATGGGTGAAAATTATGGCTGACTGAAATAAAGTAATTCATATGTACACATGTGCTATATATAGGCTACAATATGGACAGATACCATCTCTGTGGTGTTCCACTCCATTCATTTTTCTATACTGCTCGCAATTACAACCAATCATGGCCATAGCTGCTCATTATGTGAAACATTACTCAGTGTAGAAACACTTCAAATACTGCGATTAAGCTGAGCAGAAATGATGCTCGTCCCCACCTAATAGATAATTACACATGAAGTACGTATACAACACTGCTTTTGGAGGACAACCAAGCAGCCCTCTTTTAAGTAAATGGTTACATTCATTAACTAAAAGAGTCTCTTGTGAAATAATGGTTATTAAAAGACATGAAAGACATGGGAAGAGAAGAGCATGTAATACTTGCTTGGGAAAACCTTATGAAGAAAATTTGATTAAAAAAAAACAATGTTCTAAGAATTGCTATGTTACAGTGCATGTTTACAAGATATGGATTTAGCTACAGTATAAATTTGTAATACCTTTAGGCATTTTTCTCCCACGAGACACTTGTATGTATAGCTGACTGTTTTGTGTTACAGCAAATATTTGTATGGTATAGAGTCAGCCAAATAATTCATTTTTTCTTTTCTTTTTTTTCTACATATGTTATTGACAAAACAAGCTCACCCTAAAGCCCCCGCAAACTTGCTTTCAATACAATTAAAAGTTTAGAAAAAGACATAATCAGTGTTTTAACAATCAAAATCTCTGCAGGTGTGGTTTGATCAGATTTGACTGACAGTGCTACAACAGGAACAGCAGAAAACCAACGCACAAATGTCATCACATCACATGAATTTAATGTTGCTAAACTGTGATTGATGCACAGAATTACGTGTCACCACCGTTTTCGAACCACTATGAAGAACACAGGCATTTGCAGAAATACAGAAATCTCACATGTGACGTGACCAAAACTGTTCTAACTTGGGCAGAAAATGATAAGTAAGCTGGCATTTCGACCGGTTATTGTTTGCAATGACAAACGTGAGGTTAGCCGCAGAAATATGGCATTCACATTACAAAGTAATCCACCATGAATGTGTGCTTGCATGTAAGGTGAGATCTCAGTTTTAGTTATTGTTAGCTAACATTAGTCATCCACTACATCAATTAAGCGCTAAACTCAAAACACATCAAACTATAAGCAAAAGTTTACTGATTTATGTTCAAATCCAAAGCGTACGTATCATCCATATACAAGCGCTGCTTTTGTGATGCACACTGGTCAGCGGTCTGTGTTCAGAGCCTTGTTGTAGTCAGACAGCATGATGAAGTGTGTAGAGACCAGAAGAGAAAGGAAAGTGCTTCCTGTGCAGTGATGTGTGACAGAAGATATCAGGGAACTGGTGCAGGGTCAACCGTCACTGACAGCCACCACACCTCTTGACATCCACCCGTGACTCTGGGAGTCGTGCTCAGCAGATATGGGTCAGTGGAGGCTGGAGATGTGTGGGCTCATCACCTCAGTGTGTGTGTGTGTGTGTGTGTGTGTGTGTGTGTGTGTGTGATCATCATTTAGTTTTTGTGCACGAACTCTTGCTCTTTGCTTGTTTCCACACTATCTGAGTCCTCGAGGAGCAGCAGCACCGGCAACCCAGGTGGTCCTGAGCTGTGGGGAGAAGAGTCCATGTGTTCAGGCAGCGAACAGGTAACCTAAACCTTCACACCCCCTGCCTGCAGCTGCCTGTTCTCCTCCCTCAGGAACCCGGGCTTCTTTTACATGCTCTGCGCTTTGTTCCCCACCCTGCAGAACATTAGCACTACAATGACCTCCTCAGAGAAACCCGAGTCCATAAAAACCTAATGGAGTAGGATGAAGGAGGGTAGCTGAACAAAAAAAAAATCTTGTCAGATTTATATTCTTCCAAATTCGTTAAACATGGGTCTTCTTAGTGCTCAGCTAGACTTTGCGGGGGTTTCGTTTTTAAGTAGCAACTGCGGTTTTCAATGTGGGTTTGAACAATTTTCAAAAGTATCCCCCCCTAACAATGTTGCAGTTGGGGGGAGAGGAGGGGACAGCCGTGGCATGTAATAATGGCCTGTCATTCCCGACAATGCATGACCCAGACTGGAGCCAGAACACACACTTAGGGAGCTGACACACAGCACAGAAATACATCACTTGGGTCAGAGGGTCGACCAGCGTCATGATTACTGGGACCAGGAGAGCCTGTGTGTGTGTGTGTGTGTGTGTGTGTGTGTGTGTGTGTGTGTGTAAGGTGGGGGGTATAGTCCTCAACATCATGGTTTTTAGACAGGGGGGTTCTGTTGTAGTTTGTAGGAAAAAGAAAGCAGAAAAGGGATATTGGACTTCTCTCATTCATCCCCGTTCCTGCATGTTGCTCTTTTACTTGCATTCGTACCATCAGGATGTATTTCTTGAGAGAAAGTCAAGCACACAAGCCCTTGAGCTGAGGGCCCTCTGGGAGAGGATGGCTGCGCCACACAGACCCCCACACCCCGAAACCCACTCTTAGCCCCCTTCTCAAATTAGATCCCAGGTCTAATCAGAGACAGCTTGGCGTTGTGGGTGGAAACTAGCCACAAACCTCATCTTCAAATGACTGTTGGTTGCTGTGAGAGGCCCCCCTGTTCTGTTGACTGGGCAGGATGGAGCACTGTACGAGGCACTCTCAGTTCTCTTGACCACACAATGGAAAATGGGAGAGAGACCACACAACAATGAATGATTTCCAACACAGCGGCTGACCTAAACCCAGTTTCAAAGTGAAAACCCTACTGGAATAATAACCTAAAAAGAACAATATTCAATGCTGTGTAGTGTAATATCTTTCTTTCTCTTGGATGGTAGCTCAGGACATCAAAGACAAAGGTGGGAGAAAAGTTGAGTCAGCTTGTACAGATGGAGAAAAGTAGAGAATAGATAGATAGATAGATAGATAGATAGATAGAAAACAGGCATCCTGAATCCTGTTATGCTCATTACAATACAAATATAGTAGCAGCTATTTGACCCTGGAAGACTCAGCAGTTGTCGATGTCAGCACTAAATTAGACAGCAATAAGCCCTCCTAACCCGCTGGGATAAAACAGGAAAAAAAAAAAAGCAGTAGTGGATTTCTGGCAACCTCTCCTTTGGCAAGCCCTTGTGATTATCACTTTGTGTGGAAGCATTCATTTTGCTCTCAATTGTAAGACAGAAAAAAAGTCAGTTCCCCTTATTACTCTGGTAATGATAGATTGCTCTGGCTGAAAGCACATGTCCAGCCAGCCGGCCTGCTGCTTTGCTACCTACACCACTGATTCCAGAGCAAATGGGTCCTTATTTAAATCTTGTCAAGGGTAAAATTGGGGCCGTAGCTACTCATTACAAAGTGGCATATAAAGTCTAATTTGGGTCACGCTGTGGTGGCCTAAAAGCAATGTGAGCGCAGTTTTTTTTTTTTTTACTATTCCCTGTGTGTCTTTGTGAAAATGAAACAAATGTGCTTATTTCCACCAGTGACAAATGGAAATTTGTAATGGCAAGCACTCTCTCTCCCTAAGGATGTTTTTCTAGTCTCTAACCAATAAACATTAAGAATTGGAGAACTCCCACCAGTCAGATGACTCCTGGTGGATGTAGATATTTTCATAACAATGAATGAATTATGTGAACAATAGCTTTAAGTAGACATGACACTATGACATTCAGCAGAGTATCTGGTAGATCGGCTGTGAATAAATTTGAGTGTAAAACGTCATCCAAACCGCAAAGAATAAGATGTAGTATCAAGTGAGCTGATATTACCATCTCAATTCTTTTTCCATTAATAAAGACTCCATCTAGCTGATCTCTCTCTCTCCATAGTGAAGTTATTAATGTTGAGTGCTCATTACAGCTGTTCAAACACTGGATGGCCAAATGACCCATGCTCTAGGAAAACATGGAGATCTACTCTGGCAGCATGTGCTAAAATAATGTGAAAGGGAGCATAATAATGTTTGTCATAACTCATAGGACACGGAGGACCTGCCGAGAGGCCTTCAAACCCAAACACTGTGTGTATGAATGTTTGTGTGTATGACAGAAACCAAAACAGGCAGCTGTTCACACCAGGCCAGCAAATAGAGGAGCGGGTCCAGTGACTGAGGCCCTCCTCAAAGTGCTTGTTTCATCTGTTGAGGAGGTCCAGAGATCAGAAGGACAGAGAGGGGTAGGCACGGAGGGGAAAGTCTCTTATGGGGCCGATGTCAGGGGCCAAAAATAGCGGAGAACGCCTCTCTCTCGGTCTCTCTCCCTCTGTGACTCATCTGGAGTGTGGTAATTAGCAAGAGACGGTTCACCACCATCGTGGCTGGAACCACATAGTGCATGGTGGTGACAAGGCCCAAAACAAACGCTCCTTAAAGAGGGACAGGGTGGCAGGGGAGGGGAAGCGAGGGGGGTTGAGGGGAGGGTCAGAGAGCAGGAGGATAAGTCACACTTGGAACCAATTGGTATTACCAAATCCTTCCAAGGACCAGGAAGGAGCATGGCAGGAGGAAACCAGAATGGCGAGAGGTGAGACAGTGAAAGAGAGGAGACCGACAAGAGCTGTCTCGTTGCCTGGATGTTCATCCCTTCCACATTTTTTTCTCTGAATTTTCCAATTATAACTGAAGTCAGTTGAAAAGTGGAACTCCCTAATTTTCTCTCTACCTTTGTTGCATTTTCTCTCCGTGGCACACAGTAATGGTGTTCAGCAGCTAACCCGGGAGCTATACCATGAGAAATCCCCAGTCGACTATAATGGGCTCAACAGGCCTCTGGACATTAAATTACACCGCCTGCACATCAATTAATTCACCTCCATTTTCTCCGCAAACAAAATGGTCCATTCACATATCATCGCAGACCTGCTGAGCAAATAAATGCCTTCATCATCTCTGTATGTTTTGGGTCAATGTTTTCTTTGCATTTTGAGTCATATTGATTTATGTCTGGACCTGGTACGGTGTGTGTGTGTGTGTGTGTGTGTGTGTGTGTGTGATAGAAAAATAAAGAGATAGAGCAAGAAGACAGAGACAGAGTATGCATGTGTATGTCTATGTGTACATTTGTGTGTTTACTGCGGAGCTATGAGATGCTACTGGACATAAGCCATTAAACCATACATAGCTCGCCATATAAAAACCACATAATATGTTTCGTGGGAGGGATTGTTGGGGATCAAAGATAGAGCAGCAGATATGAGTTTCTGTTCCTGGCTAGTCGAGGAGGGGGGTTGTCATACCAGACATGGTGAGCACATACATTTCCTTGGGCCCTGGGCGTGTGCTGAGGTTCTGCTGGGTGGACTCATTACTCACTGTGAGCCCCGAGCCTGAGGTTGACGGAGAAGCCTGTGTCACACCCACTATGCACTGACCGTTGTGTAATCCCTCCTGGGGTTGTGGAATGAGCTTGTAATGATGACTGGTTTTGATACGGCTTCACCCCTCTGACACACATGCAGAGACACTCAGGAGGCATTCATGCAAACACAGACACTGAAACCTGCTGCGATGTAAGTGATACTGCCCTGCAAGAGCTTCTGTCCATAACAGGAGGCACTCAACAGAGGCGCACAGCACATCGATGAGCCACCCAGTATTTTTAATATTAACGATGGCTCAAATGACATGTGGGTGTGTAATGTGACATTTTTTCCTCATAGCGATGAACCCACAGAGAGTTATCATCTGCAGTGTCACTCAGCTGACGAGCTTTTGAGCCTCTTTTAGCCATTTGTTTTGGTTTTGGTCCCATATTTAGCAGCAGTCTTAAAGGAATAGTTCAACATTTGGGGAAATACGCCTTTTTCTTGCTGGGAGTTAGATGAGAAGATCGATACCACTCTCTTGTCTGTTTGAAGTTACCTCCAGCAGTTTAGTGCAAAGACTTCAAACAGGGTGAAACAGCTAACCGTGCTCTGTCCGAAGGTATCAAAAAATCACCACAGTGAGGTTGCCAGGTAACCAGTGGAGACTCCAGGAAGTTACTACGCTCTGCCAATAACCCCCCCCCCCCCTCCAGCACATAACCTCCTGTAAAACCACAACGTGCTGTGTTTACGCTTCATCTTTTGTTTGATAAAACAAATGTGATGTTAATTTGTGAGCTTTAGAGGTGCTGGTAGATTTTGTTACCTTTGGTGAGAGAGCCCGGCTAGCTGTTTCCCTGTGTTTCCAATTGTTATGGTAAGCTAAGCTAACCTGCTGCCGGTTGTAAATTCATATTTACTGTACAGACATGAGAGTAGTATCTATCTAAATTGCAATAAGAAGATGAATAACCGTATTTCCTGAAATGTTGATCTATTCCCCTGATAAGCCTCTTAACGGCAGACAAAGTTATCGACTGCTTGAAGAAGAAAGTCGAACATCTAGCAGCTGAAGCCCAGATATTTTTCTCAGGAGTTGGTGGAGACCAAAACAGAGTGACTCCAGTTGAATACTAATGTTTCTCCGAGTTTGTTTGATGTGTAAATAGCCACCTTCACCACAACAACTTTATATGGTTCCTCTGCCCCCAAGTGGCCAAACAAAGAAAATTGTAGATTTAACACAGAATCCTCCAGCTGGACAGAGTATACTGAATCATCAGTGTCATTGACCAAATCATGATGTGATGATTGTGTTGCAGATGGAATGATGAGCTATCAACCTTATAAACAGTCTTTCATCTAAGCTCAGATTTGTACAGAAGTGGACAAAACAGTTTAAATCAGCAGCAGAATCCACCACTGAACTACAGACAGTCAGGAGCAGCATGCCACAGTGTTGGGAACAGTGATCACGTATCTTAAAAAAAAACTGAATCTACATAGTCAGTGACTACGCATCTTTGAGTTGAACTGAACAAAATGTTTTTTAATATGTCTTTTTCACAGCAAAGATTGTGTCTTGTCTTAACAGGAAAAGCACAGGTGTTACTAATAACATTAACAATGGCTCTGTTCTATTCAGGTGTCCCAGTAAGACATCATGCCAGCGCGCACAATACCAAGTCTCTGAAACTGAAGCAGCTAAATGGAATTCAGCCAACAATTACCTGGCTGGTGTGTGAAAAAAAGCTATCAGCAGTCATTTGTAAATTCCAACTGTGGCACTTATCAGCTTCTAAAAAATGCTCTCAGACTCATCTTTAATATATGCAGGAAATTTTTTTCAAAAAGCAAGGTGATCCAGGCCTTTCGGAATCAAAACAAGGAGTGGTATAGCTTTCTGACCTGTTCACACTCGGGCAGCATAATTAGACTCAGCCCCCTGATTTTGTCTCGTTATCAAGAATGTTCACAAATCCCTGTGAATGACATCATCTTGTTCTGGGGTGTTGTAGCCAAACAGACAGAGAGAGAAGCAGCACCAAGCGTAGCATCCAGATCCAAGCCCTCAGCAGTCACTCTCTTGAGCCAGCAGACCTGGACACCAGCAGAGAAAAATATGCCAAATCCCCCCCCAAACCACCACCCCACCCCAACCTTGCCCCCCCCCCCTATTATTTCTGCCCCTCTCCCTGTTCTTGAAAGCTTGGTTACATCATCCTCAGTGTCCACATTTCAATAATGCCTCTGAAATCTCCCACTGGCTACAAGACACGGGGGGGGCCGGGATGGAGACAGAAAAATAGCAGAATGCGTGATAAAGAATAACAACACGCACACAGGAATCGCTGAAACATTTGTTGTAAGACAGGAGTTTAAAACATTTGGAACATGCCAATCGGATGTAGCTTTCTGTCTGTCCTCTTCTTCCCTCGTAATCCTTCCAAGTAGATGTGTAGTGGTAAGCGTTTGTATTGACTCAGGCCGGTCAGCCGAGCTCTCTTTTCAAACCCCCCCCCCCCTCCCCACCATTCAGCCAGTGGGGGGGCTCTGAGTTCCATGCAGGCCCAGCCATAGCAGACATTTTTGTGGTGAAATCATTAAACCCACGTGCAGCTCTCTCTCTGTGGTCACTGGGGGTCGTGCTCCTCTGCCTTTAGCTGAATAAATCATAAAGTTTGCCGGGGGACCACACAAGAAGCCAGCCCAGTGCAGCCAGCCCATCCAGCCTATGCAGCCAGCGCAGAACACATGCACACGCACAGCCCCAGACCTTGTTATTTTTCAGAAAAACACCAGCAGTGAGACAGAGACAGAGGGAGCGAGACAGAGAGAAGCAAGGAGGCAAAACTGCAGAGGCACAAAAAACAAGCGAGAGAACATTGGGTAGGAAATGATGTCAAAGACATTATAAAATGTTTAAAATTAGCAGGAAAAAAGACTAAATCTTCTAAAAACAGAAAAGACAGAAGGAGAGTAGAAATAAACAGACAAGAGAGGGTAAGATCGGAACAGGACACAGTGAAGGAAAAACTGAAGCTGAAGCACAAAAAGCACAGACAGAATCTGAAAAAGATGTCAACAACATTTGCTAGTAACATCAGTTTGGACGGAACTGAAAAAACATTTTTTCTGGCCGGGCTCAGGAGCATCATAAAGGAGAGAGATCCTCTCTCTGTCTGGATGACCTCGCCAGACTGATCCTTCAGACAAGACCTCACTACTAGAGGAGGAAGCACTGTCCTGTCTGAGGATCACATACTGTCTGGGGAACACTTAAACGGGACCGGCTGAGAATGTGTGTGTGTGTGTGTGTGTGTGTGTGTGTGTGTGTGTGTGTGTGTGTGTGTGTCTGTTGCTGTGTGCGTGTCTGTGTCCATATTTGCGGGATGCACCAATTAATACAATAAATTACTAGAACAGATTACTACTTAAACTTCCACTGGGATTTTCAAGGAGAGAAGCTTCTGTTTGTGGACACTTTAGAGTCACTTTTCCATGTTAATATGTACAGTAGAAGAACAGCGCCAGATATCTTTGAAGACGAAGTATCGAGATAATTTCCTTAAAGCTGCTCAAATCAGTGTTGTTACATTAAAATGGATCAAATGACTGCCTGTAATGTGAAAGAAGTCGTTTCTATTGACAGCTCGTCGTTTTGGTTTTACGGGCAACAACTTTTCTGTTTTGGTTCACTCTCGCCGCTCTCATAGTGTCATTTCCAGACGCAGAAGGCAGCTGTTTTCAGGGGAAAAAAAAGCTCCGATTAACTCACTGTACACTACCTTCCCAGCACCAAATGTCAGCTAGCAGCTGAAAAGCCAGATCTTTCCCTCAGGAGTTGGTGAAGACCAAAACAGAGCTAAAAACAGAGAAAAGAGAGAGTGAATATGTTGCTCTGCTGTATGTGTAAATACTGTAGGCAACTGTATGCTAACATGTTCACCATATTAACTGAATTAGGTCATACATGTTTGTGTTGCGTTTACAGCTTGCAACACTTCTCTTAAGTAAATAAAAATATCAATCATTGCAGGTTTTAGTAAAAGTAATACTAAAACGTGCAACTACTCCTTTACATGTAAAAGTCCCAAATTCAAAATCTTGTTTTAGTAAAAGTATTATCAGCAAAATGTACTTAAAATATCAAAAATACTCATAATGCAACAGAATGCCCCGACAATATTATACAATACATAATTCATGGTGCATTAACATGTAAGCAGCATTGTAAAGGTGTAGCTGGTCACAACTGAAGATTTATTTGAATTTTAGAAAAACAATGACAATGCATATTTTATAAAAATTGCAACTAGTAAGTAAGGATGTCAGATAATGTAAATGCAGTGAAGCAAAAAGTACTACAATATTCTCCTCTGAAATTATGTCAAGTAGAAGTTTAAAGTAGCATAAAATGAAAATACAAAGTTTAAGTACCTCATAATTGTACAAATAAAATTACAGCATTTGAGTCATTGTTTTTACATTTCACCACTGTTTTGCTCTAAATTTAGAGACTAGTCATTATATATATGCACCATGCATTTACACCATTGCACCATCAACACACCCCTCCCACATAAAAGTCACTCACAAACCTTTCCAACAATCTTTTTATGATGTTTTGTACTGACTTTCTCCAACCTAAACTCAACACATCGACCACCGTAAACCCCTAAAAACCACTGCCATCTAATTCTGTTTTTTAACACCCCGCTGTCCTACTCTGTGGTCTGTTCTTTCTTCACCTCCATCAAGCCTCTGTCACCTGACTAAAAGGTGGGGGTCGTCACGCGTGTCATGGTGAGAAATGTAAGTGGCAGAGCAGCCTGGAGAAAGAGGAGAGGGCGAGGGTGGAGGTTGAAACTTAACCCTCACCGTTAACGGAGGCCATAGCACCTCTCGACCCCAGGCCACACATTTCTGAGTGAACTTTGGCCCTGTGACCACACCAGTGGTGCTGGGTACCTCCTCGAGTCAAACACACACATACACACAAACAGTATATCCTCAGACACCCTCTGGCTTGCAGGCAGGCAGCCATTACCTGGAGATTGTATCAGTGTCAGTTTGTGGGGGATTCTTGCTCCCTGGGGTAAAGCACAGAGGGCAGGCGCCTGATCTCTCTGTGAAATGTTAATGTGGAACAAAACTGGCTGAACGGAGTGTAGCAATATGTGGTGCCCCGCTCATTGGTTAAGAAACTCTATCCCCTCTAGCATCAATTGGCATGTGACCAAGCCCAAAACAAATCAGGCAGCTTTGAGTGCTTTGCAAGGCTTTTTAAGCGCACATTGATGGTTCCACAGTTGGGTCAGTGAAGCATGCTTTACAGTATATCTACAGTGCTCTGCCCTCATTAGACTGCGACAAAAATCTCCCATTCAAGCTACAGTAAGAGTGTTCATTAGCACTGGTATTTCAATTTTGAAGACAGTAAATTGGCCAAGGAATGCAGCTTGTTCCTTATCAAAGTCTAGAAGCCAGAGATCTAGAAATGCCTTGCTTTGTTGAGCGTTTAGTTTATCTGTCCCGTAATTGCACATTGTAAAACTGTCTCTCCGGGCTTCTTGCTATCCCCAGTGGCCAATGTAACCATCTGGCCCTCGCAAAGATCTGAGCAGGAAGTTATGTGAGACGTCAGAGGATAGGAACTCTGATAATGGATATTTAGCCTCACATGAAGTTGGCGAGTTCTTTGACATTCCCGTCATTGTCTGAAGTACCTGTCACTGCATGTTTGGCAATCCAAACCGTGCATTTTTTGCAATAAGATGCTTGACAAAAAGTTAACAAGCTGTTCATGTTTTCTGTCCAATGCACTCTGCATTGGTGCACAGCTGGAAAGCTTGCAGACCTATATGTTACTCGACCTTGTATAAATGGTTCATTGAATCAGAAATTCTGGCATCTCTTTACCTTAGTGCAGGTGGATGGAGCACACAGCCAAGTCTTTGTGCAGAGTAGCATTGCAATTTTGCTCCAGAGAGCACCTGCTGTATTCCTGCACAAATATGTCTCTATTATGAGTTTATGTGTCAACTGCATGACATGGTAAGAAATCATTATTTTTCATTATTTTACCTTTATATTGCTGATATCCTGTCATTTCAGGGCTTGTCAGGTTATCAGGACATGTTTTTTTTTTTTTGTCTATCTTCATCACTCCTTTCCAGACCTTTAACAATAAATCACTCTGTTAACACATAAGAGCAGGTGGCTGGCAGCCCCTTACCAGCCAAGTCACACAGTCCAATTGTGTAGGATGGGAGTGCGTGTGATTACATCCAGCATCTCTACCTACCCAGAGGCCGGAGACAGACCCACTGATATTAAGACAAGGAGGTCCGAGGAGAGTCACCCCTCGCAGGGCACCCCCTTTACACAGATCCCTCTTTATGCTCCTGTTTATTATGCTCCCAAGTAATCCATGCCTGGTGCACTACACCAGAGCTGCCATATGTCAACATCTTACTGGTGGTTTGCAGGGTTCCAAACAACAGATAGGGTGCACTGAACCTACCATGTAAACTTTATAAAACACGTTCAGCAGAACTATAATTATTTACAAAACCAGAGCATGGGAATATTTTTAGTAGGGGAGGGGGATTTTCTTTCTTTTTTTTTTTTGACATAACACAAGTTTGTTGCACATGGTCTTTGCGGTAAAAACTTTTATTAGGAATTACATTTTACAAGCACTGTGTTATTATGGCGCATTCAAAGCCATTGAATAAGTTGAAATGAAATGGCTTCTCATTTGCTGAGGAGAAGGCCAGAGAATGCTGTATTGTATAGTGTGTTTAATTTGTTCAGCTTTTTCCAGCATGGCCAACGCACAGGTTTGTGTATGTCAACATTTCACCTTCAGTGTTTAGTGCTGTAACGGTCTAATGGAGGGTTCTGCAAAATTTAGTCCACCTTTCCGTGGAGCAGGCGTGGCAAAAACGGGTGGGGAGAGGGGTTGTTGGTGAGAAGTGAGGGGGGGTTATTTTTGTGAGCACCCCTACAATGCTCCACCTGTGCCTCAGCCATACCCCAGAGGACCACCCACTTAGGGAGAGAGAGGGCAGTCGAGAATCCCTATAACCTCTTTGGGTGGGCAATAAGGCCTTGCGCTGAAGTAGAGTGTTTCAGACAACTGAAAGACTCAGGAGGAACGACTCTCAGCGAATACTATCACACCACCAGCGAAGAATAGCAAGTGCTGGTGTGAATTAAAGAGGTGCTACATCAGGGCAGCCTCTGTGTGTGTGTGTGTGTGTGTGTGTGTGTGTGTGTGTGTGAGTGTGCAGTATTACATGCGTATCCATATGTGTGTGTGTGTGTGTGTGGATGTGTGAAGTTGATTAAGCACAGAAAACATGAAGACTGTTTGTATTGGCCTCTGTGATTGTATCATGAATTAAAAAGTCTCTTTCAATTTCATCATAAAACTCAAATGAATCATTAATCCACATGCAAGACACCATGTTGTAAACATCTAACTTTCACAAATTCTTTATCACCTCCAGACACCCCTCTCATCACCACTTTCAGGGTAAATTTCATGCAGATAACTATAAACATTCATAACTGTCAGTTATGATAGCAGCATGAAACAGCGAACACCAGATGAGTAGCAGGCCTCCGCAGAAGACACACTGAGGTTTGAAAGGTCAAAGAGACACTTCACCATTACTGACATAATGCTGAGCAGGTTTTGTGCAGAGGGAATCCTTCTGGAAAGATGAAACACCAGGGACAATGATGAAATAAGTCCAGGACTTTCTTGTACTCGCCCTGTGGTCTGCTTTGTTGTATTTTGTTAATGTATTAGATCATTTTCAATAAACCAGAAACAGCAACTAAAGATTATAGAGCCATTCTGACCAAAATGATAAACTGTCTGCTCTGATCAGCATGTGATGAACTTAAACACATAGAAACTCCTTTGTCTGTGTCAGGTAACATTGTTCATAGAATCTTCTTTGCCCAGCTGTTTTCATAATGCGACCCGAGGGTTAGTTTTGCCACTTTCCTTAGTAGAGTAGATATGGGTCCTGATCTGTGAGTGTAAAGCTGAAGGTCAGTCATTTGTAAAGTCAGATGGTGCTTCTGTGACTGGCATCTGACAATTTTTTTGTAACTTTCTGAAACCAATCTGACAATCATGCTCTCTTCACATAGTGATAGGCCAGGTGTGCAGAAGTCCAAAAGTTGTTCATTCTTCACACAATTACTTCTATTTTCACGTGAACAAATGAGTGCAACTCCATGAATGCCTTCGGGCAGAAACTGTCTGAAACTGCGAGTTGTTATCCCCATTTTAATGATTATTGCTTCTCACCCCTCTCTGCAGGCTTTTCAACCTGGCTGTTCAGAACAACACGTTTGCCTTCAGATGTGGTCTGACGACACGTTGTGCAAAAAAGTTCAGTTCAGGACTTTAAGGGTTCATTCCGGGAAAAAGTTTGAGGGACTGAGCCACTAAAACTGTTCACTTTAACAAAATGGAGAGAACATTTTACTAAAATACACATTGGTCATTTAATAAAAACACACGCTGCATCAATCAATGCTTGGGAACCAAAAACCTGGCATGAATAATATACAACATACAGTAAATTATAACATCTCTTCATTGTAGGTAATTCTGGCTGAAAGTAAGTGTAAATTATACATACAGTACAGTAATGGCGAGGTGCAGGGATGAGCGTCTGGTTGTGTTTGCTTGTATCTATCTTTGCTTATGTGTATGTGAGTGATTGATGGCTGAGGAAAGAGGTGAAGGCCTCCTCCCCGGTGGTCTGGCTGGGCTCTTAGCCACTGTGCAATGACCGCTGCTGCTGCTATCCCTGACCCACATCACCACATCATTGACACTAAACCGACCGCCAATCTTCCGTTGGCCCATTGCCTTTGGCACTGTCTACACTGGAGCTGTTTGGATTATCACCCTGCCTCATAATGAAGACTGAACAATAATGAAGAGGAACACTGTGTCCACAAACTACAAGATAAAGTTTGTTTGTCTATCATTATTGTCAGGATGACTGATATTTTCCTCTTTTCTGGTGCACACTGCTGCACAGGCCAATCCTGCGGTGCACGTGTTAAGTGGCAAACACAGGGAGGATAAAACAGCTCAGGAACACTATCCCATGTTCAAATAAACAGAGGTGTGTGGGGTCTGAAGAACAAACACACATTCATTAGGTGTCTCGGTGCCTCTAGACCCGTAGTGTTTGAGCAGTGATGCACACACACACACAGACAGACACACACAGACACACACAGACAGACACACACAGACACACACAGACACACACAGACACACACAGACACACACAGACACACGTACACACAAACACATGCACAGTCTGCCGTACACTCTCTTTTTATCTCTCATTCTCTCTTTTTCTCAGACGCACACATTCACACAACCCCCAATTAGACAATCAAACAGCTACACTGACCCTTAGCTTCTCTGGGATTTGGAGTTTACACCCCGACATGGGCCGCCCATTCCTGTTTACCCCAGAAACCTGACTGATGGATTGTATTGTTTGGCCTTTCGCAGCTATAATTGGCTCTGTTGTATAGGTTAAAGCTTGGGATATATTCTGCAGACCCCAAACATGCCACGCATGGCCTCTGGGTCAATAACACTCATATCAGTCCAGGGCCCCCTAAATGGTAAAAGGGTCAGGAGTGAACGTCACTGGCTCACTAACGACATCAGTCGGTGGCGATGACTTCACCATCCTACCCCCCCTCCGTCTCCTTGCTCCTGAACCAGAGACACAAGCTCGGCCAAGTATGCCTTCTAACCCCCCCACCATCACCACCCAGTAAATATTTAGCCAGGACTCCACACTGCGACACACAGCCAGTCCAAACAACCTGCTAAACAATTATCATTGGCATAATCTGTGTACTGCACTGCCTCCTTTATGTATCCATGTGTCAATATAGTATTTGGCTTTAAAGCGCTGTGTGATATTTTGTTAACGTGGGATGTCAATTTGTACCGACTGTGTTCAGACTATCATTCTGACACCACAGTACAAGAAAATATTAGAATATAATTAAAGCTGTAAAGTCAATGCTATAAATAATATCTAAAAGGCTGCGTTCAGTCTGTTTCTGCTCTAACTAGCAACAGGTACTGCAAATGCAAAATATTCTACAATTTGACATTAAATATGTTGTATGCATAAAATACTGCCAGGAGTAAGTAAGTGCAATTTACAACTAAACTGGGCAAAATGGTCAGATGAAGGGAATCACACCTATGAAATTATTTATAATTTAACAAATATCACCGACGCAGCACATCTATCTCTGTTTAAACATAACTTGAAAGCAGAAATAGATATTAGATAAATCGATATTTTACACACACAAGCTTACAGCTGAATAAAAAAATCTAAAATGCTTTGCAATCCATTACCAGTTTAAGGCTTAAGGGAGATCCTTTAGGCTGGATTTTGTGATGGAAAATAATTTAGTCATAAATGACTAAACTGCTGGTTGCAAAACATTCAACAAAGACAGGTACAAACACATGACACCTCTCTGTTTGGCCAGCGGCGAAGTTGTCACACTTGGGTATGCAAACATTTGCTAAAATATAGCTTCCTCTCCTCTGCTGGTTGCTAATGAGGCTGCAGGCACAGTGATTTAAGGATGTCCAGATCGTCCCTGTTGATCTTGGAGACTACGCCATTTCCAATAAATGCAGTGATTTCCCCTCCCCGTTTTTTATATGTTCAAATTTGTGCTACACTCTCAAGTTACATTTCTGTCTACATTGGAGGTCTACAGCAGTGATGAATCAACACTGAGCTTACAGTAACTGAGCTCTATTGAGAACAATGAGATTTGTATACTGTGACTGTGGATACCCAAACTGTCAAATACTATTTTGGTCACTAGAAATAATGCTGTACTGTTTGTGGTAGAACACAAGATTTGAAGTGAGACAATAAAATAAATCAATCAAATAAAATGATTTGGGGCTTTTGGGCCTTTGTGACAGACTGTGATCTGGTAAGGAAAAACAACAAACATCTGCTACATCTGATGAAAATCTGATCCAAAAGAAAGGCAAAAGCTGTTGTTTGATATGGTACATTTTGCTGGGGGGTGGATTTCAATGAAATAAGGGATTACCTGATTGATGATCCCTTATAAATGGTACCTTCTTGCCTTTTTTAACCACCACTAGCGGTGTAGAGCAATGCTGTGATGAGCAGGTCCCCAAACTGTTTGTGTCTGGGGTTTTACCACAATGCATGACACAAGTACACAGGTAACAAAGTAATACCAATTTCTAAAAAAAATGCAGAGGGCAGTAAAAGAGAAAAGAGGAGAAAAACCCAATGTAAACAATTTTAAAACATATAAAAATGTGACATATATTGCATACAATATGTTTGTTAGGCCTTAAGGACACGCAACAAAACCTCCAAAGGGTATATTCAAGGCTGCACTAATAACTCTTATTATAATAACAAAGGCTCAGTTCACTATGTGCTCATTTTATGAACCTTCAGAGAATTATCACCCGACTCTTCAGTCCTCCTGGGCTCTACAGAGTTTTTAAGCGTCTTTCATATCATCATTTTAGCCCTCAACTTTACTGTTTTGATTTAATCTCAAAGCTTCCTGTCACTTCCCGTTAACGTTTTTCAAGGCAGATTTTTTTCTGACAAAAAATGCACTAAAAACCAACTGTACACTACCTGCACAGCACCAAATGGCAGATGGAACATTTAGCAGCTAAAGATCCCACAAAGAGTTGGTGGAGACCAAAATAGAGCTAAAAATAAAATGTGAATATTGGACTTACATTCACGAGGTGGCCAAACAAATGCAAATGTCGCTCCATGTCTGCAGGATGTGTAAATAGGAAACTGTTTGATAACATGTTCACGATAAAAAAAACGTTTCAAGGTCATAATATATAAGTGGTGTGTTTAGCTTTTCCACTGCCAAGAAAAGTAGTCAAGACAAAAATAGATTGATGCTGCTTTATCATAATCCTAATAATATAGTGTATTTATATAATCCTGATCACTACTGACCCTGCCTGCTTCTTTCTGCATCGGGATATGGTCCGGATTCCGAGACAAAAAAACAAAACAAAAACTTTAAAGATTGTGAAGTAACAAATGTCTCCTACTGGCTACTAGAGAGGCTGGAAATAAGGTGTTCAATTATGTTAAGGGAGACAGTTTCTTTAGTTTTATTAAAGTCAAAATTTCACAACAGGGATAAATAAGATGACAATAGAGTAAAGATTCAAGATTATGTAGATAAGTAAATGATGCAAACTAAAGACTCAATCGTCAATGATGTTGATGGATAAGGAGTGTCCTGAAATGTGTGCTGAAACTTAATTTTTACAATACAGGCTAACTTAAAAGTGACTTTTAACAATTTAAAAATCTCAGTATGAGTCAAAGTAATTGCAAAATCATTTGGATTGATCCACACCCTGATCAGACCTTATAGATATACAGTATTATTGACATTTCTATCTATGACGCAATGAAACTTGCCCATTCGAGTGTTAAGCATGTAATGTGTAGTAAATGATCCTGCTGCTCAGTGCTCAGTTAGGACGGGACTACAGAATGACATCTCCTCCTTTGAATAACTGCCAAATTTTATTCATTGTCTAACAAAACAAATGCAAAACACTTGAACAGCGCAGTGTAAAACCTGAAGCGAGTTCAAGAGTGTTTTAACATCACTGATGGGATCCAACCGCAACAGCACTGTCCAGTTGACCACACAAATATTTGGAGTACGCAGTGATACTTGGCAGTTTCCTTCTCCTTGAAACTGTATGCAAGCCACAGGTTGTGAAAGACTGGTAGGAAAAAAATCACTTTCCCATGGAAAGACAAGTGTTGAAATGCATCTGAATGTTGCACTGTGGTGTACAAATGATTTATTATCAATCTCTCCTCTTTTTGGTTTTTAAATCCCTCCTTTATTTGAGTGCTGGTTTATCTCACCAGCATTGTCTAGTTCGGTCAACTCTCCCCTGGATATCAGAATTCACTGAGCTCTTTTGGTGGGCCGAATACACCACAAGAACATAAAGGCTCAGTTCATTTAGCATCTTAATAAAAAACATGCCATATGGCTTCTATGTCTTGGCCTGTAAAATCATAACAACCTTACTAATCAAAGACATTGTGTCAAAGGAATACTGATTCCAGTTGTGGCCTAATGTTGGCAAACCACCCCATTTCCTTCTTTATATTCCTCCGCCAAAGGCTGAATAAAACCTCAGCATTTTACAATGTATTACCAGACTGTACATCTATGGGCATCAACGTCAAACACCTGCTCGTGCAGGCCAACATTCAGCTAACAACTTTGCTGTTCACAATTATGTAGAGCATTTGTACTACTGTAGATAGATTTAAAAACGGGCCCCTATATGAAAGGGTTGGTTTACCCAAATTACAAAAGACACATTTTCTCCTTTACCACTAGTGGTATCAAGCCTTGTAGATAGTTTTGGTTCTATTTGTCGAGGTTTTGAGATATAAGCGGCTGAGAAATATTTGTAGAAAGCACTGTATCACATACGGTCTGGTTCTATCACACACTGGCAGGGTACCGGTTGGACATTTTTGCCTGGTACACCAATAAGGCTTATGGCAAAGACATTAAGCCTAAACCTCCTACATTGCATCTGCGTACAGCCATACAAGAATCTCTGATGCTCCAATTGATCACAGCCAAGAGACTTATTTTAATGGACTGGAAAATGCTCCACACTCCCATGTATGCCTGAAATGGTTTTGATTATACAGAAGTTTATGAATACCAACTCCAACACCCCAAATTCTCAAGTCTTTGAGGTCCATTCTTTGCCCATCTGGTCGCAGCAAGCGACTGTACTTGGCTGTATGTGTAGGGAGTGTAGGGAATATAAACTGAAAGTTTGACACAGTATATGTGTTGCTTGCCCTTTTCTTGTGTGAATGTGTGTTTATACATGTTGTGAATATGAATTTTATCATGTTTTTTACTTCTGTTTTTTAAATAAAATATATAAAACATTCAAAAGCAGTGTATCTTTCCAGAAATTCATTGCAGCTACTTTCTACTGAAGAAATCCCTATAAAACTATTGGCAGTGTGTCCAGTGGATTATTCAGAGTAACAGGGACAATAATACATTAGGTTTTGTTTTTGTTTTTTCAATTTTGGTTATAGTTTTCCCCGTAGGCTTTCAGGCCAGGGACACACATAGAATTTAAACTTCTGCTTATAGACTTTCTAAATAAAAGACGCCACTTCGCAGACAAAACACTGCTTCTCTGACATGGAGAGGATGGATAAGCAGCAGAGGGAAACATTTTATCAGAGCCTTTGTACATCTCAAGTCATGTAAGTATACTTAAAGTCCTTGGTGGTCCAATACTGCTATCAGCATCTGGAATGTAGCACAGTGGGGATTGCACCCAAAAAAGTTCTGTTCTGTGTCTTTGCAATTAGCCGAAGATAAACTTGGGTTTTGTGCTGTTCTGATTTATCCTTTGTTTCTTAAATTATTTACAAAATGATCTTTCCCACAAGAAAGTACAAACATGTAGCCTGTGTTTATGGTCACTGACTCTCCTTAAGTTGTTGTCTGCTTTAAATGGCTGCGAGGGGAGTATGAAGATAATGAAGCGGTGTTTATGTTTTCGAGTGTTTAGTGGTAATAGGCCTGCAACTGTTTGCATGTTGTGTGTTATTGTGCGAATGGGTCTATGCACATGTATGGAGGACATCTGTAGGTTTATGTGAGACAGCCTGTCCGTCCAAGTGTCAATGTGATGGAGTGTTTGAGGAATGAGATGGGGACATACAGTGGCAGAGAGGGCAGTGACCCCATCGTCTGAGATGAACCCTGCTGAGAGAGGTCTGAGGCCTGGGACGCAACTGCTCAATCACACTCAGCGCGTTTACATGCACTTTGGCAACCGGGTTATAGTGAGATTTCTGCATTAACTTGATTTTTTTTAAGTTAGTAAGAATTTTTTATTTATTGGGTTAAGAGAAACCTGAGAGAAACCATTAAGAGAAACAAACAACTAGATTTCACTTGAGAAACCTGATTTTTTTTTTATTTGGGTTTCTAATGTGTATTTTACATGTGTGCATGTGTATGATGAAGATTTCAACAAAAATATTGCTGTGGCAGCAATGTGGCTATCATTATTTGTTGTGGTGCATCCCTGCATCCAAAATAATAAAATCCAAAATCCAACTAAAACTGAAACAGTTATTTAATTGGTCTGAATAAGTCGGTTTCCACAGCTGACCTATAAATTATTTGTAAAATTTAGACACACTTGCACAAAAAGCAGGGCTGTAGATCAGGTGTAGACTGATCAAGACACTGAACCCCAAATGGCTCCCGATGTGTGTGCTTAAGAAAAGAAAAAAAAGTTGGCCAGCTGATACAATAGCTGATAAATGTCTGCCGCTCTTGGGTACATGGTGGGGAGGTAGTTAGGAGCGAAACCGGATTACTGATTAGTTGCATGTAAACACAGATTATATATTATTTCAGTGTATTGAAACCGATTCTCTGACTTCTTTCTTCACCCTGAATTCTCTCAGTAACCTGTTTGCATGTAAATGTTGTGACTGACTCAAACCTGCAGTCAGTGGAGCCAACATGGAGACCACCTTCTGACACAACACTCACTCTGCTGCTAATGAGAACCTTAAGGCCACGAGGAGGCAAAACACATCTGACTAACACCCAGTTGTGCATGACCAATTCTGAGACTTTGTAGCTATTAAAATGTTAGGTGATACATAAAGAATAATAACAGAGGCAAGGTGGAAATGCACCTGGACATAAATAATGAAACATGTTGATGTCACACTGAGTTTAGAGCGAGTGAGACTAACCAAAGCAGTAGCAAATCTGGCTTATTATAATTTTCAGGCTGTTGCATCAAAGCTTCCACCAAATACCTTCCTTGGCTTGTATGAACCAAAAGCACAAAGGCGACCACAGTTTGAATTACATTTAGGGAGGCAATATGAAAATGTATACTGTAATAACTGGGCCGTGTTTTCTAGCAGACGTACCTTGGACTAACTGAAAGGGATTAGAACAAAAACATCCTGACAGGAGAAGCTGGCACATTATAAAAATGACTCATGGTTGGTAATCAGATCCCAGACAAAGGGGAAGTTTTCACTTCAGCTTTTTGATATAAAAGAACAAGGGCCAGACGAGGAAATATTACTCTGAAATGAGACCTCAAAACAATTCCTTGGGACAATAAAACACAGTGGGTTCCCAAAAAGTGACCTTTGTACGGGGGGATGAAAGGGAAAAATCTCAAACTGATTCCACACCACACCTAAGTACCTTCACGGGAGCATCTGTTCCATTCGCCTCTTTCCTTTTCTGTTGTAAAACGATCTCAATGCAAAGAAACTGTGTAAACTGGGATTTCACAATTGACCACAAGCCCTGAGAAAACCATATAATGTCCACTTTTGAGAGAAGTTGTATAGCACTGCACTATCACCCCTCCAAACTCATGCTGAGGACCACCAGAGCTACTTTTCCAAATAATGGAAGTAAAATACTTTCCATTTGCTTAATCTAAATAAGGGTGGAATTGATTAATCTGTCCGGTGTGCCTGCTAGCCTTTTTGTTTGAATGATAAAAGGTCAATATACAGTATTTGGCAGCAAAGCAACACTGCAGGCAAGTCTCCTCAGATGGTATGTTCAAATTAAGAGTGAGAATTGATGCCTTCCATATTCACCAAGCCGACAAGAATTTGGAGCGTAAACTTGCTGGTGTGGCTCTTAATAAAGGCACAAATTGTTTAGAAAGGGAGTGACACTGCTTATATTATAAACAGTTACAAAATAATGTCTTAATGAGCAAATCTGAAACAGGAAAAACTGAATTAAAATGGCAGGTTTTTTTTTTAAATCACCTGATCTTCTTACCTTTCTGTATTTGAAAGAATAACACACTCTTTACGCTAAATATTTTTCAACTTGACTTCATTTGATCTGCCCAAAGGCAAGTGGATCAAGACAATATAAACACAAAAAAGTAAAACTGATACCCAGCTAATGACACTGTGTGGCCCTCATTTATCATACGTTTTCGACAGTGCATTTTAAAAAAAACATAGTCTTGCAGGTGCACATGTGCACACACACACACACACTCCTCTGCCTGGCTTATTCAGATACCATGAGACGAGAGGAGCACTCAATAGCTCGGGCCTACCTGATGGAGAGCCTGAGAGGCCAAGCAGGAACAGATGGGATGAGGACGGCGGGGTACTGGGAATGAGGGAGTAAAGGGAGGGAAAGAAGGGAGAGCATCGAGAGTCAGGGACCACCATCATTGCTGCCCACACCAGACTACACTTACCACCACCCGCCCGCTGCCCCCATCCCATCCCACCAAATTCATTTACAGCTCAGTGATTCTCGACTGTAATGAATCTGCAATTTTGCACACATATGTACGGTGCCTAACATGGTACTACTTTGGGATCTGTTTAACCCCGATGGAAACATTTACAAACAACTGACCACAAAGAGTCATCAATCTGCACATTAACCTCTTACTTGCCTTTGGGGGATTGTGCTATTCTCTATTATAGGGTTCAGAGAGGACCAAAGAAACTGAAACAGGGAGGACATGGAAATAGTCCCTTTCAAAGCAGACTAGAGGCAATTATCCAAGTACTAACAGGACCTAACTATGGTCACTTCAATCCTTGTCGTCTCTCTGCTTCAAGATTAGAAAAAAAAGCACGATCAAAGCGAAGATTTGAGACCCTTGAAAGGTAGAATGACCACCTCTGTGCTCCCTGAGTCCGAAACATCTGGGCAGGCATCTCTGTGAGGCAAATGACTGATCAGTTTCCTACATTTCCTGTAAGGAGCAGTGCAAGTCAATGTTGCTGTATTTATCTCCCTGGAGCTATGTAATCGTATTTGTGTGTATTTGTATGCATCAGGCATTGAGTATCACGTAAACAGTTACAGAAAACTTCGTCTTCTCAACTTGTGCAACCCGGTATGTGTCTCGTGCCACCGCGCCAGGGAGCCCTGGGTGGCTTCAGTTACTCATGCCATGTGTATCCAAACAAGGCCTAAAGACACTCCAGGGTGGTACAGAGGAAGGAGGGGCGAGGAAGCTAAAGGTGAGGTAGTGTGGTCCGATGGTTGAAGCCAGTGATTTAGAGGCTGTTGATACCGGGCAGACAGCCCAGGCTCCGTCACTGACTCACTGTAGATGACGCTGCGTAAGTCACTACACTTAAAATGTCCTCATGTGTTTAGATCTGTTCAAGTGGAAATCAGGCGCGCTCACACAGCTGGAAATCGCTACTGGATCTGATTTTCTTGTTTCTCTCTCGCTTTTCCCCAAAGATTTCATAAACAGATGGCAGAGGCTCATTAAGCTGTTGTCAAGACTATTAATGACATTGTGAACACTTTCCGAGCTCTGTATGCCTTGGGGCGTACGATTGCCAAAGCTGGGCCATTAAAGAAGGTGTGAGAGTAACACAATGCTGCTGTGTGCTGCAAGGTGAGGGATGGATGCCATGAAAGAAAAGTACACTCATGGTTGAATGGCTGTTAGCAGTGGGCTGACGTTAATGATTTCATGTTAGTGGTGGAGTTGAGAAAAATGGTATAATGTAATGTGAGTTTAGCACTGCAGAACTGGAGTGTTAGAAGAATTTGGGCTTGATCTGGCTTTGACCCAGCAATGCTACATTGCATGCATACATACTGTATGCATTGTATGTGTTACAATTGTATGGTAGAGTGGAATATACTGCAGTCATGCTGTACTACTGTCAGATAATACCTTTGGGATCCTTTCCTATGCAAGTTTACAAAATGTTAGTGTCAAACTCTTAACAAGACTACAGCCACGCTAGTGGGTGTGTGAGGCAGCATGCTAACAATGTGCACAATGACAATGCTAACATGCTGATATTAAGCAGGTATAATGTTTACCATATTCAACATATTTGTTTAGAGTGTTATCGTGCTAACACTAAACCCTTAGTACACCTGAGGCTGATAGAAATGTAATTAGTTTTTCAGGTGTTTGCTCTCAGCCAAAGTTAACCTGACGCGCCAGATGGTTTGTTACACAGAACCATCTGAGAAGTCGTCCTTGGAAACTGTTTGGACACAAGAAAATACTTGGCAGGTGATTGGATGAACCATCTGTCTATCACCGTCTATCACCATCTTACCTTGTTAGGCAGCTGGATTTGTGGGATCACAAGATCACGTGAGAATCCTCATAGGACGCGGATTGGTCCGAATCACTGGTGGTTAGGACACAAGCGCATAACTTGAAGCCTGATAAGATGGATTCTTGTGTGATGTCGTGATCTCATGAATCCAGCTGCCTTACAAGGTAACCAAAGTATTGGACATATTGAAATTTTGACCTAATGATTGAGCAAGATGAAAAGTCAGAGGACCACCAAAGTGATTACAGTTAATTCTGAGGGAGGCAGGAATGTGTGTACCAAATTTCATTGCAATCCATCCAATAGTTGTTGAGGAATTTCACTCAAAGCAGTAAATGTGAACCTCATGGTGGCGCAAGAGGAAAAGTCACGGTATCATTAAAGTGATTAGTGATTTTCTGTGACCATATATGTCTGTACTGAATTTCATTGCAATCCGTCCAGTAATTGTTAAGATATTTCAATCTGGACCAAAGTGGTGGACCGACAGACCAACATTGCCACGCATAGAGTCATGCCGCTAGCATGGCTAAACAGCCAGTCACTTTAACAAAAACAAAGATTGAATTTCTGATTCAAACATATTTAAAAATCACAGCAACATCACAACAGTAGGAAACAGACTGATTCTAATGTTTACAGCCATTTGGAAAAAGACATTCTGTTCTTTTCATTGATTATTACCGAGTTATATAAAAGTTATACTTTTCTTGCAGCTCCACAGATGAACCCTGCTGGACCCACAGCTAAGTGTTGGCCACCTCTAACAACAGTCGGAGACAACTTTAGGTGGACTTATGAACTGTGAGGTGTGAGGTAGTGGTTTCGCCTGCTTGGAATGGAAAAACTGAAAAAGCACAAATGGAGTTCTGTCATCAGTCCTGTTGTGTATGCTCATGATTACGATACTGAGTTATGAGGCAAACAATGCAGGAACAGAATGGACAGAAAGTACAGAGTAAACTTTCAACATCTCCCCAGTCTGGGAAACAGCGGAGGCGGCAATGAGAGCTCGCAGAGCTCCAGACTCATGTTGTTGATCCTTATGTGGTCACACGCAAACCTAACCATCATCCTCTGGGATATCCTCTCAGAGGGTCAGACGCAGAGTGCATGAGAATTTCCCCACTGACCCTGCAGAAATAAAAGGGCAAAGCAGGTGATAACTCTGCAGGGAATTATGATGCATGTTATTACATGTTGATATTTCATTTATATCAATATTTAGTTGCACGCAGGATCCTAACAAGCCAAATTAAAGAAAAGGAAGCTTCAGAATTCACCTCTGCACATAAAATACAATGCAGTAATTGTAATAAAACTATAAAATCGAGAGGCTAAATTTGTTTGTGGAGAGCAAGTTTTGCAAGGGAAGACACTTTAAATGGCTGTTCACTTATTTCTTTATGTGTATGTGTATGTGTGTGTGTGTGTGTGTGTGTGTGTGTGTGTGTGTGTGCTCTGAGCCTGTGCCTCAGTAGGACTGTGTCAGCTTAGAACTGCGGTCTGTCGAACTGTGATTCTCTCTAATGGTCTATCTCTCTCAGCAGATGTACTCTTCTCTGCTCCACAGCTGCATCCCACATGTTTTCACGCTGTTCGACAATGCAGTTATATTCCCTTTCTCTGCTTGCAGCTCTAGTGTTGGTGGTGGCAGATTCCTTCTCTGCATATGGTCCTGCTCCTTCCCTCCTTTACATTCAGAATACTGCAGTAGCACTTTGGCTATACTTGGTCCTGAAATGTCTCCAGTTGGGTAACGTAAAGAATGTAGAGGGTGGGGGGTCAGATCTGGCAGGGTCTGCCACGGCTTCATAGCACACACAGTCATTTCCATAATTGCCCACAATCAAACCAACCCCTCCTGGATTCCACCCGCTCCAGATTCCTGTAGATAAGCTGAGCTGGGGCTCTGGTGAGTGCTGGAGACCCCCAAGTAAGAACAGGTGCCGCTAATGTGACTGATTTCAGATTCTCTGAGTATCTAAAAAGGTGGTGGTGGTGGTGGTGGTGGTGGTGGTGGTGGGGGGCGGGGGGTAGGGTGGTGTTTGTCCAGTAATTACCATGGATGGACATTCCCTTTCGGATCGCTATCGTGTGATTTTTCTGAAGACGGGAATGAAAGGAGGATTTGTCCCACATTTAGTTCGGCATTATCAGGAGACTTTAGCCAAATTAAGATGCCTTACAGTATGTACTGTAGGGCAACAAGCTGCCGGGCATCTGATAAGAGTGATTGATTCACATTGTAGCAGATTTTCCACATCTAATTCTTCATTCTGCAGCTACCAGAATAAACCTTTTAGACAATATTTGGAAACAAAGTCAAACACCCATGACACAATTTTGTGATGTAACATATTATTACCCGGTTTCATAATTTCAGTGTCTTGAAGAAATCTCCATTGCCTTTCCTTAAAGGTCAGCTATTTAAGAATGGAGAAAAACATATAGAAATGTAAATGTAGTAAGTAGAAGATTCCTTACTTACATTACCACAGTGTAATAGGCTTATACTTAAATATTACCATCAAAAAATGTACTTGAAGCATAATTAATATGCAAAACAATTACATTTATCATATCATTATCACATCATAGTATTATTATTATTATTGATGCATGGTTGCATAAGAAGCATCTTGATGTTGCGTATAGTTATTTTAACTATCTTATATACTGTAAATCTATAAAAGGTGTCATATTTTGTAAGATTAACCCACAATATGATTTATATGTAAAATGTTAATCTGCATAGTAACTATAGTAGTCAAAAATGTAGGGGAGTAAAAAGTGATGTAATGGAAGTGGGATGGATATGGAAGACAACCACAACTAAAACTTATATTTATTGAATTCAGGTGAAGATTGCTGTATCATGTTTCTCTGATCCATTGTCATGTACCAATAAAAGAAAACAAATTGTTATGTTTTGTTTACATCATAAATTTAAGAATGAAGTAGACTTGAGTAATAACTTTCTCTACTTGTTTCAGTCGATTGAGCCCCACAGGGAGCTATCCCACTATCTGCACTCTCGGGTCCTGCGCTCTTCCAGGTAAACGTTTACCTCGACGTGGACGCGACTGGCCACATGCGCGCACCCGCGAAGTCATACGTCACCGTGCTCGCTCCTCTTCTCGCGCGCTGGTTAAAAAGAAGGAGGAAAGAGCACGAGAAAACATGTGAGCGCTCTGAGGACTTTAGTGAGAGAGAACTTTTATTTCTTATAGGCCTGTGTGTGTGTGTGTGTGTGTGTGTGTGTGTATGTGTGTGTGTGTTTTTTTTTTTTTTTTTTTTTTTTTTTTTTGACTCCGTGCATGCACAAACCGCCTTGCTGCGCTCAAAAGGAATTACATCTGAAAGGAACGTCACGGCTCTTTTGCAGTTCATGGTGTTTTGGGGGTTTGACTTTTGGTGCTCATCAGGATAAATTGTGTTATTGTTTTGCTTTAATTTTATTTTTTTTTTAATTTCCGAGTTGTATTATATAACCAGAAGCAACAATAATTTATTTTTAAACACATTTCTCAACAGAAGTGAATCAAATTGAAGACACCTGCTTTTGCAAACAGCATATTTGTAATTTTCTTGTAGTAATTGGCTTCTGGGTGGAGAAATATAGCCCCCAAATTAAAAAAAAAAATACATACATATATTACATTGGAGGTTTACCCCACTGTTTTGAAAAAGAGGGGGAAAATCTTGTGTCTTTTTTTTGTTGTATTTCCATATTTTGGGGTTATTTTTTTATGATTTTTTTAAACTATGAAGCATTTGCAATTTGTGCTCGTCCTGGCCATCGCGGTCAACGTGTGGGAATGTGGAGACGCAAAATTCGGCGAGAGGGGAGAAATTAGCCCCAGGAGGAGAAGATGTTACGACGGAAGCTTGCCCAAGCGGCTGAAGAAAAGGGAGAGAAAAGTGTTGCTTGACGGCAGCAGCAGCGGAGAAGTTTGCCACAGGTTGTATCCTCGTGTGTCCTGCTGTCCCACCAGGAGAGCCGCATATCAGATCCTGCACCGCAGGGACGCCAGGGTAGGTTAATGTCCATCCACCACGTTGCTTTTTTTTTTTTAAACTTTAAATTAAAGGACTGGGTTTTACTGCCAAAACGCCTCGGGGACGCATTTACAACCCGCGTGTATTGTCATTCTGCCTCTTATTGCTGACAGCTGAATTTGGGGATGGTCAGGAGAAATTGCCTTGGGCTACATTTAATTCTGCTTCCGAGAAAATGTGCTATTTTAACACTTCTACAGGGTCTCATAACGTGTCCATGTAGTGGGTAGGATATCTTACCATAACCTAGCCTATATGTTTTTTAATTACCACCTATGGCCAACCTATGTAAAAAAAACTGTCTATGTTTATGTTTTTAATCTCTTACTATGCGGCTTATCTTCTATTAACAATTTATTTAGCTATCAGGTCTGTCTTTCTTTCCCGTTAGGGTCTACCTGTTTCTTTTCCTTTTTTTGTGCTTACCTGCTCTGAAATGAATTAAATTTCCAGTTTTCTCAGTTGAATTTATGATTTTTCTCGGTGTCTTGCTTCACACAATCGGGTGCAACTGTAAATTCAGCGTGTCCAATGCGCTCCGGCGTTACCATGGTAATCACTCGCCAATTTACGTTACTTCTCGCTACAGCCAGCTACGCTGTCAGCGAAGAGGGCACTAGCTAAACCGTTGTACCGTTTACCCGAAAAGGTAGGAGCTCGGTTGCACCTTTAAAAAAAAAAAAAAACTATCGACCTTTTAACCGCAGCTTGGAAGCTGATAGTAAACTGTTTATACTTGTTGTTTTAACAGCCATTCACTCTCCGCAGTTTTGAGGAGTTAACGTACAACAATTTGCCGAACGTGTTTAACGTTGAGGGGAAAAGTTCCACGAAATCGCGCTTTGACGTAACTTACCGTTAAAGCATCGACCGAAGTGATATATTGAGTGTTAAAATGTCAGTGTAGGTCGGGGTTTTTGAGTTTCTACGGGGGGGGCAAAGAATAAAGAAGGCAAAGAAAAAAGTGTATGCACCAAACTTGTAGCGGATTCCGTTGGATCCTCACCGGGCCATTCTAATGTAAACCACTCCTCGAATCATTCAGTGGCTGGGTGGTATCTCACTTTGTGTTGCGACAAAAAAGCCATATTGCATCATTTAATTTGCTCAAGTCATGCAAATAAGAGGGGGGAAACTGAATAGGACGAACTCGACTTCTCCTCCTCCCCACTACACTGCCCACACACGGAGCCCTTTCTGATTATGGCAAAAGAATAACAACAACACCATTGTGTTTGTTGGTTTCACTAATGGGAGAAGCTGGAGAACATCACTCTCCCCCAGTCATCAGCCCTGTCCAAGTGTTAATGCCTTTGAGAGGGTGTGTGTCCTTCACTGTATCCCCCTGCCAACCAACTTACACCTATTCCCTGAGGACAAGTGTTTTCTTAAAGCTTAGTGTTGCCTACATCAGTGCCCCCCCCCCTTTCTGTGTCTGACCATATGAGGTTTGCAGATAAGTCACAGATTTTTTGCAATTGAATGACAAGTATTCTTTTCAAAGTGTAGGCATTGTGTATTAATATGTTTGTTCCGGCAATTTCGCTGGCAAAAGCCATTATGCAGATGCTATCATAGAAAGAAGTAATCCTGTAACAGCTGTTCTCCCACGTGAAGTTATACATTGAATTGGCTGCTTGGTGTGAAGCCAGCTTTGGAAAATGCAATGTAAACATCCGAAATAGCCTGGGAATACGTTTATGACAATTTTATTTTCTTACGCTTTTATAGCTCCATGTTTCTGATTATGACTCAGTTCTTGACCCGCTTTATTTAGCGTCTCCTTAGCAAGAGCGCCACAGCTGAGCCTCATTGCCGTTTTCTCCCTGCTTTTGAGGAACGTACTCACTGAGATTCAGCAAAAGACAACAAACAAAGGTCCACTTGTTCTGGTTTGGATGATGGCAACATTGGAGCCCATCCCAGCAACATATGGACACAGGGCATGGCTGAGAGCACACAAATGCTACTCTCTGTGGACCTTGTGCCAGCCCATGGCACACAGAATCAATGGGCAATTTAGAGCAGGAGGGCAGGCATGCCCACAACACTACATGGCATGAGTGTGGAGGGCACAGAGACAGGAACACACCATACATGCAGGGTCATAGCCAGCCTGGAGCTCCCTTTTTGAGGAAAACGTCAACAATTGGATAAAACATAGAACATAAATGGGATTCAGATCAGAGTTTAATTATAGAACCTCCGATAGGCTGGAATTTCTTTTCCCTTTTCAATTCACCCTCTATAATGCCTTTTGTGATGAGAGATTTACTGTATATGTTAGTATACTTTTCAGGTTGACCCTCAAGGTTTTGCCAGAGGTTCTGCCACCTGTTGGGTAAATAAAACTCTGTATAACTTTTAAACAGAAAATCTTTTCCTCAGTTGCAGTTTGTTCTGCAGTCAGGGGGAAGTGTAAGGCATCCTTACGTTGGCCTTGGGTCCTCTGGTCTAATTGACTTCGACAGACTGCTAATTTGTTGATACCAGAGTGGGAATGATGTGCCTGTCTATCTCTAAATTGGTGTTTACACATGGACCTCACACAGAGCAAAGCACTACCAGCCTGCCTGCCTTCCTGGCTGCCCAAGCAGCACCACTCTTGACCTAAAACAGATTACATTGTGTTTTATTACAGCTAATTTGTTATGTAAATAATCCTGCTAATTTCTTTTGGATTAACTCTTTGTGTACGTTTGCGTAATGACCCCAAGTCAGGCTTTGAGGCTCTTATTTGGCCTCATTCATTTCATGCCCTGGGATCTGTCAGACATAGGAATTGTAATTTGACTTTAACAGTTTGTGAACTTGGATAAGCAGGCAATGACTGACAAGATTTTGTTGTTTATTCCTCCAAACACACAGGGCGATCCGATTTGAATGTTTAAATGAGTGCTTTAAAGGATATAGAATTAAATGTGATTGAAATTGTATTTAGAGTAGGTTAGAAAATGCTGTAGGAGCTGTGTTTTTTTCCCAATTGTGTACACAAGATTGTAAAAACTCTAAAGAAATACTTTAGTGGGAAAATGAGTAAAGAGTGAGAATTTGGAGTGCCTTTGCAGTGTTAATGGTGGCGCGCTCATGCAGATTGTGGCAGAGATGCTGCAGAATTTCACACTGTGCAAGTGACTGTTTGTCTCCCTCCTCTTCTTCAGATGCAATGAAAAAAAAAACAAAATCACTTTGTGAACTATTCAGCAAAAGACCAAATTCTAACATTAACCATTCCAAAACATATCAACTCTTCAAATTGTGTAGAATATAAACAGACTGTTTAACACAGGATGTGGCATGTAAGGTAATGTTCTGGGCAGCCAGAAGTAGGTTTATGACATCCAGTCCTGCTTCACACCTTGTTGCCAAAAGAGTATGTCTATCTGCATGTGTCATATGGGAGAAAGGTGTTGTTAACATACAGTTGTTATCTGAATGTGTTGTTGTATCTAGATCACTGACTTTCTGTGTGATACCTGGGGTGGGATTGGCTAATTTAAGGCTGTTAAATGGGAAAGTCTGGTGAGAGTTGGAAAGTGCAATCTGGCAAATGTGTTTTTTATTATAGGAACAATCCAAACATTTAATTAAAACCACCCTTTTTACAAATCACACATGCATATCTAACATTTAAAAAGTTAGGTAAAAACCTTAAAGAGCTTTTATTTGTCTTAAAACGTAATTTGGACTCATTTGGAAAACGTCTACTCATTTTGTATAGTTCTAGTCGTTGAAAATCTCAAACATGGACCCTTGAATCTAAACTTTCCCTACTCTACAGTGTAATGTTTATGATGTTGATATCACCAAATGTCCAGCTAATCCTAAACTACGTGTTGGCTTGCCTGTGCAATGTGAAGTAAGGGGCAAAAGTTAACAGCCCACCATTTTAATCAGGCATTGGCCCTTGTTGCGTGTGGTCTCCAGATTTTCTCCACCAATAACACCGAATGTGGACGTCTCCTGGAGGAGATCAAGTGTGCTCGCTGCTCCCCCAATGCCCAGGTGTTGTTCCACTCCTTGGACATGGATAAGATGCCACACAGGGAGCCAGACCTGCCACGGCTCTGCCAGGACTTCTGCCGAGAGTTCTACTACACCTGCAGGGGGCACATACCAGGTAATTACACAGATAATAATGAACATGAAGGTGATGTGAATTATAGACCCTGTGTGGTTACTTGGTGATACGCAAGCAAACACACACACTAGAATAGAGGAAGTGAAAGTAGGCGAACATTACACTTGCTCATTTCAGTCTGTCCTACATTTGAAATGAAACTGACACGTCTGATTGTGATGAATTAAAATTCACCGCAGGCCTCATTTCTCATTGAGACACACGTAGAAGCTTTTTTTTTTCTGGCAGATTTTTGGACTTATGCAAGAAGTGGTGCGTCAGTAGTCTGGTCTGTGAATATTTATTTATCCAACTCTTACCTCATCTGACCTCACCTCCATTTGTTGCTGAGCATGTCTTACCCGTTCACTCGCTCGCTGCCTCACTCCTTGCTTTACTGTTGCACTTTAATGCATCAGTAAAATTTCTCACCACACACTGCCTATACAGACACAACACCATTTTGCTGATTAGTCTACACACTGGGTCTAGCGATATTTCTGCTTTTTTTTTTTGCGACGCAGTCTTCAACTTAGTTGTGTTTATGGCACCAGGTGTGGAAAGTTTTGTTCTCTTGTATTTGTTTTGTTTGTTCGGATCATGTAAGTTTATTTTAATCAGCACAAATTTGCAAAACAACGGACTTTGTTGGAGGCCTTGAGTGTAGTAACAATACACAGATTTGAGGCATACTGTATCCTGACATGTGAATGGAAAATATTAGATTTGCAAAGGTGGGTAAGAAAACAAATTTTTCACAAGCACTAACAAAAGCAAGCCCAGTCTGACCAGTGTACCAAAGAACTGGAGCAAAATGAACTATTTTATGACCTGTTCCTGGATACTGCTCACCAGACTCAACTCCTGGGGTTGATTCTGTATTCGGGATGCATAAGCACTCTAGCTGTGGTCTAGACATGACTACTCGGCACCTTGCCTTCCTCAGACATAAACTGTCACTCAAAAACCTGCCTCTAATTCTCTGCCACCAGTATGTTTTCATTGGGGTAGTAAGTTCACATGAATCTAAACATAGTTGAAGTGTTGCTTTACTGGACCCTGTCATGAGTTCTACTATGAGATGGCAGAATTGACTCTACAAGGGGGGAAAAAAACTAATTGATGCAACAGTTTTCCTTGTGGATACGGTAATGCTAAATGATAGGAACCCTTCTGCCCCCTGAAAGCATTTGGTCCTCAGAAGAATTTCCTTTGAAGGGATGCAAGATCACAGGTACCTGTGCCTTCAGAGTGCATACCAAACATGATCAAACACTTTTTGACTGTCTTTTCTCCTCCAGCCAAGTCTTCTTCCAATCTCTGTCGCCACAAACTGATTAGATCTGCTGAGATTCGCAAACAGAGAACAGTTTCAAACACACTTGTCTGCAACCCACCCACATGGTATGCTGCAGCTCAAGTCAAATATCAAACACATACATTCCATCCGAGTCCATCCTCGTCTGCATCTAATGGCCTGCTGGCATATCGTGTACAGCACTTGAACTACAGTTGAAGTTGGCGAGAGCACAGACCACAGAGCATAGTAACAGGGAAGAAGAGGACTTGTCTGGAGTTACATTACTTGCTCATGAGCAGACACACATATGGGCTTAGAGAGTCAAACCAAAAAAGCTCAAGAGAGGAATCCAGAGAAGAATCCCCCCCCCCCCCCCTCCCTCTGTTCGCTGTCGTGCTCCCTCTCTTCACCCCCCACCCTCAGCCCTCCACAGATCAGCATATGTGGTGACGAATGACACATTTATTTTTCTACAAAGGTTGTGTGTATGTAAAACTGCTGAAGTGCATCAAGATGTCAAGTACTTTGGGTGGGCCACCCAGGTTGCCTTGGAAGATAACCAGATGGAAGTATAACTTTAGCGCTGGGGAGCCGGGAATATGGACAGAGTTCTGTCTCTCTCTCTCCCTCTCCCTTTATTCCCCTCTCCTCTCTTTCTCTCTTGTCTTTTGTATGCTTTTCTCTTCTCTTTTACTTTGTTCATACTCTTAAAATTTCTTTTAGTGGGTGCAGTACAATAAAGATGGAACATATTTTCAATACCTCGCAAATTACATCTCCTATTAAATACAAACAGGTTAATTCGATTGAATTTTGTTGCACGGAGAACTTCTTCCATAAGGGTTATATGCATTTTTTTGCATAAACAGTAACAATTGTGTCTGCAGGTTAATCTTATGGTGCGATGCAGTAACATTTCTAAAAAGTCCTAATTCTAAAGGACTGACCACAGGTATTAAAATGAAACAGTAGCCTTTACGGCATCCATAACTGTCGTCATGCTCCTGTGAAACTTCCCACCAGCCCTTGATTAGGCTGTGTACTTAGCCCCCATTTCTCCATAAAGACATTTACTGGCTGGACTCTCACTACTGCCTACAGTCCTCCCACCTTCCCTGTACTCCTCTTCTTTCATATCTTCTTCCCCTGTTCACTCATCCCCCCACCCTGCACCCGAGGTCCCCAACCAGCATGGTTAAGATAACTGCAGACACAAGTGGGTGGGTGGTATAGCCAGAGCTGTGTGTGTGTGTGTTTCTATGTGTGTTTGATCTTCATGTTGTGTTTAGATGTTTGAGGGGATATCCTATCACCTCCAGTATTTGGTGCGGTCAGGTCTTGCGGTTGGTGTGTGGCAGGAGGGGGAGATGAAAGGAGGGACAGGGAGAGTCCTGTTTGTGTTTTTATCACGGGTGTATTTGCTCTCCTCTGTCCTCTGAGGGTTTGACTAAAGGAAACAATATTGGCAAGATTGTTTTTAGGTCGCAAAGGGCCCCTGAGATCCACTGCACACTTTGCTGTTTGCTGGGATTAATGTTGTGACTGTGCTGGCGGGAGGGTGACTGCCGTGTTTATGCAGATCACTTTTTACTCACGTTAGGTAAACCAGCAGGTCAAAAGGAAACGAGGAATGATGTGATGGCATTTTTAACTTGAATTCACATGCAAAATCAGTCAGCATTTGGGAACATCATGTCTTTGCTTGGCAATGCAAGCAAATAATATCTCTCACCCTGAAAGCATTTTGTTTATTCGGAATTACATGCCATATTTAACAGGTTGATTATTTCATTTCACATGCTGTGCCCATGTGCTGCTCAGTAATACGAAACAGTCCGACCTGTTTGAACGACAGAACAAGTGGTCGGGTCTTATTTATTACAGATCAGTTAGAGCTCCTTTATGGACTATGAATAATGAAATGTTTTTAGCTCCAGTGAGTGAACAGGGAAAATGTCATATCTCTCATTTTGTGTGCACAGTGAGAATGAAATTTATACTCTTTGTCAATTTAAAACATTGTCGTACAAATAGCCTGCTAAAGTGACACTCCGCTGGCTGTTTTGAGGTTATGGCATGAGATGTTAAATTTTGTTACCATTATTTCATATTTTGTGATCTTTTCAAGCAAATCCGGTCGTCCGTCAGTGTTTGCTTTTTTTTGTCACATTCAGGACGTAATTTGATAAAATATTTATGCCGCTGTCGCTTGCGTGTTACACTGAGAGGCTCGCCTTTTTTCACAGATAGGTCTAGATATCATTCTATCTGATATGCATTATCAGAAACATCAGTCAATATCAGTTTTGTTTTTGCTGATAGTTGGACTCTGTTTGCTTTGAGGTGTGTTAAGGCTGTGTGAGCAGAACATCTGGACCAGCTGGATGAAGGGAATATGACTTTATTCCATGAAATATCAGTAAAAGAAATTACAATGGACACTCTGGTTGGCTTTTTCTGTATATTCAGTTAGTTGCAGAACATAAGGACGAGGCTTTATAGTTCTTTTGTTTAAATGAATACATGTTTGTTACAATTCAGTTCAAATTTGGTCCCCAAAATTCACTGCCTTGGAGAATTATTAGTTGTACAGTAGCACAACCTAGAATAAATACTTTTGGACAGTTAAAATGGGATGTCTATCTAAAAGGCTCTGCTGGCTTTGTCTCTCAGATCTTGCCTGTTGAACTTTTAATGGTGCCAAGGTATGTGTAGCTTATTCTAGCTCAAGTGTCTTTCTCAAGAACACTACACTGGGAATGTTTGCTGGCACATCAGCTCACTAAACAACAAGACACCAAGCAAACTCTCAAATGACCCATGAGCAGGTTGATATATGATGTTTTTAGTGTCAAGAGAAGATTACAGCTCTGATTTATAACCGATGACACAATACTACCTCATCTGCTGACTGCTAAGCTGCTGAACAGACTTCAATGAAAGCTAGGCTCTGTGTCTTTTCTATAGGTATTAATTAAGGCGAGCGCACAAGCATCATTTCAGAAACCAAAATAATGTCAGTGTAAATTAAAATTGAGAATGCAGTGTTTTTTTTGCTCCCTGGAGGAGGTACAGTTCACTGCAGAGCCCTGTCTAATCTGTGATCCATTTGGTTTGGCCCAGTTTCTCTTCACTTGTTCATTTCAGCCCAGTCTAGCCAGGATTTGGTTTGGCTCATCAAGCATAACTCCAACCCTCCCCAACACACAAGTACATCACATCCTTTCTCTCTTCCTCTGTCTCTCACTTACTTTTTCTTCCTCTCCTGCACACACACACACACATACATGCACACACAAACAGTACAGCCACACGCACTGCCGACATATGCACACACAGAACTAGAACAGAAGTACCATAAAAACTTTGAGAGAATGTTAAGTGGATATTCTCGCTGGCTACATTTGTCCAGTGTATGAAGTCTTTCTAAGTATGCTTTGTCTACAGAAAGTGTAAGCCCCTCTGCTGTCTATGTTTGTATCTGTTGTGTTCGCTAGAACTGTTCCAAGCCGATGTGGATGAGTTCTGCCAATACTACGGGAGGAGAGATGCCAGTCTATGCTTTCCAGATTTTCAACGAAAGCAACCACAAGGGCAAGATTCCAACTACTTGGGAGATGAGAAAATAGAAGATATCAGGTTTGTACCCGACTCTTACCATGTTTTATTCCATTTCGGTTTTCAGTTACACTATGGAATATGTGCATATTATTATTTTGAATAAGCTTTGGCTGGTTCTTAAATGTGTTTCTGCCAACTGAGCTTCTCAGGCTTCATTAGCGCTCGCAAGTACAGATTCATGACATTCAATCGTGATTTTTATGTTTTTGTAGCAACAGGTGTAGCCTCAGTCACATGTGCCCTGTTCACTGGTCCATTTTGACATGGTCCATACTTGCAGACAGAAATGCTATGCCATCTCTCTTCTAATCCTAAAGTTTGTCCAGAGTGCTTTTGCTCAGCTTTGCTCACATAATGAAAATGCTTATCCTGCGTCATTCTGGTTGCCTCCCTCACTGCAAAGGTCTTTACATCACAGAGGGCTTTGCCCTTTTGTCCATGGGGGGATGCCTTTCATCTGTTTTCCCTGAGGCAAGAAGACCAGGCAGCATGTGCACCTGAATAGCAGCAACCAACATTTAGTCAAATAACTTCCAAAAGTAGAGAGTCAGGGCCTCATTTGTCGCTTTTGCACCTTATTGTCTGAACGGTCTACTTGGGTAAATCACAGTGAGCAGGGCTTTCTTCCATTAGAGGCTAGGAGAAAGTGCCAATATTAAGTCACAGTTATTGGCTAACATTATGGACTTTGTTTTTAGGAATCAAGGCGCAGCCATGTGTTCTTTGCACAATGCACAGAGGGAATGGTCGTAAACTTTTTGGTATTTTCATGGCTGGTGGTGCATAGCTCACCCTGGGAGCACATAGAAAACAGGATAATAGGAAAAGTAAAAGTAAGAATCCATCATCATACAATACCAGTGGGGTGTTATCAGTTGTGGCCAGTCACATCAGCTAGTATCATCCTGCTTAATATCAGTGCCCCTTGTATCATGATGCACTGATTACACCAGCTTCTCTCAAGAAGAAAATAATATTGTTGTTGGGAGATGGAAAGTTGCAAATGTGAGTCTTGAGCAGTCAAATATACCACCAAGGGCAGATGATAGTTTGCTCTTGCCAATTACCAAAGAATCACAGTGACAGTAGGTTTGTTTTCTGTTAGTGGTACCTCTAGGTTGGTCATGCGATCCAGTGGCCCCAATTGGCCGCGTTAACAAGTGGGAGAACTTGCAGGGGATCTCGGTTGTGTCTATACAGGTTTGTCTGGGCACCTCCAGAGTGGGATATGTCCTGGCAATCTGGTAATTTGGGGTGAAGATGAAAAGACTGGTGGGAACTGCCCCCTTTTTTTAAAAAAAAATTATCTTTTTCATTTTTCCTGGCACTGAATAAAATATGTGTGCGTGTCAAGTGTAGAGTAGGAATGTATGTAGAATTCTGTGTCATAACCAGCCAGATTGGTGCACAGAGAGGACAGAAGTTTGTATGGTTAGTTTGCAACAGTCTGATGCTGTTGTGCAAGATTTAATCAAGGGAATTTCATCTGGGGTAGAGATTTTGTCAATACATGACTCTCAGATTAGAGACTAAACACTGAAAACACTGTTTACCTGGTGCCTTCAGATGGCTGTAGAGGGACTTAATCAACAGAAAGCCTTCATACAGCACACAAGCTGTTACGCTTGAAAGATGCATTGTGGTCCAAGCTGGCACATAGTAGATGGTGCAAAATGCTGTGTAGCTTGACACTCAAATGGCAGCGTGTTTGGATCGCCAGTGACATTCTTCCTTCTGTGCTTTTCCTCCCACCTTGGTGAACGGCAAGTCACCAAATTAGTTAAAAAGCAAAAGGTGAGAAAAAAAACTCACTGAGCCTTAGGAAAATGCAACACCTGACTTTAAAACCAAGACGTGAGAATGAAAGAGGAGCACCTGCTAGTTTTGTCAGTTGAGACAAATCTCAAGTACTTGATAACCTAGACAGCAGTAATATTTAATTAATTTAATTCAGATGGCTATCAATTAAGAAATTGTCTGTCCAATCATTGTCAGTGTCATAAAAAGTAATTTTGCTTTAATCTTCTTATATCTTATTGCTGATTATTTTATGCTTCCTTCTTAATACTACTACTTCAAATTCTCCCATGCCCTTCAACCTTATAACTGGATTATTCACCACCACAATCAGTGTCTGACCTTTTGTATCTCCCTTGTTACCCAGGAAACACAAACACAACTGCTACTGTGCCCAGGAGGTGTTGAGTGGTCTGAGGCAGCCGGTGGCTGTGGTGCACTGTGGGGATGGATCCCAGCGGCTCTTTGTCCTGGAGAGGGAGGGAATTGTCAGGATACTCACTCATGAGCTCCAGCTGCTCAAGGAGCCCTTCCTGGACATCCACAAGATAGTACAAAGCGGCCTGAAGGTAGGAATGAGAATGCCCTCATGGTGTTAACACTGGCAGGGTTAACAGTGTTGGAGGAATTAGAGATAATATGGATAGAATTGGAACACAGATGTAAATAGGAAAGAGAAAAGGAAAGAAACTTCAACTATGTGTTAAGGCTCTGCCGCATTAATTCCTTATTCTAGAAATGTATCGTACCAGTGACCTATTTTGGTTGACTGGGAGGAAGATCTCCAGCCAAGACAAATCCCTTAAAAGTGGCGCCTGCTCACTATTAGTATTCAATTGTATAATTACACCAAACAAGCAGTCATTCATCAAATGTGATCGCGGCTAATCATTACGCTATTATCTGCTAATTAACTGTACATACAGCACACATTGTGCTCACTGCTAATTTTCTGCTAATTCTCACAAGATGGTTTAATGGCTTTCTTAATCTCTCCCACATTGTTCCACTAAGGATTCTAATATTCCACATGGTGACTTACCCAATACCCCACATGTTGACTAACTTTATACCTCACATGTTGATTAGAATGAGGCAGCCATGACTACATGTAGTAGCACTTCTCCAAGTGTCCCTCTGGTTTAAATTGTTACCTTGTCCACACGTTTTATTCACTTCTCAAAGACAATGTTTTTCTTAACTGATGTCTGTGATGTGTCTTTTGCTCCCTCGGTGTAAAATAATGAGGGATTAGTGACATATGTAAAGAAAACAGCTGAAAATACTGACGTGTTTGTACTTCTGATAGGAATCAGCACTGTCTACCTGACCCCCTGTCATCATGAAAGTCTGCCTGCTAAAAGAGGGGACATGGCAGGATATTGGGGTGTCAGGGGGCATGTAAACATGTGCACTACTTCTGCTTGGCTTTACATTTAGAAATTGTTTATAATTGCTTAAAGGAATCTATCTGAGTATCTGGCCTTGTAATTTTCTGGGTAATGTCTTGATGTATATTTTTTTTATCCATAACCCTTACTGCATCTCAGATTTTGAATTTTATAATTGATCGGAAATTGTTTAGATCGCACAAGGAGATGGGGTAGCTGGGATGTTTGGGGGGCACACTCCCAGACAGGAAGTTTATCTATCACGCATGCCTCCTGCTCCTCCACTGACAAGACCCTTTGCTTACAAGGAGTCAAACGGAGCACAGCATTTGAATATGCAACTGCCCCCTGCGGGATGCTCTCCCCGCTCTGCTCTCCTCTCTTATCATCATTCAATCCTTACTGGTCGTGGATAAAGTGATCATTATGACAATTAGACGAGGCTCGATCCCCGGCAGGCCCCAGGAGTCCTATTCTGTGATGTTGGCTGCCAGAACGGGCTCCCAGCCACACGGGGTGGACAGGACCAGGGGAGGGCTAAGGTGTTTACTGGCAGCATCAACAGGATGGGGCTGCCTTTATACAGAGAGAGGAACCCAGGCCCTCAGGAGACAGGGTAGATAACGGGTTTATCATCAGCCCCATGCACATGCTTTGATTGTAATGTTCTGTGTTTCCTTCTGCTCTTCTATCCCCCTCCTTCCATGGATCCCCCCGGTGCCAATTAAGCTGAACTGCACAGAAACAATGCTGTGCTGTGGTGGTGTGGGCTCCTAGCTGCGCTGTGGGTGTTCGTCTCCTGAAATTCAATCTCTATACTCCAGTCCCCCCCACCCACCACGCACACACACACACACACACACTACCCATGTCATCATCACAGTGGTCTCTCCAACTGGTTCAACATTCGCACACCTCTAACATGATTGGTAAATTGTGGACAAACCTCCTGATTGGACAGAGGCTTGCTGCAGGATATGGTTCAGAATGTTTGCATGTAACAGATTTTCACCATCTTTACGAGAGCTTGACTAATACTGTTTTTTTGAGTCAAACACCAACATGGATATTCTATGTACATTTTTGTCACCAATTTTCAGGCACATATGAAACAAAAATGTTCTTGTCTGTGCCTCAAAATAGCAAATTCTGGTCATTTCAATTATGCTCAGATTTCATAGAAAGAGGAGTTTGAGTACAAAATAGTACATCTTTCATTCTACATGCCAAACAAGCAAGACTGTGGTTTAGGTAGTGTTCGATTCCCATCTCCCTAGTTTCCTTGTTTTATTGGAAAGTTGTGCCTCGAGCATACAAGAGTTACTGTATGTCAAGCTTTATAGAGTTGTAAGTGCCAAAGTTTTGAACATAATTAAACATGACAACAACTGGAATTATGCATGAACTTGTTTGGATTTGCTCTCAACGCAACCGGTTTTAAGATCCTATAGTTAAAGCCAACAGCAATGCTTTTTGATTTAAAACCTCCTTATAGCCGGTGGTGTCTAGTGCTATTTGCAGACTCTGATGCTGAGCCTCTAGCCTCTGTTCAAATAATGACGACATCTTGCACTGCACCGCTTTAGAAAAGGCATCCTAGAGTAGCGTGTGTGAAAGTGACAGTGAGTTTTATAAATGAAGACATCTGTGAGCAGTAATGCAAAGCTGACAGTCCACTGACATGTATTAGCCTTTGTAACGGGGCCCTGCAATAAAATATTTCACAGTTAAAACAAATAAGTCACAGCATGTTACTCTTTTTGTCCCTGCTCCACTGACAGCTGCTCTGCATTCTCAGCGGCCATCAAAGGCTCAGGGCTGAAAATAAGTGGCCTTACTCATCTTTACCATTTACTCCGACTAGAGGCAAGTCATGCTGATCTCACTATTATTCTCAAACAGTGGGATGTCTACTACTGAAAGCTGAAATCATCTTTCTATTAACTTTATGGCCAGATAATGGATTATGTTTGAATAGGAAAGAGTCTATCCTTGGGGTGGGAGGATTAATGTATCATGAGATTGTTGTGTGCTTTTCATTAGATTTATATATCAACAGGTGGAGAGGTTGCACTGGAGATTTAACAGTATGATTTTCATTGCACAAGAGAAAAGTGAAACGAGAAGACTACACAGGAGGCATGTGCGAGGGAAGTGTGAGTGTAGATGCTTCAGGTAGTCTTTGAGTGAAGGGCGTAGACATTGTTTTGCTCCAATCAACTCATGTGGAATGTCTTTCGGTGGAGGAATGCCCACGAGCCAGTGAGGATCAAAAGGTTCAGGGCTAACAATGCATGAGCCAACACATGCGTCACTGGACTCAAAAGACAGCTGCCCCTGCAGAATTGGAAATCGTAGCGTTGTGTGTCACTGCCTCCGCCACTCAGACAGGGTCAGCATTCCATGTAATGCACCGTGAGATGTGAGATAACAACCGCTCCTCATCCCTGCACCTCACTTTCCCAGCTTTCTGTGGAACGACGCCAAGCCTTTGACAGTGCCAAAGCTGGAGCCCCAGAGAACAGAATTGGAGGGAAAAGAGGAATGCAGAGGCAGGTGTTTGTGAAAAATGAAGAGATAATACCTCATGAGAGATTCAATCAGAACCCCCTGCCCGGCTGTGGAAGAATGATGAATGATCATAATGATCATAAAAAAGACAAAGATGTTCAAGGGAAAATGGAGGGAATGTGTTTTAAGTTGACACAACAGTCTGTATAGTTGGATAGATAGAAGTTTGGAGATGGCAGGCCCCTAAATCTAACTAAACCCACATCAAAAAGTAGCTTTGCAGCTGACAGTATGTGAAATCTGCAGTTTGTCCATTTTCTAAATTAGCTTGTTTGTACAGTATATTAGTTTTTGAGGCGGGCCAAGAATAGCTTACCTACTGCAGCTTTGGCAGCAGTTTTACCATAATCAATGCTCAGGAGCCACAGGTTGGCACTTTGTCTTCTTTTAATCAACCTTGGATTGGCTCTGCAGTGAAAGGCTTTCTGATGCAGTGTTTGTTTCTTATGGCTCTGGTGCCAGCTCTGCTGTTCGCCTGCTGCTGAAGGAGTTAGTCATTAGCAAGGGGGCTAATATTTCAGCTCATTTAAACACTGTGTATCTTGGTGGTCCCCCTTTGACTCCGGATCTAGGCCTCTTTGGAATTGTGGTCTTTTTGGGGTTTTCTTTTTTTATAGATTATTTTGTGGTCATTTTTGCCTTTTATTGGACAGTCACAATGACGTTGCAGACAGGAAACAAGGGAAGAGAGATGGGTATGACATGCAACAAAGGTCCCCAGCTAGAATTGAACTTTAGGGATGTGGGTCACTGCATCCCCAAATCCAACATATGGATCCAGCATTTTAAGGTGAGGGTGAGAATTTCTCTTCCCAAGATGAAACCTTTTGACTTTCTTTGGCAAAGTCCAATCACCTCTGCTCCGACTCGCATCCAGCTGCACAGTGTGCTGCATCCTCTCCCACATAACTCCTATTTTATTTGACTTCAATGATCTGACATTTAGTAGTACTCATAAATCTTTGCAAAGAAGCTCTGCCTTTTTGGGTGGAGATTTATTTGTCAACTTTCACAACATTTCACTTCATATTCAGATTGATAGAACCCCTGTGGCTTATCATGCGGGTCTCTGTTGTTGCTCATTGGTACTTCAAGTACATTCCTTTGCAAGGAGTCATGTCTTTTGCATTCGCATGTGGCCCGTGTCACCGCTGTTTTGACTGGGCCGAGCCTGGCCCAGTCCAAACAGAACTAGGAGATCCAGTACACCCATTTATGATGTGTGTTCCTTGGCCTGTCACATAGACTACACCTATCCAGAGCCCAAACCAGGACCTATTTTATTCGAAATTACTTTGTAACAATTTTGAGAGGGAATTAGGGGTGCACCGATCTATCAGCCACCGATCGAAACCGGACGATTTTACACCAGATCAGCTAAGACCAGAACTGGCAGGTCTCTCTAACTATAAAGCCGATTGTATTAGCTGATCTGGCGTCGCACTGCGGCTGCGCTGACTAGCAAGAACGGTAACCCGATTATTGAGAGTAACCAGGTTATGTTACCTTACACCAATTATACTCAAAATCTCCGTATACATGCACTTCTCCATCATCGGGTTTCTCCCCCACCACGACCTCCCCCAGGCGGTCACTGCGCTGCAGCTGGCACACCCGTCTGCCAAAGAGAACAGGTCAGTCGGCCTCTTCACATAATCTCGGATGAAAATGGGAATTTCCCGGAGAGCTTCGCCAAACTCTGGGAAATCCCCGATTTCATTGCAGATAATTTTAACATAAAATTAAGCGTTCTTCAAGGAGCATGTAGAACATAAAGTTTTTACTCTCTCCAGCGTTTCACAGTGTGTTTTTTATTGTATTTACCAGGTCAATTTCCTTATTCGCTCTGTTTTTGCACATGCGCACTTGTAAAATGCCGGTCAGAAATAGACTGCTGTGTGGAAATTCCACATAGTAGAAATAAATGCCCTAAGTTCTGTTACCTTCTGCACTTTATTTTCATTTGAAAAAGTAGAAAAAATGTCATAAGGTTGTTTAACCTGCTGCACTTTATTTTATTTTCATTTGGAGAAGTTGTTTAAGCTGTTTAGTGTTTTATATGCAGACCATTAAGTTGTTTATTAAAAAACAGGTACATTTTTAAAAACATTATTTAAAAATTATCAAACTTAAGCAAATTGGTATCAGCTGGGATCGGAATCGGCAGGTCAGGCTTTTTAAAAAAATTGGCAATCGGAATCGGCCAAGAAAAATGCAATCGGTGCATCCCTAGAGGGAATATGCTTGTTTGTTTGCCATGAGTAAGACATCATCTCCGCACGATGTTCAGTTTTCCTTTTTTAAACTTTCTTAGTGAAAGAAAAAAAAGGAATCAAAGAAGAACATCAAGTTGTTTTGGAGGGATACAATCACACGAGGACCATTTTATAAACAGTCTTCACACCTAAGCCTAGCATTCTGTTCATTCTTTTGTCAAGAAAAAATAGTGAGGGAGAGTACAACATAAAAAAAAAAAAAAAAAAGGGCCAACCTGGCTTGCCTTGCCTAGGGAATGAAATGCTATAGCTGATTATTACAGCTAACTATGATGGGAGGACCACCAGGGTAGTGACAACTGATGTAGCTGCCTCCGGGGTGAGACAAAGGTTTACATATTACACAAGCAATTTAGATGTTTTCTAAACATGTTGCCAAGACAGTGGGAGTTGGCAGCTCCTTCCTTGTTTAGGTTTTCATTTTTCCTTTTTTACGCTGCTTCCCCTCCCCCCTTCCAAGCCTCAAATTTTGCATGGATTTTGTGTAAACCAGGAAGGAACGAGGGGACAGGGAGCAAAAAGCACGGACTGAAGCACTCTGCACTTTTGTGCTCTCTATGAACTGTGAGTGAGCTAATAAATTCTTTCAGCCACTCAGCGTAGCATTCACGGATATCCCCCAAAGATTACACACACAAATCACTGCACAATGGAGGCCACCGGGAGGGCCTGGGCGTCACAGGGGCCCCCGACCCTGAGGACAAGCGCACATAACCAGGCTGCAGAGAAGACTGGGCAAAGGCGGGGGGTTGTAGAGGAGGTGCAGCTCTACCCAGAGTCAAATGCTTTATAATGGTTGGTAATGGTATATTTAAGGAGGTTGGTGAAGGTGTGAAGTGAAACAGGCGAGGGTAGAAAAAGAAAGAATGAGAGAATAGCAGGGGTGTGAAAGGGAATGTGATGGATAAATAAAAAAGGGGATTAGGGAGGTTGAAGAATTAAAGGAGGTAGGGGGTGATGGGTGTGTTGGGGTCTCATGTAGTGGTCTTGGTGATGATGAAGATGACTGAGGGGGGTGATTCCAACCCCACACAGCCAAGCAGAAGCTGAGGAGGGACATAATTAACTCCTGGATCTTTTGTGTTTCTCATCTGACTGCAGGGTGGAGATGAAAGGGGCCTGCTAAGCCTGGCATTCCACCCCAATTACAAGAAGAATGGCAAGCTCTACGTCTCCTACACCACCAACCAAGAGCGCTGGGCCATCGGACCACACGACCACATTCTCCGTGTGGTTGAATACACCGTTTCAAGGTAATGGGAGAAGTGTGTGCCAAATCTACCTTAAATATAGGTTGCTCACTGCCTGAAAGGACACCAAAACCTCAGCTGCCTCACAGTCTATACAGCAACTTATTTATTAACCACTGTGGATTATCATAGCCTGGACATGCATGTCTTTATGCAAAGCCTACTTGTTTAAATAAGATTATTTTAAGGCATCTTTATAAAAAAAAACAAAAAACAAGGCAGTTTACAATGTCATCAGTTGTGTTGTATGAAAGTTAGTGAAAATTGTCACAAAAAGAAGCTTTAATTCATGTATTTATTGCTGAATACTTAAAATGATGTATTTTGTAAAAATTGTAAGCTTTTTTTAATGGAATAAGAGAAAAAAGTATAAAAAAAATAAGACAAAACAGAAACTTCCTCATCATAAAATGCTGGAGGGGTTGATTCTATCATTGACTATTAAAAGCCAACACCACTGATTTGATATATTTTTGTCAAAAAACCACAGTACAGACACAGTAAAAAGCTTGAAGGGCACACAGGGGATTTAGACTGTCGCACGTCTCAGCAAACTAACTTTCTGTGTGTAGTGTTTTGCTGAATATGCTATGGTCATTCATTATGATGAAACCCTATGATGAAAGCAGTGTTTTGCTTTTTGCTGTGTAGCTACTTCACACTACTTTCACAATGACCTGTGATTAAGAAGACAATCTTTTCTCACGAACGTGTTTAAATGTCACATTTTAATTTGCATAATCACAGGTGTATGTTCAATTTAATGATCTAATCTTAATTATAGTCTTGGCATGCAGTCTTGGTGACTGCAGCCTATAGTCTGTAATTTGAGGGTCCAATAGAGAAATGACAGTTAAAGTATTTGAGTAGAGTATTTTTTGTCTTTGGCAAACTCCTTTTTTAAAAAATTGCAGGACTTTAAACACCCTACCCAAAATAACACATCATGAAATATTTGTTGCTGATACTGTGAAGCCAAATCCTCACTTTGCACCAGAAAATTGTGCAACATTTGGAAGTCTGTGTTACATCTTCCACCCACTGTATTTGCTTTAGATTTAGACTCAACGTCTTCAGACAACAAACTTTTTAAATTATTGGATTTTGTTTGGTATGTCATGTCAGCGTTTCTTGGCGTTACCATGGTATCATCCTACTAACAGAATTATTCTTTAAAGTAATTAAAGACAATCATTGTGTACTCGTTTATAAAATCATGTCTACACTGCATATTTCAAAACATTACATTACTTCAGTGGCTTTTATCCTAATCAAAATACCTTTGAGCCAACTCTGGGCCATACAAAAGCTACTTACCAAGACCATACTGCAGTGTATGTGAATGGAAGCATGTAGGTATAGAAATGTATTTTTGATAAATATAAGTTACTTTGTAGTGTAGCAACTGTAATTTTTGCGTCCCCGTAACAGAAAGTCAGTGACAATGATGTGTTTCCTTAGGAAAAACCCAAACCAGGTGGATACCAGGACGGTACGGGTGCTAATGGAAGTGGCAGAGCTGCACAGGAAACACCTAGGCGGTCAACTTCTGTTCAGCCCTGACGGCCTGTTGCACATCGTCCTGGGAGATGGCATGATCACCCTGGATGACATGGAGGAAATGGACGGACTCAGGTGAGATGAGAGGTCAAAGAATTGTGGTTTAGATGAAAAAGCAGGGTTTCCGCCAGAAAAGTTGTTACCAGCAATACACGGTGTTCAGGCATACACCAATTACATTACTTGTTTTTTATAGAAACCCATTTAGTTCATTTTTGCGTATCAGCGCCCATGTTCATCAAATAAAAAAACTAAGCGTGTTATCAATACTTAGTCGGACGACGTACGCTACAATTATAAACTGAGAGTGTCTGCTCTGTGACCGTCTGCAGCAGCAGCAGCAGTCGCAGCACAGAGTAGCAGAGTGAGCCGTCTGTCCTCCCTCCTACTCTCTGCTGTAAACACACGTAGCTGTTAGCGAGCAGCTGCTCTCATGTCTCCCTGGGTCTCGGCGCTTGTTTTCGGCAGAAACTCTCCCGCTCTCTGCCTGCTCAGTCTGCTCTCGGTGTGTCTCTCTCCCTCCGGATGGCAGGCAGGTTGCTCCATTTCTGGTTCTGAGCGGAGGTCATCCTCTGGCTCATCCCCTCGTCTGTGTGCGTCACACACACGCTCTCTCTCTCTCGACCGCACACTCGCTACGCACTGAGCTATTCTTAAAGGAGCTACACTACTTGTATAACACATTTCAGTTTAGAAAATATCTTAAAATACCCCCAGCGAGGGGTCAACTCAGGCCCAGTGGGCCGCTGGGCTTGCAATACACTGGCAGAAACCCTACCAAGTGCTGTTGTGTGCCCCAAGATTGAATCCTTTCCTAGCTCCTCCCATTGTGAAGGTGTATTTTGTTTGTGTGTTTGAATGCAGTGATTTCACAGGGTCCGTCCTAAGGGTCGATGTGGACACGGACTGCTGCACATCACCCTATTCCATACCACGGAACAACCCATACTTCAACAGCACCAACCAACCACCGGAAATCTTTGCCCATGGATTACATGACCCAGGCAGGTGAGTCAAAGACTTGATGGGACACTTCAGCAGCGTCACACTGAAGAGCTAAACACAGTATTTATTATTCCTGCAAAAAAAGTTAATATACCCGATCGATTGAAAGTTACTTGTAGTTCTCCTATATTCATTCTTGGCATCATGTATTCTGTAGGTGTGCAGTGGATCGGCTTCAGACAGACAATGGGAGTCTCCTGATCCTCTGTACAGATGCCAGTGGCAAGAACTCATCAGCAGGAAGAATATTAGAGATTACAAAGGGAAAAGATTATGGTGAGTTACTCTGTTTTTCCAAAAATGCTGATGACCTTTTTATATTTGAGTTCATTATTTTGTGCAGTTAATATAGCTCATGATATAAATAACTGAGTGCATCCTTTGCCTGAGATTTTTTGATGGCATTACGTATCAACAAAGAAATGAAAATACATTAACCTCTTGTCTAACCTTTCATATTTATTTGGCTGAAAATGACATCTGTTTTTACAAATGTCTTTCATTATGTAAGAACACGGTGTTTTGGCAACAAGTTTAGAAACACACTGGGTTGAGTGCAGAGACAGTGAAGGTTAAATGTGAAAATGATGTGATCTGGAAAGATTCCCCCCTTGTAGAGTGTAGATTTGCCAGGAGAATGTGAGATTGTGTCCACAAGTAAGATTTAAAGCTGTCAACAACAATAACCGTCTAGATGATGGTTTAGCATTGTTGAAAACACAGCTGAGAGGGGTTCTTGTTCTTCTCACATTGAGAATATAATCTATACCAGCAACGCTGTAATGATGCTTACCCTGCTTCTCTTCACAAAGAAAAAATCACTGCTATTTGTTTTAAATTACTTAATTTCAAGTTATCTTTGCCACAGAATGTTTCTTCAGCAAACCCAATTTATCCTTCAACCTTGATCTCTCACTCCAATTTAATCAATGTGCCTCCTCCTGTCACAGATTCATCCTCCTGCTGGCCTGATGCCTGATTCAGCCAGTTACACAAACTCTAAAGTGATAACAGTTGGGAAATGAGCACACCAAGTCTTGGATCATAAATTTTTAAAGGCCTCAAACCTCCATTCATGTTTCCCTTTGCCAAGACAACTGTAATCCAGAAAACATGCCATATTGCCTCAACATCACACTATAATAAAATAGAAATACATTCTAATTTTGATAGAGACATTTGAAAGTCCAAGTTGGCTGCCATGAAAGAAGTCTTCAATTATATTGCTGCCCCATTTAAGTCAAGATTCACTCTGTTCTCCTTTTTACTTATTGAAGTGAGTCTAGCTAATAGGAACCACACAACCATTATGTCGAATGGACTCATAACAAAATGAAGTAAACATTATCGGTCTTTTTGATTCCAGTGCAAACAAAACAACACTTATTATTGTAGGAATAAATTATAATACGCCCTTAAGTAAAGATGGTAGCAACCTTTGCAGAATGCAGACTGATGCATATACTGATTATTACATTATCTCACCTCAGTGAGATGGAATAAATGATAAAACATTTTCTGCTATTGATGCATGCATGCAGAATATGGTAGCACCACTGTATGGATGGCAGGCAGAAAGACTAAAAGCAATATAAATCAGACCTTTGCCTCCTTGTCCCTCTGTAGAAAATGAGCCTTCTGTCTATGACCTGCAGTCCAGTGGAGGAGCACCACCTGTGGGGGGCTTTATCTACAGGGGCTGCCAGTCTAGAAGACTGTATGGCAGTTATGTATTTGGAGATAAAAACAGGTAAGTACAACCAATGTAGTCCAGACAGTGCTGATAAACAATGTAACCAAAAAATTAAGTTACTACATGTTGTGAAATCTAGACTCCCTACATACTTGATGTCAGAAAGCTGTACACATTTGCAGTGGCTTCATTCTATTTACGTTCAAGTACAGTTGATTTATGAGTTATTAGAACCGTCCTCAGTCTTATCAAGATCAACTCTTCCTTCTCTTCTCACACTGAAAAATCTGTCCTTAGCATTGGCTTGTGCCAAAGTAAACACAAAGTTCCATCCACGTGGGGGAAAACAAGTTTTATGTTACTGTCACCACTACGGCTCAGCCCAAACAGTGTAAATGGAGATTAGACATCCTGCCCTGTGCTGTTCACACTTTTCTTTAGTTTGTAATTCATCCTACTTTGCTGATGTCAAACACTGACGCTTGAGTAAACAAAGGAAGTAAATAGTGGGGAGGGGGGGTACAATATCAGGAGTTGGCACTGTGTTTAAAACAATGTGTGGTCGGTTAATTCTGTGCCTCATTACAATTTGGGGGTATATTGTTGTGGCTAAGTGAAGGCTCCGGCATGATGTTTGTTATGAAACGAAAACCCGAGGTCTTAAATAACACCATGTGGGACGTGGGGTGGAAAAGGAAGATGGGTCAGTGAACCATGTTATAGGAAGTAAAAGTTGTCCTTTCCAGATCTCAACTTTGACTTAGACAATTCAGCTGCAAATAAATTGCATTGTATTTGTCAAATGTACAATAAATTATAAATGTAAGAAATGTGCATATTGTACATAACATACAGTATTATCTAACAGTCTACATGATATATACTAAGTTTACCCTGTGTGTTTCGTTTGTCTCAGTAACCTGCGGATCCTCCAAAAGTCTTCATTATCAACATCAGCAGCTGGTGAACAGTGGCTGGAGAAAGCTCTGTGTCTGGGCTCAGCTGGTACCTGTGGCTCTATGCTTGTGGGACACATTTTGGGATTTGGAGAAGATGAACTGGGTTAGTATGGCAATGACAGACAGAAAAATCTCAGATTCTCAGTCCGGCCTTCCCTTTCTTTTCTCTTTTCCTTTGTTGTGCTCATTTTCCTATATATTTACACGAGTGACATCTGTGTGTTAACATATTATCTGAAGTCACATTGAGGTTTTTCAAAATGGACCCTTCAAAGCTTGTTGACTTCAAATGACAGATGTCAAAACTATGGAAAAATCATGGCTTACAGTCATTGTGTTGTATATTTAACAATGCTACATGTATTTACATCAAACCTCTGTGTGAGGAATTTCCCAGTTGGTTATTTAACAAGATGTTTGTAATGTTTTGCACTAACAGTAGGTGATTCATAGAAACAAGATAGAAAATCTTGGAAAATTGCAACTCCGAGCCAACAGGAAGTGCCACTCAAACTACAGGGAAACTAATAACCCTGCAACTCTACGTCAATGGCACATTCCCAACAGGATATTAAATAGTGTGTACTTCCTTCTGGATTAATTGTCATTTCCATAAGATAGCACCGATACTCCAAAGACCCACCCCGGCGTTTTGGGCCACCTACAAGGCAATGTTTTGCATGGGTAGTGAGATGTGTTACTGCTTACCTGCGGGACTGCAGCATTAAGATAAGGTGGGGTGAGCTGAGGTGAGCGCACTAATAAGATACAGAACATTCTTACCAGTTGGACCCCCACCAGACATTCATAGAATGATTAACTGTCAGCTCTGGTGTTTCTGATTTAAAATGAACGCGTGATGTGGATCACTCACACAGCCATCAGAAATGTTTGATCATGCTTCTTGCCAGGTCTTGGAGTTATTATTTGAAGAGGTATTTAAAGATTGCTGCATTTGATCATGATTTGCAAGTGGTGCAAGAATCGTGGAGGGGTGGGTGTGTGTGTGTCCCAAAGTATGGGCCCCACAGACACATGTTTACAATTTGTCCCCTTATGGAATTTTCTTGCGGGCTTGTTCCTCATTAAATTATCCGCCTGGTTCCCAGTCATGAGTATCCAATTGTCCCATTAAACTCTTTCTTAAGGTTCTTTGGCAAGTGCAGCATTGCAGAAGCTTTAGCTACACCCATTCTCCTTTCATCTTCATGTCCTCTTATCACTCCTCTCCTCTCTTGATGCGTCTTCTCATCTCCTTTTCTCTTCTCTTCGCACCTCTTGTCTCGTCTCCTTTCCTCCCCACTCCAATTGCACATGCATTGCATGGACCTTTGGTGTAATTGCACTCATTTGTGTCCTCAAGCACAAAAGGTTAATCACTGGGACATATGCAACACATTAAAAAGTATAATGTAAATCACGAAGATTAATCATTTCCATGTGACTATTCCCCTTTTTCAGGTGAAGTCTACATACTGGCGAGCAGTAAAAGCATGGCGCAGTCACACAGTGGGAAGCTCTACAAGCTGGTGGACCCCAAAAGGTAAAAGAAGTTCAAGAAGAACAATTCTTTTTTTGAGTTTTTGGTTTTGAGTAAGCCATGTTCTTTCAGCCATCATATTTTTGTAGACGGCTTTGATATGTAGTTGGGTCTCAGAGTTCAGTAAGTAAGTGATCCATCAGTACTTGTACATGTCATCCAATGAGACTCAAGCAAAGTAGAGCCCACCATCCCTAATTCCATGCTGGTTTTGTTTTATGGTTGATGTAACCAAGGATCTATAGTTACAGTCACAGCAGCAACGTATTTCTGTTTTCATTCTTACAAACGTCCCTTCACTGACATTTAACATATCAGTGACCAGAACCTTTGTGCCCTTCAACAAGTTGTCACATGACCACCTGCCGTGGCCAAAACAAATGCTGAGCAATAACTGGAGAATAAGCATAGCATTTCAAAATGTTAGTGTAAAGTATTGTTAACAGCAACACTGACTAGCTGGCTGTGTTCACTCTGGTAACTATTGCCTGCTGGTTATTTTCGGAACATTTGACAGCAGGGTTTATTCTGCTGAGAGTAAGACAAACACAACGGCACCTGTTGTCAAGTAAAGCAGCCTCCACTTACTTTTTTTTAGCAAATGTAGAAACACACACACATGTTTTTATATTATATATTATATATATATATGCATTTATTTGTCATTATATGGAGCAGAGTTCAACAACTCTGCAGCACACACATATCAACTTCACTTTGAGTGGTGCAATGCAGTTTATTTCTGTGCAGTCGAATGCTTAATTAGTTGATGCTGAAAAACTGGAATGTGTGGGGAACATGCGCGTGCGTGCAACTTCATAATTCAAATGCGTGTGTGTGTGTGTCTCTGTGTCATAATCCTTACCATATCCATCACAGTATTAGAAATCATTAGGACAGTGATTGATCTATAATCTGTTTGTGCAAAACCAAGTACATGTGAAAAACATTCATCACTCAAGAGGTATAAGCATTTGTATCTGATATATTACCACTGCAAACATAAGCAGACTGTAATTCAATTAAGTTTATTCAAAAGGTTCAAACTGAACCCCCCCCCCATGATCTGCCTATCTTCTTATCAGCACTATTGAAGGTGATCCTGCAGGGTTAGGCCCTTCTGCTCTGGTCAGTAAGTGAGTCATGTCAAACTTTGTACCTCTGAATGCACGAAAGAAAAGTCCCAAATGATTAATATTTCTTTAGGCGAGGTCAGATTTCATTAAGACTCAGAGAGAGAGAGAGACTTTGCATGCCTCAGAATCAATAGAAATATATCCGCAGCTGATTATTCCTGGGTGACGACAGTGCCACCCAGGCATTAGCACAATTAATTACACCACAGATGTTTCAAAGGGGCCCTGGTGGCTCACTCCATATTTATGTTTTCTGGCATGGCCGCTGGACGCATTTCTCCCAAAGAACAATTCTTTCCACCATCAACTGGACTTGTTTAGTCTGTGCGGACCCTGTGGTGTTGGAGTCTTGACTCCTAATACACTCTGGCTTCGTTATTAGGATCTTGTTACAGGGAGGATGGAGAGGGGGTGACAGGGGGAGTAAATGGGGTAGCTAACGTGTCTGACCTCAGCACGTTATCAAGTCTGGTGGTCCTCCCCTCTTTTCTCTTCCATACTGTGGGGACATCTGGACCCTAAAGCTCTCTCAGAAAGAGGTTTGTTTGAGAGTATGGTGGTTAATGTGGTCCAGTATAGCATCTAGCGCTGTGTTTTGATCAACTGTGTGTTTAGGAACATAGAGGGGAAAGGAGGAACTGTTAGGGAGAGCGGGTAAAGGCTTACAGGGAAACATCAGCCATAAAATCCCTCAGCAGTGTTTGTGTAAACATGTCCTGGCCAGATGACTTCATTTCTAGGTATTTGTTTGTCAGTTGGAGTACCCCTCCAATAATAAATAGGCCACCATGCATTTTGAAACATGCTGAATGTGTGTGATGTGTGTATGTGAGTAAAACAAAAAGAGAGACAGAGTGCAAGAAGGGACTTGTTTGTGGTTTAGCAATGTGTTAGAAATGTTTCCAGTCATATTTCAATCAATCAATCAAGTTTATTTGTCACAGTGAAATGTAATCCCACCAGTTCCTTCAATTTGTGCATTAAGAATAGTTTAAATAGAATAGGAATAGTAATAAATATGTGTATGATTGGAGGGGGAGGGGGGGCAGTTAGCCAATGACCTCATTTAGGATCCTAATGGCCTGAGGGTAGGAGCTATTCCTGAGCCTGTCAGTGCTGGTCTGGTGTATCCGGTACCTTCTTCCTGACTGCAGCAGGGAGAAAAGGCTGTTATCCAGGAGGTTGGGATCCTTAATGATTGTCCTAGCCTGATTCTTGCAGCGCCTGGTATAAATATTGTGGTCCTGTTTGGTGCCGTTTCCGTACCAGTTCTCTATATGGTGACCGTGAGATGCAAGCTCTGAATCATTTTTACCTTTGAGTGATCAGATATGCACATATAGTGTATATAATCTAAATATTTTCATGTCTAATTGAGATAAAATATGATATTGAAGATTTTATATATTACGATCTTACCCCCTATATACATAAGCTTTGCAATATAATTTAAAAAAAACAACAATTTAGCAATGCAGTAGCTCTTAAAGTGCTTGACACTTTATTGTGATTTGCTCGCCTCATATACTGTAGGCAGATATTCAACTTTTCAATCCCACTGAGTCTGCATAATTATTTAGACAGTACAAGCATTGTATTTACACCAGAAACCCCATACTTTTTGGAAAAGAAACATACTAACAAAGATATTGTGATACAGCACAACACAGGGATTCATTTTAGCCCCTCTGTGTATATACAGTATCTCAAGGGAGCCATATTGTAAAGCTACATGTTTATCATGTCATAATTCAAAAGGCACATGTTGCCCTCCATCAGCCATGCTCTTACAGTTGGTCCTTGGCAACAGCTTAGTTGTAACATATAGAGCCAGGCCTCCTGCTGATTTCTGGTGTAAAATGTGATTTGCCTTTCTGTTTGTTACCGCCCCTTTCCACACAGAAGAAGCGAAAGCTGTATTATGAAGGACTTTTCACACGTTTGGGTTTTGTCAGCTGCAGGCTGGACTGATTGAATTACAGTGAGCAGAGACCTTAAAAAGACACAGTGAACTTCGAATAGGGTCCTGGGACCTCCTTTATGAACTGCATTAGCAATGGAAGTCACAAATCACTGGATTGTGCAGGGGAAGCAGGCTGCGGGTGCTCGTTTGCGGATATATTTATCTGTATGTGTGCCTCTCTGTGTTTTGTGTGTACAGATATAAACTGTGTGGGTGGTGGGTGAACGCAAACATGCACATCTGTGAGCCTGTGTGAGCGTGTGGTACGCTAGCTCCCAGCACGCTGCAGAAGAAAAAAAAAAAAAAGCCTTTTCTTTATTTTCCTATCCCTCCTAAATCTTCCTACATCTCTGCTGTGGTCCTCCCCTTGACAAAGCTGCTTGCCAGTCCCACTGAATAGCCCTGGCTCCTACAATACACAGTAAATTTCTTGCACAATTAAAACAAGGAATGAAGCTACAAAAGAAGCCCCCAAACAATGGAGTCGGATGACAAAACAGCAAAAGAGACCACACTGGGCCGTTTGATTAAGCCATTGTTAGGGCGCACAATGTACACCACTCCACAGCCCTTTTCTCACATATACCTCATGTCAATCAAACAGGCCCTGTGAGCCAACAAGCTAAACACACACACACACACACACACTAACAAACATAATAATCAAACAGATCAGGAACAAATTTGAGGCAATGCATCCACACTGCTCTGATTGCGCAGACTTGAATGGATGTCGATGTAATTGTTCATTTGACGTGAGGACAGAAAGGGAGGGCAGTTTTTAACCTGCATTTCTCTTCCTAGTTCTCACTTTTAGCTCGCTTTCTACTCTCATTTTCATTTCAGTCAGGACAGTTTGCAGTTTATTCAAGTATCTGATTGTCATCATCATCATCATCATCATCTCGCCCTCTGTCCATGTAACAACCTCATGTGTGAGCGCTGTCGCCCTTCTCCCACTCCCTCGCTCTCACACATACACCACCCCTCCCAAAGTTGATAAATTCCCACAGTGGCTGTTGACCCAGCTGCCTTTGTCAAGTGGCGCTACCAGCAGGTGCTGTTTTCACAGCCACCCTGGCAGTCGTACAGACTGTTTAGTAGCGCTGCTGACCCCTGCCTGCTATTAACAGTGTTAGCTACAGACCCCCCAATCCTCCAGGGACTCTTACTCTTTCTCTCTCTCCCTCTCTTTCTGTTTGCTTCCCTCCTTCGCTCTTTTTTAACTACATGCAGCCTGCAACAACAAAAGCCAGCAAGGATGGAGTCTGGAGTTGGGTGCTGATGGGAGCATGGGAATCAACCCCCCTCCACCCTCACCCTCCATCCTCCAAATTTAGAGCAACTTTAAAGCACACACACAGTCACAGTATTGTCACAATGCACTGCCATCAGTCAGTGTGTCTGTCAGAACTTATGCAACACATTTTCAAAGTAGAAAGTTGTCAAATAAATACAATTATCAACCCTCAAAATCATAGTTGCAGTTATTTATCAACTGACAGACTGAAATCTATATCTTTTTTGACACAGTCACACCTGTACAGTAAGTAAAATAAATATATTTACTGAAATAATGAAGCCTGATGACAATGATGGCAACAAGAACAGGTAAGACTCGACAAACCCAATCAACATTCCTCCGTAGCAGAATACTAAGAGAGTTACCCAGATGAATTTAATATGGTATATAAATAAATTAAAAAAAACATGGCTGATTTCAGTTTTAATATAAAATATTATCACCCTGGTTGTAGATCTTAAACTAGAATCTAGTTTTGGTCTCCACTCCAGATTGACCATTTGCTCTCCAGCCATGATTGATGACGCCTGTTCTCATGGACTAAGCATTACGTATATTCATACTCACACACACTGACCTCACTGCTCATGCCTCTCAGTCCTAATACCAGCATCAGTCTGCAGGAGTCCAGTTACCATGCCTGTGTGTGTAAAAGTGTGTGCACATGCTTTCAATGTCCTTCAGTGTCCAGCAAATAGTGTTGCCTCATTAGCTTTCTACCTCACCACAACAGAAATGTTTAAGAATCCATATTTCTCTCTTTCTCCGTCTCTCTTTTTCTCTCTCTCACACACACACACACACACACACACATACACACAGACACTAGTGTGTGTGGGCCAGTAGGCAATAGGCGCTAACAGACGCTTCACATTTGAACTTGATTACGCACTCGCTGTATTATTTCCAGATTGGTAGAGCGTGATATGAAATAATTCTGTTTCAGCCCATTTGCTGATGTGCGTGTCTGGATGTTTGTCTTAATATGGAATAATCACAATATGTCTGTGTGGTGTTCAGACATTACACATATGGTGTGGAGATGTTTGTGTGTGTCTGCATTTTCCAAATCATGTTTATATCTGAGGGAGCCCTGTTTTAACCCAACGTGTTGTTTTGTTCTTCAGGAATTTAAGGAAAACACCACACTTGACACAGGAATTGTCCTGGCTGTAAAGTAGAAATCCATTTTAACAACTGACGATTCTATGAATTGACAATATACAGAAAATCTGCCAATACATTAATGATAAATTATTGGAGAAGAGAAAAAAAATAAAATTATAGAGATAAACACACATTTCTAACTATTTACATAGGTTAAAAGAATGTATATACATTACTGTGTACAACAGAATATTTCTTGGTCTTCTTGTTGTACCATTTGAGAATAGCCTTACATGACAGTAACCACGTGGCTTAGACATAGTTTAAATAGAACATATTTCCTACAGTACTGCCATGAATCATAATATTGTATTACTGTGTACCTCAGCCAACAAGAGTTGGATGAAGGTTTTGTTTTTGCCCAGGTCCAGCTTTTTGTTTGCCTGTTAGAGAGATATTTTTAAAAAGTTTTGAATGGATTTGCACGAAACTTTTTGGAAACTGCGGCGATCTGGCAAATAAGAACTGATGCGTGTTGGTGGGTGTGACTTCTCACTGAAAGGCTCCATCTTCTAAACAGACTCATGTAACGCAGACATAAGAAGAAAGAAACCATCCATTAATAGCCCAATCAAACAACCTGTACACACTGGAGAACTCATTTCTGTTTTGGACATAACCACCCTGCCAATTTCTCCATTTGGCACAGCAGCTGACCGCAGAACAAATACAGTGCTGATTAGCCATGTAGTGTAAGTGGCCAAAATTCCGAAAAGTAGGAAGAATTTGAACAGGCACATAACGTGCAATCTTCCAAATGTTAAGTTACTCTATAACTACACACCTTTACACCACACCCTGCTGACCTTTGATTAAAAAGAGAGAAAAAAAAATAACGACCGTTTACATTGGTAATTATTTCCAGTACAGTCATTATTATTGGATGTAAGCTCAACATTTAACTTAATTTAAAATAATGAGGCCATGACTTAACCCTGCGACCTTAGAGCCAAAGATTTTTTTGTATTCGCTCCTCATTAGCTACTGGAGTTAAAAAACTACTCATCTAAGGGACGTGTTTAAATATTTTCAGGGTTTTTGTTACTATGATGTGTTTAGTGTTGTGTTTGTATGTCAATGAATTTGTCATACACCATCTTAAAACAGAGATTTTCAAATGATATTCCCTAAATAGCTTCATTTGTAAGATTGTTATTGTGTCATGATTACTTAGTATCATTACTGTAACGGGGTGTATTGAAAGGCAGTAAGCGATAATATTAAATTAATTCCTCGCCCTACTTTCTGTAATTCGTTAGCATGTCATGTGATGCTTGTCTCCCCCACATACTGACTTTCCCTCCTTCTAACAACTGTTGCAGGCCCCACGCCCCTAAGGAGTGCCAGCGTCAGGTGGAGCCTCCAGAGCTGCTGATGACCGCTTGTTCCAGACACTGTAAGAACGGACACTGCACTCCTACTGGCAAGTGCTGCTGTAGCCCCGGCTGGGAGGGACCCTTCTGCAGAGTTGGTGAGAACTTTTTTCGGCAGATTTGCATCTGCTGCTTTCTGAATAATATCATCTGGACAAACATTAGTGTGTTGTTCCTTTCCAGATGTGTCAATATGCACAGTAGGCATGTCACCATTTTCCTTATAAATCATCAAAAACTCACTTGATCTTTTGTGGCTTTAATTCAGAATAAAACAGAACATCTTTTCTTACTTTGCTTTTGACCACCTCTGTTTTCCTCTCTTGTCTCTCTGTAGCCAAATGTGAACCAGGCTGCCGCAACGGAGGAGTGTGTATGGAGCCCAACAAGTGCCTGTGCAAGAGCGGCTACTCCGGCGCCCAGTGCGAGAAGAGTGAGCGGGGTATGCCCAACGACCAGGAGAAAGACGGCATACTGGACCACATCATTGACATGACCTCGTACCTCCTAGACCTGACCAGCTATATCGTATAGGGGTGCGCAGAGGGGAGCTGCTCCCTGCCGTCATCCTCAAGTTGACACAAATCTACCTACCACCACCAGCAGACTCTTAACGAGGTGTCCTTAATATGGCCTCTTAATCTCCCTCACACCCACACAGGCATGTACACACACACACACACACACACACACGTACACACAGGATCCCCATCGGACTGCTATTCATCCACATCACCATACCCAACTCTTCCTCTTTCGCCTATAAGCTACTTGCTCCTGAGCACCAGGCCTGGCATCCAAGCCGTGTTCACATTTCAGAGAGACCTGCAGACGGCAGCGAGATGACTGACAAGCATGGCCAAGTTATGGAAGTTCCACTAAGACATTTCCTCTCTCGTTCAGAAAATGCCCGCATGCGGCTGACTCCACATTTAGACCCCCACTCCTGGTGAGCCACAGAGGACACTCCACAGGAACAGACCATTTTAACCCAAGACTTTCAGGGGCTATCTGTTGCCTTACTTAAGACCCCCCCCTCCACCCCTTCCCCCTCCCCCATAAATGGAGTTTGAGGCATTTCAGCTGAGACGGTTGATTGTTCAGGGGTGATCTAAAGGATTCAAAATTGTAAGGAGTGGTTGACGAGCTCAAGATCCAATTTGTGCCCATGGTCTTTTCCATTTAAAACCTACATACACAGACTTTGAAGGAACCTCAGGCTCAGTTCTAAAACGCTGAGAGGTCTTTGAGAATCGTGGGTCACATAGAGCCCGCAGTGCTTTGTGCTATACTATCCCTAAGACGCAAATACAAGAGATAAACCATGTTGATGTTGTATTTAGTTTGTGGGCACATTGTCATAAAAAGCTGTAACAGTATACAGTATGTATACTTTGTTTTGCAACACTCACTTGCTATCAATGTACAGAAACAAACAGCAGACTGTTATCGACACAGAAATAGGAATAACTGAGTGAGAACGTTTTACTGTCAAAGCCAGTTTCATACAATCTGAGTGGAGTTGTTGACTCCAATGCACTGTATTCCTTTTTTTTCTCTCTTTCATTCACTTTATTATTCAAAATGAATTTAAACATTTACTGAAACACAGTGAGAGTAGTTTCATATTCACACACACACACACACACACACACCACACTAGTACAGGTATGGTTTAACAAACTCCTGTCATTGCGTCACACACTGAAACTGAAGCCGAACTCAAAACTACAAAAGGGAAGAGAAAGTGCGGTGATGTATATTTCCAATAGAGCTTACCTAAGTACTACTTAGCATTGCAAAAAAAAAAAAACTATAGCATTACTATTGTTATCATAGAGGAGGGTTTATTTTTTTAAGCGTAATAATATATGGGAGAGAATGGTGTTTATAGAAAGCAGTTTTACACTAAGCTTGTCAGTTCATGTCATTTCATGTTCTTGTACTTATACATATGCAGCTTTTGCCTCTGTTAAGAAAACACGTGAGGAAGTTTTTTTTTGTTTTTTTTTTATCTACTTTTTTTTTCCCAGTGTAAAAGTAATGCATGTCTGTGCCTGCATAAAGTAATTCGAAGCAGTTGGCTGAGTCCATCTAATTCTTTTCCCTGACGGGGTTTCATTACCATTGTCAGAATTGTGTCTCTGTTTTGAGATGATCAAAGATCCTGTCAGGCCACCAAGTCACTGTGGAAGCAGTTCACAGTCAAGAGGCAGATCTTATCTGTGGAGAACAGATTTAAGATTAACCCGAGGACCTGTCTAATGGAGATAAGATTGGAAAAAAAAAAAAAAAAAATCATGATTGAAGGTTAAACTCTAATGAGCATCTGACTCTGAAATGTAGTCAGAAAAACGGCTAAACACAGACAGGGATCGTCTGGAGCCACATTAATGTGTTGTGTCTTTTCAGATGCCAAACTGAAGTTCATACAGACGCAGCACATAAACATACATGCCCACACTCACTTCAACTAATAACTCATCTTATTAAGAAGTCTACATTTGTTCAAATTCCATGAAATGAGTCTCGACAGAACCGTCAGTCGTGTTTTAACAGTTTTGAAAGCAAACAGTTGCAGTTTTACTTTCTCCTGACACTTGGTTTGAAAAGAAAAAAGAAAAAAGAAAAAAAAAAAACAGGTTTTCATGTATCATGGTTAATTGAAGTTCAGTGTCCGTCAAGATGTATTTGTTGTTCATCTCCGGCCTCGCTCGTGTTTGCTGAAATAAATCAACTCTACCTGGTCTAAATGAGTCAAAATGGAATTCATGCTGTAAAATGGAAAATTATAATTTTTTTTTTAGCACTTAATGTGAAAGTTGCATTGTAGCTGCTGAGACGGCGTGGTGTGAATAGAATAACCATTTTCATTATTTAAGTAGTTACACAAATAAAATAATTATTTAAGTTCTCTATGTTGTTTTTACCATTGTACTGTATGTGACATTTTTTTTATTCCTGTATTGTAAATAAAACTAGGGATAACTTTGTTTCTCTTCAGAAATATCAATATGTCTATTAAAATTTATAGCATGTCTGAAATATTTGTGTCTCTTTTGTTGTGGTGTTTACAGTGTCTGTTGAGCAGTAACCTCAACAGACAAAATAATGACCTCACAATCTATTTTGGGGGGGGGGAGTTGCACAAATTAAAAATTGTTTTTATCTACATAGTTAACTTTATCTGCATGTAAACCCAAAATAAAATAATAAAGAATACATTCCAGCAATGGGAAGCGCTGCCACATATTAGCAACTATTTCTGTTTGTGTGGATGAACTGGAGTTACCTCCACAGCCGGGCCAAACCGAGGAGCTGCTCCGACGGAGGAGGAGGTTGCAGCAGGAGAGCTTTAATGTGCCCATATAGAGACCTGCCAGACGGTTGGACTTGAAAGCAAATGAATGGAGGATGTGTAACGCCTGGCTTGGTGTTAAGAGGGGAAAGCTATGATGTTTTCTGGCAGACGAGCTAAAAGTTTGCTACTTTTCTGAAAAGAAACCAGAGGTACACGTTGTGGAAGACTAACCAGCAGGGCTGTTTGCCAATGCTAGAAGCCTAGAAAAAAAAAACCGAGTGTTGCACACACAAAACACTATTAAAAGACAACTAGTAATTAGTGTAGACCTAGAGTATAAAAACGTCTTACCAAATATGTGCAAAGTAAAAATGTATGTTTAGTTTGGCTGCTGCAGCCCTGTTCCCTACTGCCTTAGTCCAATAAATGAAACACTCGCTTTCTGTTGTCTTGCGGCACCTGGAAGTAACTTGACATCTTCCCAAAATATCATATACATGTTATCAATTTATCAATAATTTTGTCATCCTGCTTTTCCGTCCTGTAATTTTGATAGGAGTGAAGGAGGCTATCTACGTCAAAGTAGAGAAACCATCTCTGAACAGGAGAGGAGGTCTACGACACCACTTATTGCCCACCTACAATGCTGTCCTTTCTTAGACTTAACAACCATTCACATTTGGCTTCATGTGACGACTCTGACGCTTGTCGTTTACACTGGGCCTCAGGTGACTCCAACCACTCTTAACCGCTGTCGTTACAACAGCCAGGAGCACTAACGAACCAAGTGGTATCGATGACCTTGATAACGACCCCACGGAGGTTAAATACCTGAGACTCCCCGCCAGTCGGTCAGAACTGAAGAAGCCCCAAGTCCAGCTGCCCTCGATTCAACCTGGACGACTGAGAATCTTCACAGATATCTGAAGCTCATAGTAAGAACAATCTATCTTTTAAAGGGTTTTTCCTTATTTGAATCAAGGGGTCTAAGGACAGAGGATGTTGTATGCTGTACAGACTGTAAACCCCCCTGAGACAAATTTAAGATTTGTGATATTGGGCTATAAAAATAAAAAGATAATTTCAGACTTACTTGGCAGGTATGTGTATCTTGGTCTCCACATACTTGTCTGTTTCTGGAGCTTTCTGCCATATCATACAGTCTTGATGAGAAAATAAAGTTTCTTGCTGATGAAGACGGTGGGATGTGTTGGTCAAAAGATGAACCGTGAAACACTGTTTTAAAACGTTTACAGCAACATGGCACACAGGGAGCTACATTTGTTGTGTGTTGTTTTATAGCCACTTGCATCAATTAGCTAATCACGATGTTGGCCGACTCAGTTTTGGAAGCACAGCATGGTATTGTAGAGTATTTTGCAGACTGCATAGACGGATAGTAATTAAATCTATAGACACCCTCTAGTCGTGGCCCCATACTGGGAATTTTCTCATTTCTGGTAAGTCAGCTGCAACATTTCCACTGATGGTTTTTCCTCCCACCAGGTAAAAAGAGTAAAGAGAAGGATGTTGAGAAAATGTTTGAGTTAAACTTGGGCCAACGTGGCCATGAGCCCAGGGTTTTCCCTTTACTGTTGCTTGAATGGAAAAGCTGCCTGCAGAGTTGACAGTGAGGAGAGAGCCGAGTGATGGCTGCTATGTCGTCATGCAGCGTCATGGCATCGCTCAAAGTTCAAGCCGAACATTCCTCATTTGAAGTGGAAATTCTCTCCTCTGTGCTTTTTTTTTTTCTTTTTTCGGAAGTACACAAACACATTCATGCGTGGAGGCACACACGCAAGAGCCACTGCTGATGGCAATATTAATTTCCTTCTCAAAATACCAATGAGGCTTTGTGTTGTATAATGATAGTGAGCGGAGACCACCCACCTCACTCCGGTCTCCCTCTCACATACACACACACACACGCGCGCACGCACACACACAAGTGCACACGCTGCCATATTTAGAGTAATGCAATACTAAGTTGTCTATGCTCTGTTCAGATCCAATCAAAATTGCATGAAGTGGAACTGTCCAATAGTGCTGCGAGGTCCAGCGTATATTTGAGTTTATACACTATCTGTGGCATGAATCATTACTTTTCATTTGGAATAGTTTTCTTTTTCCTTCCCAAAGGGCCCTTGTCTGGCTATCTTTCCCAAACAGTGTAACCCAGTACTTTGAATAAACATGAGGAGCCTGTATACCAAATATTTGTAGGACTGAGATGGCTGGAAGTGCATGCTATAATATTGTATACATGACTGAAAGAGTCAGCACAAGCAATACTTATAGGGTAACAGGAGGAGGCCGACAGAGCAGGAAAAAACAATAGTCCTGTGATTAAAAAGAGGCACGTCATTCTTTTTCTCCTCATCCGGACGAAAGTGAACAATTCATTATTCTGTGTTTACTTGTGTTTCTGTTCTGTAGTAACTTATTACGGCAGGTCCTCCAATAGCTGCTCTGCCTTGGGACTATCACGGTCGTGTGCCATAGAAATCAAACAATGAAAAAAAATGAATACACACAAGGAGTCATCTGGGTTGCAAAAATATTAACAGGTGAAACTGTTGCGGCCAATCAATACTATGCAAACCACCATACAGATTATCTGTAGTCAGGATTTGTATCTACATGTTGTATGTCAATGCACACTGTGAGTCCAACGCTACTCAAGTTTAATGGATGCTTGAAAAAGTATTTTTAAAATTTGAATCCATCATGCTTTAGTTTGACAGAGACATGTTGATATTTATTTTTATAACTGTGCTTTTGGATTTTTCTAACTAAAAGGATTATTCTGATTTATTACAACTTGGATCTTAGTTTTGTAGCTTTGGCCATCATTTCTATCTGTTGTGATAACATTGTGTCCTCATAGTGACGCATCACTACAACAAAGTCCCACAGGGGAAAACTCACAAACTCTCAAAATTAAGCTTGATCATCTTAATCACTTTATTTGGAGATAAAAAAACGAAAGAGGGTGCCTGAAAGGTCCGTATTTGTCTCTCATTGCACAAAAAAACTAGGGGCACAATTAGAGCTTTACCGTAGGTCAAAGTTGAAAGAGGAAGTCCGTGTGTAAACTGTGATGAATGTTTACAACCAACAGTTTCAGTAAAATGTTCTCATTCACTTTCTCTTCCAAATAAATTTGGTAAACCCGGGGGTTTGTTTACAACCTATATAATAGTCTGACTGCTCGTGTTTCTTGCCCTGTTGGACTTCTTTTTGCAATGACGCAGTGTTCCCAGATCTCAGCAATTATACAGTTATTAATGCAGACTGGAGGGATGGGAAAAACTATAAAAATGAGACCCAAGTTGTAAAAAAAAAAAAAAAAAAACCAAGAAAAGGAAATGGAATTATCATTTAATAACTGAATTGTTCTATGCTGCTGTGTCCTTAATAAAATCTCAATTGAATTGAACTGAATGATACGTTTTGAACTCCTTCGCTATTTTTCATTCAAACTCGACGTGACGAACTTAAAGATGTTTTCACACTAACTTCACCAGAATTCTCAAGAAGTCTTTTTATTTGAACCCTTTTCAAGTTCAGTTCAAGCTTGGGCACCAGCTTCACGCAGGTGTAGCAGTATCTGTGTACGGGAGGACTGTAAAGTCACCGGACTTCTTTAAAAAGTAAGAAATAAGTCAGTATTTAGGTGCCTCTAGACTACAGACTGAGCACATGAAGGTAAAACATTACATACTGTGCCAGTGCAGGTACAGTACGGTGACTTATGCAATGGAAAAAACATATATAATTCTCCCCAGCCATACATGGAAACTTGAAAAACCTGGAGTTGGCGAGAAAATGTGTTTTAATTGCCTAATTGCTTAACAGCCTTAACAAAGTTTTATAAATATAATATAATGTAAATAAATCTGATTTGGGGTAGACCCTCGAATAAAGCAAGTAGAGCTAAATTATTTTAAATGTGGACCACCATGTTCCCATATGTTTTCTTTTACTACCACTACAAAAAAAAGATTGTTTTTTTCCCCCCACTGTTTTCCTGTTGTCTGGCAGTCCTCCTTTATCAAACCTCACATTACGATCCGTTATTCTAACTGCTGACTCCACTGACTGACTACTCGGTTTTTCTGATACCACCCATGTCCTCCAGTGACAGCTTTTTGGGAACGTCTCCCGATGCTCACTATGATTGTGACATCCCTTCAAGTCTCATTTGACTTTCCCTGCACCATGAATAACTGTTTCCACTGTGATCTAACTGTCCATTACCGCCTCACCGCAATACCGCAAAACTGTGGAAATCACTGTTAAATGTATGTTGTGCTTTGATGTCACGTGTTAACATATGAAGTCATGGTGTTTTGTCAGAAAAGGATCCTAACTGGGGACCAACTTTGATTCATCTTGTGCATTAACATCTGTGTTTGTCCATATTGGCACTGGTCTCTTGAGATTTTGGACATAAATTGTGGCCCCCCTCCAGGTTTCAACATATTGATTTATGTGAGAATATTGGATCTGGACTGTGTAAACATTTGTGGTGGTTGTTTCAGTGAGTCTGTTAACTGCATTTTTATATGTGTACATCTGTGTGCAAGTCAATCCCTCCGGTTGTATATCTGGTTTTGTCACACCCCTAATTGCGTAGTGTATTCTGTGACCTCATGTGTTTACTCTGGGCTGCCTCAGTGAGTACTACTGCTGAAACGCACGGCCGAGGCAGCTGAAATCTCATATTCCCCGGCCGATCACTTACTAATGAAGACACACTTTCCAACCAGTCTGCTGCTGCTGCTGCTGCCGCCGCTGCTGCCTTTTCCTCCCACCTCACTGAACTCTCAGCTTATCACATAACAAAACAAACCGCACTTGCCGACCACCTTGGAGGAGGCTTGGCTGGGTTTATGCAAGGATGTTGAATTTTGTCAGCTTTTGTTATTAGCTTAGACATTTTTTGTCATCACACTTGCCCCTTTTCACACCTACACTATCTCACATTTCACAATTCATCTCAAAACCGTAGTTTTTTTTTTTTTTTTTTTTACACTAATCGCCCATCCTAAAGCATTTCCCCCTTTCTTTACACCAGCTTTAGTATTCGTCCTCATGCTCCTCTCTTTTCATCTCTCTGTCCACTCTTCATTCCATCACTCCCTCTCCCCCTTCCTCTCTCTCTCTGCTCCTGGATTCAGAGCTTGTTTACTCTCCCGGACCACAGCACTGACTCGCATCCATGAAATGATGCAATTAAGGTTCCCACTGGGGCTCAATCTGTCATGTGAATACATGCAAAACCCCCACAGAGTGCCGAGAGCAGGACTCTGAGTGTCGGTCGACAGGTAAGACTGACGGCGGTGAGCGGTGGTGGTTAAAAAATGAGAGAGAGAGGTGGGGGGGGGTGGTGTTAGTCTGATGTCTTGTAGTGCAGAAGCAGCAAAATGTAAAATTTGGAAACGTGTGTGTCCAATACAGAAAATGTCACTTGTGTGTGAGTGTCTGGGTTTCTGAATGCCCTCATGTCATACCAAAACCTATTTATTACTTGTATTTGTATATTTGGCTTTGCATTGTTTATTTGGGTATTTATTTATCATGTATACTTCAACCAGGAGAGGCTAAATGAAAGAAGTAGTTATTAGGAAATGAATATATTTGAGATATTGCACACAGTAGGAAAAGAGATGCAGTACGTGAAGAGTCAGATCAAACCCCGTTGTGACGCTTGCCACGAGTCGTAAAGGAATATCTCCCCGATGGAGTGTAGACACTGGTGGCGGTGAAAGAGTGGATGTGATGCGGAGCCGGATTCCTGATGAGCTCACTGGAAGGATTCACTGAACAGTTGGTTGTGATGGAGGTGACTGGGGTGGAGGCGCAGTCGCAGCGAGCTGACACCGAAATGACAGCTGACAGCAGCAGAGGAAGGGAACAGACTTTAAAGTTTGACAGCAAAGAGATGACTGGCTCACAGAGGTCACGATCGGTTTGAAGTGAAAAGTGTGAACGCCCTCAGTCAGCTGAAGGAGTTGGAAACGGGAAAGGAAAAAAAAAAAATCAAGTCAAGTCAATAGAGTAAGCATAAAAGAGTAAAACTTTCTCTGAGCTTCTTATGTATGAAATTGCATTCATCCCCTCAACAGTTTTCATTGAAATTTCGCCATCATACTGGTTATTATCCTTTGATTTCACTGGAAGCTGTTTGTGGGATACTTAAATACTAATCAGCAGATTAATCAATACTAAAAAAAAAAAAACAAGTTAGTTGCAGCCTTAATCTCACATGAGTAGTGCCGTTAAAATGAGAAATGAAAACTAAAACATAATGGCCTGATTTATTTTAGAGGCAACAATTATTAAAGAACCCCGGGCACTTCTAAAAATCCTAGTTAACAGCTACACCCATAAAGCTGAACGACAACACTTACTACTCGCCCTTAATTGCCCTTACTACCGGCACTGCGTGTTTATGGAAAAAGTAACCATATAATTTCATTAGCAGCACAATTACTTTCACAGTCTCAAAATAGTGCCTTAACAACAACAAATACAAGAAAAAAAAATCAGTAAATAAAAAAAAGAAATAAAATAAAAGTTTAAGGAATCAAAAGTACATAAAAATCCCCAATCATAATGTGATTGTTTAAAGTAAACAATCGCAAACAGTACAAATTGTTAGGTGAGGTAGATGAGGCAATGGAACGATATAAAAAGTAAAGTTCAGCAAAAACTTATGTTTTGAATCATCCACTGTAGGCTTGTAGGAAACATACTGAGCATATGGATGGACAACTCAGAAGTGGATCATGCTTTTCGAAGTTTCTATGGAAATTGGATAACCGCTGACATCCAGTGTAACGGAAAAATCCTTTATGTAGGAGCAAAGCTTACAACGTCTTTGATAAGAAAAACACGGGAGTATTCCTTTAAATTATTGTAATGTCTCTTTGTCAAAAAAAGACAGAAGCACATCCATATATGTACCGTTATAGCTCATGCAAACGTGTCGCTCGGTTCACTCTTTCAACAAGTCATTTTCAGTAGGAGCTGTCTCAGTGGTTTACTATCATCAAGACACTTTAGTATTTTCTGGATAAAGGTGAACATGTGAACGAGTTTCTTTGGATAGTCTAAACACAATGCATACATGAAGCCAAACAACAGTTCAAATGCATCAAGCCAACCTGGGGAGACAACAATTTTCATCCTCGACTACGGCAGAGACGTTCTCGGGGCTGAAGTGGACTGCACCAGTGTCAGTGACCGCAGTGAGGAGAGCAACAGGATTGTCAGCCATATCTGGCTCGCTTTCCCGCCGCAACATACAAACAATACAATTATGAGGAGAGCTCCAGAAGCGAGGTTGCAAGTCATACACTGTATACAGATAAGCTATCTGTGCTCCCCACACACTTAAAAGGATAGGAATTTCTTCATGTCTGTCTTGATACAATACTGGTATGTATCATCCATACTGGTTGTGTAACCCGCAATATCTACAGCATCCGGATCACCTCCGGCAGCCGGTGTACGCACCAGATACGTAAGACGCGCCCGCTTTGCTATCTTTATGTGCAGGCTCTTCCTGGATTGGAGGACAAAATCCACAGTCCATGTTCTGTGTAAAACATACATACTAAAGTTGAGGAGAAGCACTAAATAGTTACTTTAGTGGACCTCTCTGCTTCGCAACACAAGACTAAAGAGCAGGAATGCAACAGTCTGTTATTTTTCACACAATTTTACCATTCTGTTTCCCTCAGGTCCTTTCCGCATATTTTCCTGACTTTTAATGGCACAGCAGCTCCAGTCCAGCGCAATATGATTGAAGCAGCCATAGTTATTAGCTATTTAGGCTACAAAAACAATCTTGTGAAAAAAAGTTTCATCAAAAATCATCAAAAAACTGTTTTGTTTGTGCTCCTTTATAGACGCGCATCAAAACAGCCTCACTAAAGGCCAGTTCAGATCAATGATTGCAGAGAAAATTGAAGGGTATGCCAGTGCGTTGTTTCTACAGAAATAGTCCTCTGTGTCTGTGTGCATTGCTTTGATGTGAACGGCCCAGTTTTAGAACGTTTACGATCAGACGTCAGGAATTCTTGCGTCCAGTCTCTCGTTGTGAATTATTGATCTGAACTGGCCTTTAGCGGCACTCCGTGCAAATCAGATAAACTGCGGCTGGGCTCATTTACATGTCAAGTCTTAGTAAATACCCCCTTAAATTCAAAAATGGAGGTGACGATAAAGTTAGCGACAGGCTTAGTAAAGAGGCAGTGTTTCCTTGCTGAGTTGTGGCGGAGGACTACTTCACTGTAATCGCATGTCGGTTTGTTGCCAAGACCAAACACCAACAATAAACCTACACAGAACTGCCAGGACAAAAGTAGCCACTTGATTTGTGTCAGAGACTGCTGAAGGCACATATTAGCTTCAACTGAACTTAAGAATACATTTTTAGATGGAACGAGGACCATATTAGGAAGGGATTGCTTTATGGAGAGGAGGAATAATTTCCGCCCACTAATAACTTTGTCATTATACATTTGAATTTTAAAAATGCTGCAGGAGGCATTCCAGCTGGTTTCCCATACAATATGTTATGTTAACACTGTACTGATTGATATTGACATTTCTGTGAGTGTACTGAGGACTTACATTGCAGGTCTTGAAGAACTCAGAGGCTCCTCGCGCTGATACGCTGGAAGGCCACAAAGGGCCAGAGTGCTGTCTCATGATGACATCATTTTGTTCCTAGATTGACAATCAAAAAGTAATAATTATTACACTAATAATTGTACATCACACGCACATCAAACACAAAACAGTGTAACAGTTCTACCGATGTAATTTCTAAAAAATGAAATAATTATGATGGTTCTATTGTTTTTAACACACATAGTTGCCACAATCAGTGTTTTTCAGTCTGGTAATAGCTCAGTATGAAAAGCATTGGGTCTACATATTCTTGAATAATTCAATACTCTGACTTACCAATACAATAGCAGCTTTCTGGTGAGTCAGGTGATTTAGTCCTCTTTAGTCCTAGATGTGCATAAATACATGAATATGAACCTTTGTTAGTCTACAAAATAACAGCCAGTAAAAACGTCAAAAATGTAATATGGGTTTAAAGTAGAGCTACATTGTTTAGTCGATTAATCTTAAAGTTCATTGAAAGAAAATGAATCAGCAATTATATTTTGATAATCGATAACTGTTTCACTATTTTTTTTAAGGAAAAAAATGCCAAAAACGTGTTGATTCCAGCTTCTCAAATAGTTTTTAGAGACTGTGAAAAAGTGGGTGAGACCACACCATTTTATTCTTTGCATTTCTTTCCATACTTGTCATTTGTTTGTTTAGCCAGTTTAACACCTAGCATTGCTGTCACATACTAGCCTTTTGTTTGTGCTTAGCATTGTTTTGTTACATTTACATCAGTATTTATGGTTTAATCGAGACAGACAAGTATTTAAGTTGATTTATTGTTCATTGATTTAAGATTTGAGTTTCTTGAGCTATAGATTAGCTTGGCTTATAACTCACCACACACCCACCATGCTCTCAGGAGACAAAAGCAGGAGGACCTGCACCACTTCCTGCTTTTAGGCTCTCGCTGACATCACTAATGATGTCATGGGTTAGACCAAGTATGGGGGGATTTTTTTATTTAGTTAAATGTTTGGTTTTGCATTTATGTTATACTTATTTGGGTTTATGATAAGAACTATGCTGTGGTTGATGTGTGTGTAAACAATGTTAACTGACACAAGTGACATTGTCATATACCAGTTGTTGTTAAAAGAGAAAGGACACCCCTGCTAGAAATATGGCTCTGCCTAGATAGATTGGAGGGCCTATTTAAGGGGAGAGTTGTTGGTTTGAGAAAGAGGAGAAACTTGTTTTTGGTTACAGAACAAATAACCTTTTTTAGTCTTTCAACACGTCTCTGAGTCTGTCTCTCATCACCTTTATTGACACTCTGGCAAAGCTTCCTCACAGGTAAAACTTTATTTCACAATAAAACAGCAAATAATTGTAAAAAGCCAGAAAATGTTGCAGAAATATGTTTCATTTAGAAACTTCTTTTGAATGCCAAAACATGCAGAGCATGTGCACTAGAGACTTCCGCTAGCCGAGCCAGCTAACTTCCAGTTAGCCCTCTGCTAACTTGAATGGTGATAAAATCAGTTTTTCCGAATGTTATTGGACCTATGGATGGATCAATGAAATGAAATCGTGAGTCATTTTGCAGGGATTGTGTGACACTCAAAACAATTTATCCACCATTTTACAGCCGCAATAGTGGCGACAGAGTAGGCTATGGAAGAGGCTATGACGTAAGCACGTGTCTACAGTGTTTTTGTAAGTACTCTCACTTCCAGAAGGGGGAGACGAAAGTCCCGCACTCCAGCTTTAACATATTAAAAACATGGTACCAATAGTGCCACCATGTGGTCAGTTATTACGTGTTTTATATTTTGGCTAATAACTCATGAATTGTGAGGCGTAGCAAAACAATATTTGCACCATGTGTTCCTTGGATGATGCTGATTCAGCTGATAGGCCACGCCAGTTTGCGCCTCTAAAATGTTTCCGCCATTTTGGATTTGGACACGTTTTTTTGCTTCTTTTGGCACATATTTCAAGTCAAAGTTCTGCTTGTGTCCATTAATAAAAAAACAACTATTTAAATAATAAATACTTCTAATTAACTGCCATATCTCTTAAATGTGCTAGTAACCTCCGGCCCCCAAAGTAAACGGTACATCAAGTAGGACATGAGAAGATTGCTTGAAGAAGAGTCTTGTTTTGGTTTTCCCCCTAATCATACACATTTATTATTTATGACTATTTCTATTCTACTCTTTTTAATGCACAAATTGAAGGAACTGATGGGATTACATTTCACTGTGATAGTAACTTTTATATGTATATTACATGTGACATGTAAACTCGATTGATAAAATATTTTTACTACTTCATCTTAACTCTATTGTGCTTTGTTTTTTTACCACTAACTACTTCTTGTCTTTTCAGCCACATTTGCCAGTTTCCTTATTTGATTTAATAAAAATACCTTTTATTTTGCATCACATCTCTATCCCCCTCAGCGAATGAGTCTGTGTGCTTTGTTTAAGTGTGAACTCGAGGTGATTGGTATTTGGTAATACCTATTTCCCAGTCGTAAATATATTTCCTGGGGTGCATTTCCCCAGGTGGCGCAGTTGGTCTTCTATTTCATTAAATAAACCCATTAAATAGTTCTTTCCCCCTCTCGCCACCACACATTGATAGTTTGTGGTCTAGAAGATCGCAGGATAAGGTAATGTCTGAATCTTTTTTTTCATAATCTTAACAAAACAAAGGATTTATGAACATGTTACATCATGATTGTCAGAAAACAAACATGAGACATAATTACGGGCCTTGTGGAATTCAGCAGATTCTGATCAACAGAATCATGAGAAGCTGATTTTTCTTTTTTTTTTACATAAATACTGCAGTCTTCCTGTGTAGTGGGTATCACTTTGGACAATATACTGTAGTATCAGTATTTACAATAGTTACAAAATAGTGAAACTTCAGATTCCTCAATTTTAAAAAAATAAGCAGGCTGGAATTTAACTCCAAAATTAAACTATGTCAAACTAAATAAGTCAGAGACAATGATGACTGAGTTTAGTCTTTCAGCTTAAATATCTGATAAAGATTCATTCATACATGTAAACACTTAGTGTAAATATCACAAACGCCTGCTACATCATCTAATTTTGCCATATGCATATTCCCTCACCCGCTCTTCATCGCTCATAACTCAACGTAGCCTCCTCAGTGCCCAACCTCTTCCTCAGTCTCACTCAATAAGAGATGCTGTTCAATTTTCTATTCCGGTTCCATCTCCTTAATTGGGTTGGTGTCTTTTTCTATGACCATGTTCTACACGGATGTAGCGCCATGTGTGTGTTTTGGGGAGTAGGCCTACTATCAGGGCAGCTGGTTTGCAGGTAGTTAGCCGTTGCAGTTTTCTGTCTTGTCTCCTTCTGTGCTCGTTGAAATATTACCTCTCGTATTATCACACTATGCCTGGGGTCCGTTTTAGAAGAGCAGTCACATTTCCGCATTGTGTGTTGGGGGGGAAGAGGGAAGAAAAAAGGAGAAAAGTTGCTAAAAGGTATAGTTAAAGTCTCCCCTCCAGTCTCTATAGTCGTCAGCCGATTACACTGTCCATTCTTCACAGAATGCTTTCTATTCTCCACCATGGCTTTTTATTACATACATAAATGCGCTTCTTGACTGCGTATTTTTGTTGGCTGTTTGTTTCTAAGGTGTGCCGATTCTTCTAATTCATTCAGTCCCAAAATCAATGTTTCATTTTCTGACTTAACTTTTCATCCCAAATTCTACTGTTAATTTATTAAGCATTCCAAACAAAAGGTGTCTTTATTATTATTGTTCACACAGACTTCCCTTTCTGTCCTTTTAGATTAGTTTAGTTTTCGTTTTATTTCGGTGTCATGCCAAACATTTGGCCCATCCCACTTTATTACAAGACACCACTATTTTACAAAACATACATCTCCTGGTATTGCATGTAGAAAAAGGTCAAGAAAAGAAACCCAAACAAAATTAAAACAAAACAAAAACTGTACAAATAAAGAATCTACAGATTATCTCGATAAAGAGCTTTTTTTTTCCTCTTCTCCCAGGCTTTCTCCAAATAACTAATTAATTTATGTTTTTATATGTGAAGACTGAGCCAACTCAGTCTTTCTGCATATAAAATCAATATCTATTTTTATCTTACTAAAACAAGCATGACAAAATGGAAGTCATTTTCTATATCATTTAGACAGCACATTGTTCAAATCCACTCTTGTTCTTCTAGATTAACACATCGTCCAGTTTCAGCAGTCACAGGTAAAATACCAGATCTCAGCTGGGCACATAGAGATCTCTGCTTTTATAATTCTCCGTACCATATACAGTTTTTATCACTGTAAAAATATGCAGTTCTGGTTTATTCCATATGTCATCAGCCCACTGCCCTTTGTCCTCGGCAAACACAGATTCTCTAAACAAACCAATGTTGAGCTTTTCGTTATTTAAAAGAAAAAAAAGGCTCACTAAACACAGAGTTGCAGAACAATGTGCACACATCTCTAGACCAAGAACCAATAATTTGTTTATCCCAGATAAATATTTGTCTTGTCAACCTACTTTCTTCCATATCAAGTAACCGATTCCATAACTGAACTATACATACATTATCTTTCATCAGGCCTCACATGATTCCCACTATAGCCAACTTTGGTGCATATTTGTGCACACCCAGAAAAATATCTTATAGCACTGTTTTGCTGTGATTCACACAGAGATATTTCTAATGCCCCTAACACCGGCCGTATAATCAAGCACAGGACACACACAAGTTTGAAACAGTTTAGAGTATATTTGGAAACTCATCCTTCATATTTTTACTTTTACCAGTGATTCCTCCCAGAGGTCTACCTGCTGATTCAGCAAGAACCTTAACACCTTTTATGAAATTCATATGTTCATCAATATAGAAACTGAGATATTTATATGTATCTGCATAATTCAGTTTATGTGATCCAACTTTAAACCGGTAAATACTGCAGGTAAATGAGGGTTTTCTGAAGTGAATTATTAGGGCCCAAGCATGAAAGTGCCAGGGGCCCAATGACCCCTGCTTCTAAAAGTGCGAGGAAACAATTGTTTTTGTAGAGATTATTATTCTTGGATGCCATTGCATTTTTGAGAGGCTTGGGATGCTTGAAAACTCATGGAAATTGACACACATGTCAGAACCGGCAAAAATTCTGTAGTGATTGTGCTCAGGCATGCCCAGCAGGCTCCATAGCTCCCCCAAATGCAGGGCCATGTTGGGATAAAGTTGATTTGATGTTCATGAAATTTGGTGGGATCACCAGTCAGCCATTTTCATGCATCAATTTTCATTTTACATTTAACACGTTTGAGGCCTTTATGGGGAAAAAAAACTCAAAACTTTGCGCTCATATAACTAGTAACTAGTAAATATTTCAGTTGGGCTTGGGCTTGGCATGTCGGCTCTATAGCGCCCGCTAATTACTTTTAGCATTTTTTGAGGTGCTGGGCTCAAAAACTCAAAACTTTGCACATGCATCAGAAAGTGCCATTTCTCAGAGCCCCCACCTTTAAATTTGACGTAGATGTACGAAATTTGGTAGGAAGATGTAACATCTCCAGACATAAAAAAAATCTCTTGGAGCCATAACCTAACAGGAAGTCACCCCCATTTTGAATTTACTGTGCAATGTTTGCACAGTTTTAAGCCATCTACAGGCGTTGTACTTTAACAAACTTGTCCTACAGAATTACCCCGAGCGACTTCAAATTTGGGCGGACCTTTGCTAAATTACGAAGCTTTTGAAGTTTCATGGAACACCCTTGATGAGGCGTCCCAGTCAATTTTGCCCAAACATGTTTTGGGCATTAAACAGGAATTTGTTGTAACTCAAATGTACATTGTAAAAATGCCTCAAATTTCTCATGCTTGATAAGAGTCCAGGCCGACGTATAATTTGTGGGTGTCACAGGAAGTGATACTTAACTGTGCAACATTCGAGATTCATGAAAATATATATCCATGTCAGTTGCCCTCTGGTAAATGTATTGCTGGATTAATATTTCACTTATGTAGTATTGCCTATGAGCAACAGGAAGTAAAGCCTAAATGACACATAGTTCATCAAATGTATACACAATTTCCAATATGTCATCTCCAGCACCACATACTGCATACTTTTACCCATTCACACAGTGTCTAATAACCCTGAAAATTCAGAGCCATGTCAACTGACCTCCAGTAGCAATACCACAGCTGCCGTTCCCTCCGTTTCACTTTTCTTTTTGTTAATAAATAGTCTGCCTTTTTTTTACACTTGTTTGTGTTGGACAGCATCTGCTGCATTTTGTCTTTAGTCTTCAAAACTATGTCGCCTGCATACAGAAGAATACTTATCATTTCCCCTCCACACATTAGCCCACCATTTAAAGATTTCATTTCTTTGGCCGAATCATTTATATACATTTCAAATGATGTGGGGGACAAAGCATCACTTTGTTTCGCATCACTTTGAGGTTGGGAACCAGTTTACGTGATATTCATTCAATCTTACACATGCTATGGCTCGCTGTAGAGAGCTTTTAGAGCCCTGTAGAATTTTCCATTCATCCCATACTCAAATCTATAAGCTAAAAGATCCCTATTGATCATATCAAAAGTCTTCTGAAAGTCAATAAAGCATGCATATGTTGACTTGTTTTCACTAATTCTATTTGTTATAATTATAGACAATACAAAGACATGATGAAGACATGACCTTGACTTATGAAACCCATTTTGCTCTTCCATGAGAAGCCGTTCTTTCTCTAAAAACAACATGAGCCTCTCATTAAGTATAGTGGAATACAGCTTGTAAACTGTGCTCATTAGTCTGATCCTTCTGTAATTTAATGGCTGCCTCGGGTCCTCACTTTGTGATTTTGGTATTGGATTTATAAGAGATTTAAGCCACATATGTGGTATTTTGCCAGATTCAAAACATGTTTTAAATAATTCACACAAAATATCAAATCATTTGAGTGAGTTTAGTATCTCATTTGGTATGATTTCAACTCCAGTTGCTTTTCCCAATTTGCTTTATTGTAAGAGCCTTAAGACTAAGGTCCTTTTGTAACTAAGTCCTGCTGACTATCTTTTTTTGTGGGATAAATTAGGAGACTCTCCTGAACATCTCCTCTACTCTCCTTATACATTTTTAAAGCTCAAAAAATCCTGACCCATCACCTCCTTTTTTTTTTTTTTTTTTTTGCCTGATAGTTATCCCGTGACTAAATCCTGGTTTATTCATAACTTAAGGCAAGTGCTTCTTAAATGAGGTCTAAGCCTCTCTCTCTCTCCCTACTTTCTCCTCCTTGTTCTCTCTTTTCTCTCAGGCGTCTCTTTGCTGGATCATCACCCATCCTGGAACCGCTCTGCTTCCCTGGCTGTCGGTGCCATTTCCAGAGGTTTTGGATCTGATTCCTTATCCTGCAGCCTCACCTCTTGTCTCTCTCTCTCCTGTATGAATGATGTGTTCTATTCTGTACACACAACATCTATTGCATGTCTGTCCGTCCCTGTTAAAAGCGTTTTTTTTGTTTTTGTTTTTTTTAGCAGGTTCTATTTCGCTGTCACTTCCACTTTCCCACACTGTCAAAATCCCTTCATTCTCAATTTTGACATTGCCACACCTGACCAATGATCTTTCTAGCTGCGTTCCCACTTGCCAATCAGACTCTTATTGCTGCTCTTTAAATATCATTTGAAATTCTGCACTCTGTTTTTCAGACCTACTATTGTGCAACCCACCTCCTCCCCGTCACCACCATGACATCCATGTTGTCCATCTCAGAGCAGCAGTTTCCTCCATCAGTAGAGCCTGAGAGCAGAGTTGCACCAGCATGCTCCACTGGGCCCTGTGAAAGGATGCCAGGTTAGTGTGAAATGCAGCCGGAGGGACTGTGTGTGTGTTTTTTCCTTTGTTTTTTGTCCTTTTCCTTTTTTGCACCTGTGGTGCATGAAAGTCGCACATATTTTCATGTCCCCAGGTCAATGCTGAATAAACCTGAGAACAAAAACAAACATTACCTTTGTATGAATCTTTTTTTTTTTTTTAAAACATGGACTTACTTTAAAAACTCCAGAAAAGTGAATTTTCAGGTTAAAGGTCAAATTGTCTCTCTAAACCACTGTGGAGATGTCAATGCTGCTGTTCTAAACCACAGTGGTGTGAAAATTGAACAGAAAACCTTTTGTCTGGACAGTTTACATGATGGAGGCTTTTTAAACATGTGTGTCAGAGGTGTAAGATGGGTTTCTCTCTGATAAACATGAAAACAATTCAAACCATGATGAAGATATATATATATATATATATAAATGTTACTCACTTGCTGCATACTGTTACACATGTGACTTTTATATAACCTCACCCGTAGGTGGCGCTACAATATAAAAGAAATTGCTGCTAGAGCAGCAGCTTGTAGCATCAGCAGCTGATGGCAACAACTCGTAGCAGCAGCTGCAGCTGGCAGTCTGATCAGCTAGCAGCAATCACATGCATTTTCTTCAGGAAATGCACATTCTAGTTGCATCTGTATTCTTCTTTCCAGATTGAACTCCTTCACAGAGAGAAACGAGGCTAACAGTCACGCTAGCAGATATGTGAAGCTATGTGAAGTATTGGACAAATTAAAAATTTTGACCTGATGATGGCGCTACATGAAAAGTCAGGGCATTACCAAAGTTATTACAATTTCTCCTGAGGGGGACTTGGATGTCTGTAGCAAATTTAATGGCTATCCATCCAATAGTTGTGGAAACATTTCACTCTGAACCAAAACTGTCAACATGCTGGTGATGCCAGAGGAAAAGTCAGGGGTTCACCAAAATCAGTAAGATTCATCGTGTGGAAAACTCAATTGCACACAATTTCATGGCAGTCTATCCAATAATTGCTGAGATATTTCAGCCTGGACCAACCAAGCATTGCCATTTATAGCAACCCATAATAAAAATTTGGTCACAAAAATGCATGAGTGTGAGTGAAATCTGTGAGTGTTTGTATTTATGCTCGGGTGGTGGCATACATGATAAAGCATGAAAGTCCAGCACTTGTGTATTTGTTAAGTTTGCATGTATTACATCTTTCTGCGTGTGCGTGTGCGTGCGTGTGCGCGTGTGTGTGTGGATGTGTGTGTCCAATATGAACGTGCATGTGGCTGTCAAAAACAACACATCACTCTTTGTCCGCCTCCCCTCTCTATGATCCTCAGCCGGGCTAGGTAAACAACTGATGTCGGCTGGAATGGACCACCTAGGTATAAGTTTCCATGTGGGAGTATCTCCTCAAAGCAAAGCAAGAAAATTTTCCGAAACACATTAAAAAGAGTTATGCAAATGGTTTACGGCAGCGCTCGTGTGGCTGTATTGTTGTATTAATCTGTATACACTGTGGCTCATCTTGGCAGAGCCCTTTGTTTGCCTTCACTCTTAATCTGCAGGGCTCATCTCAAGCTTACATCACTCCGAGTCAACAGAGAGACATCCGCTGCAGCCTTACTGCTAACACTAGAGCTAACACTGGGGTCAAATCCTGTGTGTGTTTGTGTGGCCGCGTCGGAGTGTGTGTGTCAACCAGGGAGACCAAAAAAAAAAGCCAAAAAAGGTCAGCAAGTTGACAACAAGTGTTCACTGATGTCACAGGCACCTGATCATAATATGCTTATATTCTGTATCTCGCATTTGCAAAAGATACCAGATCAAATTTTCATATATTTGCTCTTCAAACACTGACTGGCAGGGGCCCAACCAGAAAGTGAGAAATGAAGAGTGAAAGAAAAAGAAAGTAAGGCACAGTTGGTTTTCTCTGCTTGCAAAGATGTGGTTTATCCTGACTGGAATGGGGCCATAGCTTGCATCAGCCTTCTGTCCATGTGTCCGTGTGTCTGTGTGTCCCGGCCAGTGAACTCTGCCAGATGCCTGCCGCCTTGTTATCAGTACAGGCACGGCCCGTTCTGCTGCACCGTGTGGGCCAAACAGTTTATCACACACCAGTAACAAGAGGTTGGGGTCTTGCACAAGGGGATAGCGCACACACACATAGATACACCCACCAGAGAGGGAAAATCCTGCATGAACACACATGCATGGACACAAATGCACACCTCCGCATGAACTGTAGATCTTCCAGTAACAATTTTCCCACTGCAGCGTATTTTTTTTAAGTATTGTACAAAATTGACCCTTTGTCCGCTGATTTGTTAGTTCCTTAAATATAAAATATCACATACGAAGAATCACAACTTACTTAAAGTGGCTATAATCAATATCTTCATATTAACAACAGATCACATGACTACTTGGATTTTAAACGGGTCACTCATAGTAATGAGCCTACAAAAAATGATCACCTGACTCTGCAGTTTACCTCAGCTGTAAGGACCTTTGATAGCATCTTTCAGCTCATTGTTTTGGTTTTATGGCCCGCAACTTTACTGTTTTGGTTCACCCTCAGTGCTCTCAGTGTTGTTTTCTGCCGGCAGGCAGCTGTTGTCAAGAAAAAAGCTCAAATAAACGCAATAAACTCACTGTATGCTAACTGCCCAACACCAAACATCAGACAAACTGGAAATAGGCAATTATTAGCTCAGAAGTTCACCATATCAACTTGAAAGGTGATATGTGAGACCTGAAGTGGAAAAAAAAACCTGTTAATGCAAGTTTGAGTCAATTAAAAAAGGTTTGACATTTTGGGAAATAGAGAGTTATATACAATCAGTACCACTCTCATGTCTCTGTGTTAAATACAGAGCTAATGCCAGGAGGTGATGAGCCTAGTTTAGCATAAAGACTGGAAACAGGAGGAAATAGCTAGCCTTGTTCAAAATATGCCTCTAAAGCTTTCCAAACAACACATTTGATCTATTTTTTTAGACAGTACATGAATATAAATGTAAATACAACAATTTGGGATTTTAGGGTGAGCAATGTACTGTAACTATTTCTTGACGGACAACAATTTATCCATCTAAGCAACACTTCTGTGCAGTGTCTCTGCTGGTTGCCTCAATCTCACTGTGATTACAACATTGTGCATGTTGTCTGCCAAGAGATAGTTAAAGCAACTTCACTAAAAACAACATTGACATTTTTATTTTTCTGTGTATGGATTAAACAAACGAGATACATTGTGTTAATTACTGAGTTTTAAAAGGGTTGGTAGGCGTATTTTTTTTTTTTTTTTTTAGCTCTGTCTTTATGCTAAGCTAAGCTAATCAACTCCTGACTGGATAAACACTTACTTCACATCAAAAACTTGCTGAGAAACAAACTCTGCAAGAAAGCATATAATTGTATTTCCCATAATGTTAAACTATTCCTTTAAGGTTTTATGTTTAATTAAGGAAAGCTTTTTAATGACTCAACAATTAAAATAAGAAGAAAATCTTCTCTTAACTTGTCTAATGAATCAACATTTATTGTAGAACAAAAAGGCAAAGCAAGGCTTGGTAAACAAAAAAATCTGATTGTTTATGGCTGTGCTAAAACAACAAATTGCAACAGTGTGTGGCCTCTCAGTCAAACCCTCACACAATCACACAAATGCACCCCGATAAGTCCAACTCCAGCGTCAGAGCGCACTCTACAAAATGAATCATAAATAAATCAAGTCAGTGTTATTCCAGCAATGGAGGATTACAGAGTAAACATGCCCGTCTCCTCAGTGAAATATTGGTCTGAATAAGAAACATTGCCCATTCCTCCTCAGAAAATATTGCCCATTCATTCTCATCACTGCCACATAAGGCAAATACACATATGGTGTATAATTTTCTGTGGTGATGCCCTGGTGTCTTTTGCATGGTGTTCTGTGGTGCTGCCTTGCCATTGCCAAAGCCCTAATCCTCATTTTGGTACAGAGACTGCCTGTGGTGGTGGTGTACTGTGTGCATCCTAATCTCTCCAAAGCTCTGTGTCTAATGGATGCACTGCCTCTCTGTACACTGTGTACTTCCAGTTTAGCTATAGCCTAACAGGCATGGCAAAGTGGTGACAGGAAGAGGTTGTTACACAAACAGACTGGGAAGGAAGGAAGGAAGGAAGGAAGGAAGGAAGGAAGGAAATGCTCAGTCTGCAACTTTTTGACTATACAAACTACATGCACAACAAAATGCAGAGTTTGACTGAAAAACCAGCCTGATCATAAACGACAACAAGCATTTTTTTTTATTATTCATGTGTCGACAAACATTACTGATGTAAACAAACAGGTTATGGCATTCATTTTGTTGTTTGTCTGTCGTCAAGACATCTTACACGGATTGTGTAAGAGCTGTCAATCAATTTGGCAGTGATAGCAGGCTCCAATTCTGTGTTTTGAATTGTGATGTTGCTGCAGCCAACAATTACTTTATTGTCAAATAATCTCTCTATTTGTGTCTATTTTACAAATCAATCAATTAGTATTTAGCCTTAAAATTTTTAAAAGACTGAAAAATGCTTATTGCAATTTCTAACATTCCTAAGTGGCATCTTCAAATTGACCAACAGTCCAAAACAAATGTATGAAATTTACAATCATATAAAAACAGAGAAATCACACATTTGAGAGACTAGAACCAGCAAATGTTTGGCATTTTTGGTTGATACTTGATGTTCCTTTTGCGGGCCTGTAAAGAAAGACGTAGGTGCATTCATGGCACAAGCAACCTCCTTAAATACTTTGGATACTGCTTTAACTGCCATTTCTAGGTCTGTGTATCCTGTGCTGCTCCACAGGCTCACTCTTCATCACGCAGATGCCACTGCAACCTGAATGCTTTTAACCATGGCTCCATGGATGGAAGTGTAGGTCTGTTGGTCAGTCCACCACTTTGGTCCAGACTGAAATATCTCCACAACTATTGGATTGGATTGCCATTAAATTTTGTACAGACATTCATGGCCCCCAGAGGATGAATCCTATCATCTTTGGTGATCCTGTGACGTTTCCTCTCTAGCAACCATGAAGTTGACATTTGTAGTTTTAAGCGAAATGTCTCAACATCCATTGGATGGATAGACATGATATTTGATATTTGACATTCATGCCCCCCTCAGGATGAATTGTAATAACTTTGGTGATCCCCTGACCTTTCATTTATCATCATCATCATCAGAGCAAAACTATAATTTGTCCATTGATTGGTTTATAACCGAATACCTGCTAAACTAATGACATTCCCATCAGTCTCAGCTGTACTTTATGTTAAGCGGTAACTGGCGAATCTTAGCATGCTAATGCGCTAAATGATGGTGAACATGGTAAACAGTATATTTGCTTAACATCAGCAAGTAAATATTGTCATTTTGAGCATGTTATTATGCTGATGTTAGCATTTAGCTCAAAGCACCACTGTGCTGAACTACACAGGCAACATGACTGTAGACTCATTGACCCTGTTTAAAATTGTTTCACAGTGATTTTATATGTTTACAGAATTTTCTAGGTTCCAGTGAGACAGATCACATGTCATAAAACAAAGTTTTTTTCACTTGATCCTGTTTGAAATGTTTGAAACTGTTTTTTCAAACAGATAGCCTTATGATGGAAACATTTAAATTATTTCACCACAGTCATAATCTTGATGTACAAATAAAAAAAAATGAGATGACTCAAACAAGAAGACTCGACACTAAATATTAACACTAAACCGCTTGAGATCTGTGCTTGCCTTTAGGAAGCCAGTGTATATGTGTAAATGTACATATGTTCCTGCACATGAACGGCCAGAATGAAGTTGCTGCACCTGCAGGCAGGTGATCATCATCATGTTGATAGATGGAGTAAGACTTCCTCCCTATTTTTCCCCTCAGATCTCTTACATTGTCCTCCTGCCACAGCCGTCCCTGCTGTCCTCATCAGGCCCTTGCAGGTGTCCCGTCTGGTGACCTCATACCCGACCTCTAGCCTTTAACCCCTCGCACCTGGGCAACTCCTTTGCATACCCTTTCTGACCTCTGACCCCAGACTGTCCATCATCCTGAGGTCACCTGGTAAGAACATTAACCAAAAAACTATAGTCGCTCAGTGTCGATGAAACTCTCAGCTAGGCCGCCCATAAATCAGAGAAACACCCTCAAAACAATCATGATGCATAACTTTTTTAGTGAAGTTTGCTTATCTCATACTTCTCACAGGAAGGCCTAAATCCTGAAATAGACGTGCAAGTAGCTGTTTTTATATACATACCAACGACACAAACATGATCACGTATCTCTTGATTACCATTTTGCTCTTTTGTCCTTAAGAGCAGGTTTAAAAGCGTTGCATAATGTCGTTTTCTTGTATTTTTCCTTGAACTAGAGAAAAACATGCATACCTTCTTACATAAATACTCATACATACATTCAAACTGTATACTTGCATGTATATTAGAACCAGATGTACTTTTACACTTTTCCATGTGCACTTAAACATATGCATATGAATACATGAATACAGAAAAGGAAGTAGGATATATACAGTATCTTTATCATACATGCCATGACAGACACAGTATACTGTACATTTCCTGCTATGAAAAGTCAAAAAGCAGAAAACTTTTTCCTCACTTGTTTACTTTTGCACTCTGGAGAGAAGGAAAAAAGTGTCACACACTCTGGCTCCATATGCCTTTCTCTTTTATTTATTTATTTACTTTTGCACTCTACCATTTCCATGTTGGGCAGCTCCTGTGCTGAGAGCAGCTGCCCGCAGTTTTATATGAAGTGGCATTGTTTTGGTTTTGTCAATTCAGATAACTGACAGTTATCCCACTCTGCATCGTGTTGCAGAGTGGCATGTTGCTTCTCGGTGTTACCTGTAAAATATGATAACTGGGAGTAATTTGTTTCAGTGTTAATATGAAATTACAACTTAATGCATCTTTAAAACGTTTCTGTTGAACCTCTAACCACAGCTGTGTTTTGTTGCACCTGTAACTACACTCAAGTACACTTCTACATCACAGCAGCAAGGTGAGACATTAAACCACGGGGTGTCAACAAAAACATGCATTTCAGGGTGTGTTAATTTGCTCTTCAAATAAAACGGTTTACATCAGCTTCATTTAATCTTTTAATAATTTCCTAGCCGGACTAAATAAAGGGCTTTTTGCTTCGGAAACTGGTCTTCTTACCTTTTTAGTAACACACACAACTGACAGACAAAAATTTAATTTTGAATTGATTTCCTTGATTTAGTCTTCTTTCATTTTTCATTCTATTTGTGGGTGTCTACATACATTTTTGGAAAAAAACAAATGCAGTATCTAACAGTTTTTGTATATATCAGAGGGGTCTTGATTACTGTTTAAACCCAGTGATGACAAAATCATGTGGTATTAAAGACTTCTCAAGTAGAAATTCTGACTTCACAAGCGCCAATGATAATGTTTTGTTGTCATTTTCTTGTACCTATAGCATGATGATCAAATCCAGGAAACATTAAATTATAATTATTATTATTCAGCAGTTTTTTGTTTTGTTTTTTTTGGGGGGGGGGGGTACAAAGCAATGTCCATTTTTATTGTAATTTGTTGTCCCTGTAAGACAACAATTGATTCTTAAAATTGACTGATTCATGTTCACAGTAAGGTACAGTATATTCCCATTTTTTCCCAACTGTATAGAAAAAAACTAATTCTATTACTCAAAGTCTGAAAACATGTCGCAGTCACAGTAGTTGTCTGTATGAATTAATTTCTTACATATGGGCGGTTTACATTTTTATATTTTTCTCCTTTTTTCACAGATTATTGTGTTTTTAATTTCCATAAATCTTTATATTTCTCGGCAAAACCCCCTATAGCATTACAGAAATTTGTTTCATCACCAAACTGTATGAATACAACACCGAAGGGAGCAAGCTCACACTACTCTACACTACACACTAAAACCTCCAGTGTTGATTTTGGACGCATACGTTTGACAGTTTGGTCCAAATTAAACCGTTAGTGGCAGTCTTAAACTCCAAAATGATGATCAGTAATTATAAAATTAAGTTTAATTTGATTTTCCATTGCAGTGGTGGTCTTTTTTATCTCCAGGTTGAGATCTGAAAAACATTTTTTAAATGTCTATGAAGAAAATCTTAAAATGCATCTGAATTGTCACATAGTGCACCCACATGTCACTACTACATATGAAAAAGTACAATTTAATGAGAGCAGAAGTGCTGCCTGTACATTCTGTGTGATTGACCACCAACACTGTTCCAGGAATCTTGTTTTCACATGGGAGGATTCACTCCAACCTCATCATTTATGACGGATATGTTATATTTTTTGAGCAGGTGGGGGTGGGGAAGGGGCTTTAAATGACATCTGATCTCTTTGTGGGGCTTCCTTTTTCAAGTTGAGGAATCAAAGACCACCAATGTGTTACACCTATAATGTGGTCAGGAGAGGAGGAGGAGGACAAGGAGGATCTGCAGATTTGGCACAGACACACACTTGAAATCTTGATCCGCTCCCACCAAGTCCATGTTGGCAGATGGAAAAGAGCACAGCACAACTCTCTGATCAACCCCTGCACTTGCCACACACTGTGCTAGCACTGACAACGTTTATCATTCTGCATTACTGTTGATGGCCACTTTCCTTTTTTTTTTTTTTTTTCTCCATTTTCTCCTCACTCCTTTCCCCTTTGGCAGGATTAAGTTTAATTGTATCGTATATGACAGATACGGAGTGAGGTTTGGCACTAATTCAAGGCAGACCGTGCACAGGCATTTTATGGTTTCTTTCCACCTCACTTACTGATGTGTGGTGGTGACACATTTGACAAAAACCATCCAAGGCTGAGGGTTGGGTGGGGAGCTGTGAGTGCGTGCGTGCGCGCGCGTGTGTGTGTGTAGAGAGAGAAAGACAGAGTTGAAAATGAACTGAGACACAACTTTTACACAAACCAATTTTTCAATTTTCAGTCAGCCTCAACCGCACCTTACCCTTTGCCATCCAGCACCTCATACAGTCACATTTTTCTACAAGTACAATTGTTTGAATCTGAAAACTGTGTGGTTTGTGCAGTTTCAGTGCATCTACGCTATGGTCTCCCCTGCAGTGGTGGCACCCTCGGGCCACCTACCCGCAGTAATCTCATAATTAGCCAAATGGGTTTTGGAGAGCCTGCCAAATATGTGCCATTTGTTGTTCTGGGGTCAGACAAATTGAGGTGTCAATTGAGAGCAGAAAAGTCTGGCTTGTTGTAAACTGATAAAACATGCAGAATAATGTTCGGCCTTGGTGGGAAAAGGTATAATCAGTTTGATCTGGGCCTTAAGCTGTAGGGAAGTTAACAGATGACATCAACTTAGAAAAAAAACTTTTTTTTTAACAGCTGATGTTCATTCATCAGACAGATTTGTGTGTTAAAGCAAGGTGTGTGTGTGTGTGCGTGTGTGCGTGTGTGTGATTCCTAGTAAGTGGACCACCAGGCGCCCAGACATGGACTCCGCCTTTGAGCTTAATACAACTGATTGCACTCTGATCAGTGCTGGTAATAGTTAAGGCTTCAAAGGCACTACCTCTGAGGCTGCCAGCACTTATTTCCGACCCTGAGATTGCAGTCTCAGCCTTTGAAAAACACTTAGTCTCAAAATAGTCCCTGCGTCTATTTCTTATGCTTTTTGTGATTAATATTTTTATATATATATATCACCTTTAATACTGTAAATTTTAGTACTGTAAACAACATGCTAACATGGGCAAGGAAAACATAAATTCATGCACTAATAAAATAAAAATATAATAAAAAAATGTTTTTATATTAACAATCAATGAAATAACTATGTGTAGGGGGATAGGTGTCGGTCACAGTGATGAACCCACAGAGAATTATCGCCGCACAATGCATTTTAGCGTCTTTCAGCTCGTTGTTTCGGTTTTAAGTCCTGAAACTTTACTGTTTTGGTTCACTCTCATCTCTGTCAACTGTTTTCCAATAGGCAGCTTTTTCACCTAAAAAAGCTCTGATGAAACCATTATAAGCTACCTGCACAGCACTGAACAGTAGACAGACAAAGTTAGCATATAACTTAGTGGAGCATTTAGTAACTAAAGAGACAGATATTTCCCCCAGGTGTTGGTAACAGAGTAAGCTCTGTTTTGGTCTCTTGATCAAGTTCAGTATTAACAGGAAATGATGCGGGCCCCGCCTGAACCCCAGCAGACTGATCTAGCTTTCTGCATCATCCTCATCCACCCACTCATTGCTCATGAGACTGGATGGTTGTAGCTGGGCCCGGTATCCTCCTCATACACTATAAGCTCAGTGTTGGTTTCAGTTCAATTAGGTTAACAAATAGATGCAGACAGAAACTAAACCAAAGTATTTCAGGGATTAGGGTTACCATTCATTGTTCATCACAAACTCAACAAAAAGATGCTCTCTATCTACTGCATGTCACTTTCATGCATCAATATCTCTTCTCTCCCTCTGGCATCTGCCCTCTGACAGGCTCATACCAGACAAGACCCACAACCAAGCAAAAATATCAAATAACAACCTGTGACTGTGACAATTGCCTGTAGGTAAAACTAACAGAAGGTTAAGTTTGGTTTGATTCCAGAAGCCATAAAACTTGTGCACAAGTTGTGTTGCAAGAAATTGTCAGTTTACATTGTTTATAGATTGATAAATGCACTTCTTGGCTCTTTTTCTTGGCTCTTTCTTTGCGGTGTTTGACACTTTTGGCCAGCTGCAAATTGGCCTCTTGTGTCTTTCAACTTTTAATCTTTACACATCGTATTTTGTATTTTTAGATTGTTTTCATGCATGTGAATGAATTGTTTTGTGTTTGCAAACCTGCTTGCCTAGAATTGTCTCTTGAGGGACAAATAAACTGAATTTAAAGGTGCAGTGTGTAGAATTTAGTGTCATCTAGTGGAACGGACTTGGCAGAAATCAAATATAATATTCATAAGTACAGTATGTTTTAATTAGCATTTAATCACCTGAAAATAAAGAATCTAAATAAATAGGAAAATAAGAATCGTGTTTTCGTTGCATTAAAATGAGCTCTTTATATCTACATAGGGAGCGGGTCCTCTTCCATAGAGGCCGTCATGTTGCACCACCATGTTTCTACAGTAGCCCAGAATGGACAAACCAAATACTGGCTCTGGAGAAGGCCTTTCACATTCTTTTTCGTGAGTTTCACAGCCACCGTAGGTTATCCTACACTCTTGGAAGAGGAGGGTTAGAGGAGGTGTATTCATTTGATTGCAATCTGCAACCTCGCCGCTAGATGTCACTAAATCTTACACACTGGTCCTTTAATTGTTTTGTTAACTGCCATTTCCAAGGCCAAATATGAACTGTCAAGCTTAATTTATAATCCAACTTGCACGACATGTCTGAAAAAAGTTTAGAATAATGGAGGAACTTTATAATTACAGGACAACTGAGCAAACTCCATCTGTGGATCAAGTTTGTGTGATATGCTCAAAAACTGCAGAACAAGCAAGAAAGATTTGTTTTCTCAACCAATAATATAATTCACTTTTTTGTTTTGTTTTGTTTTTTGCATGCTCATACTTCCACTCTTCGTCTGTCTTTCTCTTGTTTCCTCCCTGCCTCTCTATTGTCTGTGCCTCTCTCTGCTTTGCACGCAGGTGAGCTGTCACACCTCTTACTCTCAGCACCCTACAATTACACCATGTCACCCCCACACCCCCGCTCCACTCCTCAAGCACACACACTCACACACACTTGAATTGAATGCCCTTTGGCACGGAAGACGCCTCAAGGATAGCTTTTTACACACATCTCATAACAAGTGTTCTCGTTTGACGGAGAAAAAGATTTCAGGGGATAGTGGCGGCTAATATGTGTTTAAAGGGTTATAATAAAAACTGTGGTGGAAGAAAATGATTGAAATGAGACGACAGGTCTTTGTGGTGACGGTGCATTTTATTACGCTCTCCCTGGCTCATCATCAAGAAAGGTAAGAGTCCATATTATTGAGATTTGTAGAAGTGAATCTGATTTTTATGGTAAAAAAATCTGAATTATTGGTATTTATAAAGTAATCTATCTTTTTAAAGCAATATAGGATACAATTATTTTCTTAAAACTTCTTAAAGATAGGAAAGGTTGCGTATCTTTTGCTCACACAGACTATTAGTGGCCTCTTTCAGTACAGTGTGAGCATGTGAAATGAACCTAATTGGCCTGTGCCTAATGATTTAATAGCCTCTTATTGCAGTGTGGGTGTGAGGAGATTTAACACCAGATATGAGTGAAGCTTGTTCAGTGGTTCTGTAGACTGTGTAGTTTATTGCATTTTTGTTCATGACAGCAGATTTTAATAAGGGAGAAATGATTGCTGCTTAGAATATAATGCGCTGTTTTAAGACTTGTGAATGCATGGAAATGAGGAAGGTGTTTCATAAGTAGTTACAGTATACAGCTGCATTAAATGGGCTTCACTGTGCTCTAAAGATCCAATAACAGACTGTTGTGTGGACTTGGTTATGATATTTTGTAATCAAATATGTTGAAGAGGGTAAATTTTACCGGGAGGAAATTTAGGATGGCAAAAATTAATTGCACTCATGAAACATGAAACATTTTCTGAGGAAACTTTACATGTGCTCACCGCTCAAAATACGCTTTGGATGAAACATTTGGATGAAACGCTAAAAGAGTTGAAGTTGTAGTTGAAGTGGCAGTCACAATACAAACACCAAAAATGGTTGAAATAGAAAGGCTGAAAGAAGCTGAAGTTTAAATGTAAGAACTGACAACAGTTAAAATGTCGGTGCTAGTGCAAAATTTAAGGATTCGAATGGGAGAAAAAGTTGAAAATAGTCAAATATTTGAATGGAATTCTGAATAGAAGCAAAAGTGTCCTAATAGAGCTGAACCTCCTGAAGGAAAGAGAAAGGACGTTTCTGAGGAAAAGTGTAAATAAGTTGGAACCTCTCACAACAAATGTCCACAGGAAGAAGAAGCAGAAGAATAATAAAAATATTAATGAGTGTGCAACGCTGAACGCAAGTACGCTAATAAAAACAGGCCTTTTCTTATGGCTCTGTTACATTAATAGATCAAGTCAAATTAATTTTTCTGCCAGCAGCAGTTGGTTTCAGTTAAACATGCTGTTGCTAGTAGCAGCCGCTACTAAGCAACAGTTCCATGGCAGTTTAACTGACAACGTTACATTTAGTCAGATCTGTGACTTAGCAAAAATTGACAATTATCCTTGATTCACTCCCCAAAAGCCATTGTTGGAGCATTATCTGTGGTTACCTGTTTTATTTTATTTTTTGATTGTTGATTTGTTCATTTAGTTTTCCTGAATTTGCTGCTAATCAAGCTAGCTGTCTGAGGCTAACGGTATCGGCTACTGCAACATTCTAGGTTACTGTTGGACTTACTGTTCTGTGTTTTACAATGTTTTATTGATGTGGAACTCTGTGTGTATGTTTACTAGATTAATTACTGTGTTATTCGTCCTTTGGGGATTTAATGTTGTTCTTTCACTGGTGAGAATTTATTTCTTCCAGGCATGAGAGACAAAACACATCACTCACTCTTTCACTCATTTACTACTCCCTGTTTAATAGACACTCAATAGTTTACTCAATAGAGAGCAGTAAATTCTGATTTTGGACACTTACTACTCATTACCATTTTGTGTCATCATGGACAGCCATAGATTCGCACAATGGTAATTTTTTTCGCATTTATAAAATGTGGCACATTTCATTTCACATTTCTATGTATTTAACAGCTCTTTTGTGAATCCTTATTACTGTTCTAACTCATTTTTACAACACCTTTGTTCTAATTCTTGTTAAAGGTTATCTCATCTGTTTCTGATTTGTAATCACTATCAGTGAATTTTGCTGCTCAAAGGTGTATTCGCAGTTTCACAATTGCCTGCAAACTTCAAAGGCCAACTGTTGTCTTCAAGCTTTATTGGAAGTGTGTTTAGCTTGCTGCATAGCCACAGGCATAGCGAGGGCAAAAAAATACCTCTAAGCTTTTCTAATACCAAAGAGTATAACGTTCTTCCAGGACACCAGACTGTGGATTCTGTGCTGAAATTGAAGCCCTGAAGGCTTGACGATGCTTAATGATCTGATAACCTTTTGTCTCAGCCTCCACAGGTCAGTGGAGGATGCGTTGGAGCACACTGGGGGTCGTGCACAGCCGGGGCTCTGCAGCTACGGTCAGACAACTTCCTGTTGTTTGGGATGGAGGAATGTTAATGGCATTTGTCAGCGTAAGTCACTCTGCAATTCAGTGACAGCACAGCTACAATGACACATTACCCAGAGTTCACAGGTTATCGGTCCGGCATCTCGGAAAAACAACAAACAGTAGGAAATAAGTGTGAGGAAGTTTCTTGTATCTTTGGTTCATCTGTTCTTTTTGCATTATTTTCATTTTCTATTTATCTTTTAATGAAATGTGCAGCAGCTACGTACATTTTATCACTGTACTTGCATAAGTGCAGAGTACCTCCATTTCATTTATTTATTTTGCTTTTGTTGTACTTTTCACTGCGCTACATTTACCTGACAGCTACAGCTATTATTTTACAGATAACATACAAACTGTATCTTGAGCTTCTAAAATATGGTGCGTTGTTATACATTAAACTACCCAATGGTATGTTAAATATTTGAATTAGCTCCACTTCAAAGAGCTGCAATATTGAAATGCTGCTTGCATGTTAATGCACCAGTAGTAATAATCAAATATTATATAATAATATAATAACACTGACAGGGACCATTTTGCATGCACATTGAGTACTTTTACATTTGATACTTTCAGTACAATTTGATGATAAATACTTTATTTTTACTTACAAGGAGCATTTTAAATGCAGGGTTTTTCTTGTTTTGAGCACTTTAGCAGTTTTTATTAAACTGTAAAACTATCACTACTTTTACTCAATGAACTGGATACTTCTTCCACCTCACTTCTCTTCATATGTTCCATTATGCTTCTTCCTCAACTCCACTACATTTTATAGGACAATATTTCACTTTTAATTTTATACATTATGTAATAATTAACACGTGAGCTCCACCTCAGCTAAAACATGAAAACACTGCTTACATGTTAATGCATCAGTACAATTGATTCAATAGTTTAATATATAATAATATAACAGTCTGAAAGGGTCCCTTCTGCATAATAAGTGCATTTACTTAAGGTAACATTTTGAATGCAGGAGGTTTTCTTACAATGAAGTGTTGCTACTTTGACTGAAGAACATTTTCTGACTATTTCTTCCACCACTGATCATCATACACCAGTGTACAGTTGTTATTGATGTTGGTAGGTTATATTATGTTCGTTGTCCCCTACAGCGGTGTGCAAGAAGTCATGCGTAAATGGGCAATGTGTGGGACCAGACAAATGTTTATGCTCCAGAGGGTATAAAGGACCGCAGTGTGATGAAGGTACACTACAATACACAAAGCGTTGTCAGTCTTATGTTTCTAATTTTTTAACCATTACCTGTGTTCTCCTGCATCATTTGCCACAAGGATTCCTTTCTGCAGCTTGAATAATGTTTCATATTGACTCCAGATGTGAATGAGTGCGGTTTCCTGGAGAGACCATGTTCCCAGCGCTGCATGAATACACACGGTAGCTATCGCTGTTACTGTGAACCTGGATACACGCTCAGTGCAGACGGATACACCTGCAGCAGTGAGTAATTTCCTCTTTAAACAGAACATTTTAAAACCTACAGTTCGGTATCTAAGAACCCAAATGAAGAAAATCTGTATACTGACAGATGATATTTCTGATGTTGGAGTAGTTTTCCACAAAGCGTATCTGCCATCTTTATACCATAATAGGAGGTTAAAGTATTTGAGGACTTGGTACTCAGTTTACCCATCTTTTTAGGCTAACATAAATGTTTATGACAGAAATTCACAGTTTATATTAGAGTAAGTGATATCATAACAAAGTGTATAGAGGGTATTTCAAGGGCAAAAATAAATCAGGGATTTATCTAAGATACTGGTTATTGTGGTGTAGTGTTTGGTCAAAGATAATGATCACCATTATAGCTTCATCACTTGTCCCAGTGTTACAAAGAACAAGGCTGGACTCATATGTGTTGTGTGTGGTGGCATGAGGTGTGTGTATTCTCTCTCAGTGGTGATCCAGTGGCCCATTTCTCAGCCAGTGTTTCCCTGTCTGTCTTCCAGGAGAGGCCGCATGTTTCTCCATGCGCTGCCAGTTTGGTTGCCAGATGGAAAGAGGGGGAGCGGTGCGCTGTCTGTGTCCCCCCGGCCTCCACCTGGCCGCTGACAACAAGACCTGTGAAGGTAGTTCTTCAGAAACACCCCTCAGCTTACCATTATCAACCACCGTAAGAAGATGCCTCACTTGTTTAGGTTTAGCACATTTTCACTGTTAGCCTGATAATCAGAGTGAACTGCCATTTAGATTCACTTTATTATTTAGTCTGATACTGTGGTCATGTTTAGGAGAGGTGATAATTTTGCCTAAATACAAAAGCGAGCAAGCATCCATCCCCCTGACATCATTTTCAATCATCACGGAAGCTGTGGTAGCAGTTTCTAGGAACACTTAACTTAAAGCTGCTACAATCAGGATTCTTATATTAATAATAGATCAAATAACAAAACAAACAAAACAAAAACAGAGCTAGAAATTGAGTGAATATTAGACCTCCATCCATCTGGTGGCCAGAAACATGACTAAATGAATGATAATGTTGCTGGACTTGTGTCTGCTAACAAGTTTGTCATATCAGCGTAAAAAGGTCTAATATGTCAATGTTGTGTTCAGTGCTTTACGCTGCCCCCAGTGGCCAAAAATATCAGTTAATGCAGGTTTAACAAAGACTAAACTTCACTGTCTAATCATAAAATCATCATAGAATCTCTTCTGTGGCTTCATTTGTGGTTAATCTCAAACATATTAGAGCAAAGAGCTGTAAAGCAAGACGCTGCGCTCGCTGCTGCAGGTTTTTAAAATGGCTGTTGTCAAATACTATGAAACAAGGCGAGTGTGCTGACCAGTCAGCATCATTCAGTGCTGCAAACCCAACCCAGATACTTCCTGTATTAACCACCAGAGCAGACACTTTTCAGCCACAAAGTTTCTTTTTTGGTTTTCACCTCTTTTTTAAATGGTGTGTTGCTCCAACCATGATGCTTTGCCAAATCTTTTCTTTTGGACTTTATTTGTAAAGCAGGTGAAGCTTCCCGTGCGCAGTATGTTCAACTACCTGCAGCGTACTTACCGCCAATGGCACCTCTCCACTGGGTCTGTCCACCCAGTGGTGAAAAGCCTTTAATTACCTGATGTAGACAAAAACAAACTCAGCTCTAATAAAGCACTGGCTGTAGACACCTCCTGTCCTGTAATGAAGCGAGCCTTCCCCCGGTCCCACGGCTGTTCAGGAGACATTCTCACACTGTGGGAGAGCTTTTAGTGGGAACAATTTAGCTTTCAAGCATTTGCACTCACCGATGCACAACTGTACATCTACAAGAGATATACCAAGTTGCCACTTAAGTAGGGATGAATAGGAGCATCAGATGCAGTTCAATACAGCAGTCCATTGCCACTGACATATATGAGGGTGGAAAAAATAACAGCATTTCTTGCGTGCTTGTTTTGTTTTTATGTTCGTCCACATTTTAGTTTTGTACTTAATTTTACTGTATTATTATCTGTAATGTGTGCTGCTTTTTTAGCCAGGACCTCTCAAAGAAAGAGACTCCCTGACCTTAAGAGACTGTGCTGATAAAATAAAGGTTAAACTAAATCTAATAATACTACTACTAATAAAACAGATGTACCTGGGTGTGTCTATTAAACTGGCAATTCAGTCTGTAGTCAAAACTGACTTGAGAAATGTCATGAAAGAGAAGAGAATCATTTATGTCTGTGTCATTATAGAAGAGGTAGTTCAAAGGAGGAACATGAGGGACCTAACACCTGAAGTGAAACATTTGTGTGTTTAGGTCACTCCTCGTTTTTGAACAGCAGTTCACCTTTCAAAGTTTCAGTACAAAGAGGTGGCTGCAAGGTCGAGGTACTTATTTGTGCCTCTCGTGTCTTTTTGAAGGTAATTATTGTTTTGAGCAAGAAACATTAAAGCACCATGTTATCCAAGTTAGGTGTGTGTGTGTGTGTGTGTGTGTGTGTGTGTGTGTGTGTGTGTGTGTGTGTGTGTGTTCAAATGCTTCATCACATGTGAGGGTGGACTGGGTTATATGGAGGGAGGGCAGATACTTTTGTATTGACCGCTTCTGCAGGTGACACGTGCAATGAAATGCGATGCTGGTGTGACATACGTATGTGTTGTGTTGCAGATGTAGATGAGTGTCAGCGGGATGCTGATGTGTGTCCACCACGTCGGACCTGCAGGAACACTTTCGGCAGCTTTTTCTGCGTGTGCCAAGATGGCTTTGTGATGGGGACGCGCCAGGGCTCAGTGCAATGTCGAGGTAAAAAGAAAAAAGCATTATTTCATTTGTAATTAAACTAATATGACTTCAACATGCAGTAGACCCCCTGTTTGCTAAGCAGATGGTGACGTTTCTCATGAAATCCTGCGGTGGTGGTACATGTGACAATGTGTTTTGTGTTTTTGAATGTACAGGTATGCGTGAGTGTTTTTTTTTTCGCAGCACCTTGCCTTTATTTGACAGTAGAGATAGACAGGAGACACAGCAAAGGGACACGGCGACTACATGGTATACGTCAACTAGGTCACAGGGTCGCCCATGTTGGAGATTGTTTTGCCACATCCAGATCTGCTCCATGTCAGCTCTGAAAAATGACTAAATGGATCACAGCACAGCCACACATGTTCTCCTCATCTGTGTTAATTGGCAGAGAGAGGGATCATGTGAAGATGTGCTTTGGCAGCGGAGATCTAGAGACCATGTTTATTTGATGAGCACTCATAGCTCACCCACTCAGCTGTGGGCTCACCCACATGCTGTTTTTGTTTTCATCCATGTGATGAGCATTGCAAAATTATCTCTCGAGCAGGTTTGAAACAGACACTCTCCACACTGATCTCATGTGACTTAGCTGTGGAGCAGCCTCAGCATACCTTCTTGCTGTAATGTAACCAATCCCCTACTTGCTCTGGAGAAAAAAAAAAAAAAAAAAAAAAAAAGAATCTGACACGTATTTGTCATTATGAAACATTTCAAGCCTCCTTCTCCTCTTCTCCACAGATAAGGATGAATGTTTAACCGGGTCTCACCAGTGCAGCCGCCATGCTCAGTGTGTCAACACAGATGGTTCCTACACCTGTCAGTGTTTGGAGGACTACTTCGGCAACGGACGCACCTGCTGGCCCAGGAGAGCCCCACAGTCCAAGGCTGTCATGTACTTCAATTACAAACTCTCCAAAAGGACCAAGCCTATACAACCTTCATCTTAGAGCAACTTCTCACAACCTTCATGGCTCAAACCATGAGTGACATGCAACATTAGAGGATAATTTAAGAGCTGTTTAGGTAAAAAAAAGAAAAAGAAAACAAGGATGTTTTCAGGACAAAACATGTAATGTCAAGTATTTTGTTAAGTAATGTAAAGAATTTTCAACACAACTGGAAACCTTGTGTCCATCTACAGTTATAGCTGTTATTTCTCTAGTCAACAGTCAGCGAGGCAAAGCCTGGAACACTCCCAGCATCACTGGCTGCTTGTGTGATGTCTGTTGAAGAAACCCTTCATTTAACAAATGCACTGTAACAGGACCACACGCTATACTTTGCTTGCGTGCTTCAGCCCAAACGGACGGTGATGACAGGGGGGGTTTTCCTTTACGCTGGCATCACCGGTGTCACAGAGACACCACCCATGTTATTCCTACTTCGCCAAAGAAAACACTAAACAAAATTTGCCAATATTGCTTGTGCATCATTAGTAATTTATTAAATGTTCCCTTAACTGCAAGTCTTTCATGAAAAATGAAGTTTTGTGTGACCACATCAGAATTTGTTAATAAAAGGCTGACCTCTGCTGGATAGATAAGATACTGAATCTCTCTGCTACCTTCAAACTGAACTCTGAAGACTTTTGGTGAAAACTATATTTACTACTTTCTAAAACAATATGATGTGTCAGTAAATGGTCATTATGGTGTTATTTTCCTGAATTTCATATTTAAATCAGTCAAAAAAAGGTTAGACAAATTTTAAATAGTCGTTTTGGAGGCATTTGAAACACTGCTAAAACACAGACGGATGTTTTCATACCTCACTGTTTATCTTCTGCCCTCTTCTTCTGTTTTGCCACAGGGAATGTTTTCAGACCTAGGAAGTCACACGCAGGGCAGACTACCACACAGCAAGAGAGCATAGACAGGTCAGACCAACCAAATACCAAGAATCTTTGTCTGTCAGCAGCTGTCTGGAAACCTCTTCCTGCGTTCAGAGAGCGCAAGAATGGAAATTGAAGTTCGTTTTTGATGTTTTTCTCAGGTCAATTTCACTCTTTCCTTCCGAACGATCTTAATCGTTCGGAAGGAAAGAGAGAGGGAATTGCAATACTTGAAGATAATAACTGTAATGATAGGAGATGATGGTAGGGGGCACTATGTGTTGTGTCAGGGTCTCAGTTGTAGTCCTGGAGGCTTTGGAGCGCTGAGAGAGTCAGGCTTGCAGTGAGAACAAGCAGCTGCTGCCTGCTGAAGGGCCCTGCCACTGACCCTATTCATCCCAACAGCAGGTGTCACATCAAGTCCCCGCCTCACCCTCACGCACACACATTCACACATGGGCTCCACACGCACACACACACATATACAGCCATGCGCAAAATCACAGAGCCTCGTGCACGTAGATGCACACACTTACACACAGATGAGTGTGTGTGAGTGAGTGAGGGGGGACCTGGAACTACTTACAGAGAACAAAGAGGGAAATCAGGAAAAAATGCAGCCTCTTCGAATAAATCTCACCACAATGCTGAGAAAAATCCCCAACCTCACCCCCAGAAACGCAAGAAAAACCTGGTTTCTCTCTTTCAAAGCAGTCAAAAGTGTCTTACAAAAGCAGAAATAGAAAACATTTTAGATAAAAGGAACCAGGCCCCTTTCTGAAAAGGACCTCACACCAAGTTGTGTGTAATTCCTACCAGAAACTGGTTTATTTACCAAAAAATAATAAGACTTAATGCCAAAGCACTTAGGCTACAAATAAAGGACAACAAGTGGTGGGTACACTGAAGGGGGCGAGGGAGAAAAAGAAGCACGACGCCGGGGTGGAAATTTTCCCTTTTCTTGTGCTTGTTATTTTCTGGTCCTCTGTTTACATGACACACCAGATTTCGCATGGAGGAGTAGCTACGGGAACAGTGGCGCTAGAGCAGTGCAGAATGGCCTCCGCAAAATAAAAGAAAACAATAAACATGTCAGAGGAATTTGGACATCTGCAGTGACACAAGCTCTCACACCGAGGCCATGGCAATTTCACAAATCAAAGCGTTGCTCCTCGGCTTTCTTTATATAAAGCAAAATCAACATTTATCCTGAGAAAGTGAGCAATGATGCTGACAAGTGCATAGAGCCAATGACAATACAATAGCAAAGATGCTAGGAACAACCATGCCACCCACGTTGCTGAAAGACCATGCTTTCAAACACCACCACTGAACTGTAAAACCACTAAAACCCCTGTCTTGCCCGTACTGTCCTTTTCACTTTAGCTTGAAATAAGCCAGTCTTTTCTCCCTGAGCTCCATCAGAGGAGGCTTTTCCACGGCTAATTCTGGTATTATGTTCCTATTGGAGCCACATCTCCTCTGACACACAGTCACTATGAAGAGGAACACAGTGCAGTGTTTCCATGAATGGATTAAAATTATAAATGCTGACCAATCCCACTCGAGGGGAATGAGCCAAAGCTTGAACTCTTGGCGTAAAATTATAAATCTTGTTAGGGAGCCATTTTCTCTTGCTTGCCTCTGCCTACAAAATGTGCAGCAGAGTAGAGAGTGTGACAGCTCACTGCCTACAGCAATCTTCCAAGATTTCTTTTATACACTGTTGAACTGAACTAAAATGAGCTGAACTAAATAAAGCTGATCTTATTGGTTCTGTTGCCGCATCACTCCCGGTATTCATGAATCTGCACCGAAAAGGACAAAAAGAAACGAACTGGGCTCATTTAGAAATGAAAATAGAATCACATCGCAGCAGCTTAACTAACCCACTGTACCCAATTTTGCCACGGGGATAATTAAAGCTTCCTGTTATCTTAAACCCAGCAGTGTCCCCTCAGTCACTTTTAAATCACATTATGTGGGGTAAATACATGTGAGTCACTCTCTTGTGTGACCCCAGGAAAAAAAAGCCCATGTGCACCCGCGCTTTGTAATTTCCATTCATACTAATACAGTCCTGATGAATGTTTTGCTATGTGGTGGGTAGTGTGTGTGTGTGTGTGTGTGTGTGTGTGTGTGTGTGTTGTGAGGCTAAAGGAAAACCTGATGTGGAAATATCCATAAGACCTCAAACGTCTTAAAACGTTAACTCCCAGACACCCTTGTTCAGGCACGCACACACCCACACACACACTTTCATTCAAATGGATTGAGCTGCAGTGTATCAGTGACCTTAATTCATGTTTTCAAATCCACATGATGACTTTGAACTCTGTTCGAACAGTAATAAGTTGACCTCTTTTAGTCTCCTTTCTTCTGCCTGCTCCTATCCTCTCCACAAGGTACGTAAAACAACTGGAACAGCCGCATCATAACATGAAAGCGAAGACTTGACCTGACCGGAATTCACTGTGCCTAAATCATTCTTAATATGAGAGCCGAGCAGCCTTGTTCGGGGGATTATCCTCGATGAAACAGGAAAGATTTCCAGCTAATCTATATAGGAATGCCCACTCTAGAGAAGGTGAAGGGATGTGGCCGGGACCAAAGGTTTCTCTTGGAAGCCAGCACACTTCGTTATTCTTTTGCGCCGCAATTAGATCACAACTGCTGAGAAAGGCAAGATATTTCTGTTCATTTACAACATGCGTTTCTTCCAAAGTACAGAAAGAAGAGTTTGCTAGCGATGAAACGATTAATCAATTTGAATTATCGATTACCAAACATTTCCTGGTTCTAGCATCTTAAAAGTGATCATTTGTGTCTTTTCTCTGTTATATATCATTGTAAACAGAATATTTGAATTCTATTTTGGGCTGTCGGTTGGACAAAACAAACAATATGAAGATATTACAGTGGGCTCTGGGAAAATGTAAATCAATATGTGCACTTATGTGATATCTTGGTCCAGTGCACAAAACCTGGGCACAACATCAGGACTGTTTGACACTTTTTGGAGCAATTTCACTATTTTGGCTGGGGAGTTTTTGGAGGTATGTTCACTTTTTTGTTCACTTGGTATACCAGGCAAAAGACACCACTGCCCACTTTCATTAGCACAAGGAGAAACATTAGGGAGAAAAAGAGCAGAGAAGGAATCAATCACACAAATATTAAAGCCGCACCCGTCAATATTTTTATATTAACAATGGATCAGTTACTACATCAGTGACTAACAGGTGAACATAATGGAGCATTTAGCAGCTAAGGAGCCAGCCCTCAGGAGTTGATGGAGACCAAAACAGAGCTAAAAGGAGAGTGAATATTTGACTTACATTCATCAGATGAGCAGAGACATGACTCTAAATGAATGCTAATGTCGCTCTGCGTCCGCTGGATGTGTAAATAAACATGTTTCCCATAACTTTTATAGGTCAATATCATATTTACAGCTTGTTCTGCTACCCCCAAGTGGATAGAAAGTCAATATTTTTTTCAGTCAACAAGGGAAAAGGACAAAAGTGATGCATTTTGAAATGATGTTAAGTAACTTAATTCAAATGTTTTGGAGAGGGCAACTTTTAGAGTTATGGGCAGGGGTTGGAGGGCTGGGGTCTATAGGAGTTTGAAAGAGAGCATGTGCCTGAATGCATGTGTGCATATATGTAAAGTGTGTGAGGAAAGTTCTGGCAAGGAGAGGGATGGGCACAGTTTTAATTAGTGCCATACTAGAAGCTGGAACAGTGGAATCGTTGTGGAAAAGGCCACAACAGCTGCAGTGGCTGTTTCCTGGCTATTTAACAGAGCTCTCACTCCCACCATGCACCCTCCCACCTATCCCTGTTTCTCTCTCTTTTCTCTTCCACTCCTGTGCTAGTTCAGGTGTCTGGGGCAGCTAAGGAAGCACTGGGTGGCACCCACCCAGACTCGCCATGCTGGCAGCGGCCACTATGTTGAGGAATGTATGAGAGGGTTGCTGGCAAGCTCACTGCTTGGCAGGTTGTCCTGCAGGGGAATCACTCAGTGGGAGCAGACTGCAGCCAATTCCCTGTCAGTGGCCGGTGATCTCACAAGGGCAGTAGTCGGGGAACATAGACATAGACACAGAGACGGACTGTAGTCATGCTGTGTAATACCTTCCCATTCACTCTGCCTAGCCGCCGCCCCACCCTGCCCATGGGGACACACACTAAATTTTCAGAGTGGAACTGAGAAATGAAAACAGCGTGTTCCGCTAAAAACTTCAATGGGTGGAAATTGTTTCATTACTGTAGTGCTCAAATTGCATGTTCATGTACTTGATTTGATGTCCAACTTAACTGTTCTGACAGCGCAGAGCCCAGTCATGGCACAAGATGATTTGATGTTTACACTATCTAGACACAAACCTATTTTGCAATTTAGTTAATTGCTGGCCCATCTTTCATCTGACACTGCAAAGGAACAGTGTGTTGCTCAAGAAGCTTCCCCATTTCCCGCTCCATTTCTATACCCACACAAGCCAGGCCAAACCGAACCTCAGTTTCCACTTAAGCTAAACTTGAGGAGGAACCGACAACCCCAAAACCTCACCTCAACCTGACCGCACTGCAGCCGCTGCTGGCAGTCTTTTGCATTGCTGCTGAGATGTTATGAACCATTGGTTGAGTTATTGTTTTACTTTAGGCTTTACTCCGTCTATTTTGGCACCACAGAAATCAACACTGACCTCCATGTTAGCTTCATGAATTACTGGCAAAACATTTCAGTTTTAAACATGTTCTCAAAAAAATGTAGTCTATTTTGACGGAAAAGTTTAAATAATTTGACATGAAATGTTTCTTGAAGCCGGAGTGAGAGTCTGATTTTCCATCCAAATGTACCAGTGTTTAGCTGTGAGTCAGGTGCTGCCAAGGGACTCTCAAAGGCTCCTTTGATTTAACTTTTTGGAGGATGGTCACTTTTTATAGTGCAACACTGACATCTTATGGACAACTAGAAGACATGCACACAAAAAGGAATGGTCTAAAAAAGTGGAAAAGATGCAGGGCAGTTTGTGTCAAAGGTTTGTACCCAGACATCAGTGGAATTGGCCTACATTCATTCACAAATACATTAAAGGAAATGCTCATCACTGCACATACTTCTACTCTACTCTCATTAGACTTTTACTCTTCAGTGAAATACCTGGAAAGATGAAAACTACCGTACATCAACACCGCACCAACAAGGCAAACATCCAACTGAGAAATGCGCATATTTACACAGTAACAAGTACAGTATGCCAAAAATAAGGACATTAAAACTGTTTCTTTTGTGCTATAGATACAAAAAGGGATCAGAGGTGGTAGTAGAGGTAGTAGTGTTAGTAGATATATATAAAACAAGGTTCTTTTTTATTCTGTCAAGAGTAACTGAAAGTAAGACATGTTGGATGACTTCCTGATTCTCTTTGGATGAAGGAGCTGGAAAAAAATAATTCCTTCCCTAGAATTTAAAATAGTCTCTTCTGGACCAAGGTTTTCTCATCACAAATGACTCTTTGACACAGATTCTAAAAGAGGTATTCACATGTTGACCAGCAAAACATGGTTAATCACCGTCAATTCCACATTTAGTCTACATACGGTAATTGTCCAAAAGTTTTAAGCACACACGTTTAGATTCTCATCCATCCTGCAATACTATCTGAGAGACATCTGATCGGTCCCAAATTCATTCTGCAGCGTGACAATGACCCCAAACATACAGCCAGAGTTGTAAAGAACTATCTTCACCTACAAGAAGAACATGGAGTCCTGCAACAAATGGTTTGGCCCCCACAGAGCCCTGATCTCAGCCTCATCGAGTCAGTCTGGGATTACATGATGAGACAGAAGCAACTGTGGCAGGATCTCCAAAATGCTTCGAACAACATTTGCCAAGTATCTTGAGAAGCCAAACCGAGGAGAATTGGTGCTGTTTTAAAGGCCAAGCGTGGTTACACCGAATATTGATTTGATTCTTTTTTTTTTTGTTTTCCCTCACTTTGTATGAAAGTGCCCAAAACGTTTGCACAGTACTGTACATGATTCATTCACTATTATTATCTTCTCATCTTTTTTTCTTCAAAACTGGCAGTTTTCAACAACTATTGTTGGTGCTTGCAGCAGTGTGGTCCACCAGTCATGCTTTCATCATATAAACCCCTGTCATCCTTCAAACATGTGACATTAATCACTGCATTTAAAAGCCATGGAGATTCTTTAGGCGATTGATGCAGGGATTTCTTGTCAGTAAGCAAATCATTGCACATATGGCCTTTTCTTCTGACTGTCATCAAATTTTTTTCACAGACTGAAAACACTCAAGAAGAAAAGAAAACACAAAATGTTTGTTTGATTTGACCACATGTACACCCGGGATTCTTCAGAGGAAAAATAGGATTTCTATTTGAATCAGCAGTTTATAAATTTGAGTGTATATCAGGTTACAAATATTACATAAGCTGCTTTTTGTGTTACCAGGGGAGTGTGTCTGCCATCCCTGGTAACACAAACAGCTCGGTATGTAGTGTCTGAACACTGTTACTGTTCCTTAACTTATGTTACAGGCATTAAATCCTGATAATCAGCATTGGAAGCATCTCTTTACCTTATCTTACCTTGTAGAATAGTTGCTGCCACAATTTCATTTAGAAAATTTACAAACACATTTGATATTTTGTTGCACATGGAATCTGTTATTTTTTAGTCATTTACAGAGACCCATTCATGCAGAAGTCATTATTTTGACAGTGGCTAGAACCTCCAGATTTTCCTTTCTGTTTCTCATTATATTTGTTTATAATGTGCTGCAGCGCTTTATTTGTGCTGTTAGCTCTGGTGTGTGTGTTTGTTAACTCTCTCTTACAGAGATGCTGGTGTGTCTGTTAAATATATATAAGATTTTAGATATATCCATAAAGGTTTTAAAGAAGAATGTAAAATATTTCCTTGTGTGAAATATCCCTCCCTTACAGATATATCATAGAGGTTCAGGATGACCTGAGTGTCCTGGACTTACCTGTCCGACTTCATCTGCTGCATCTACAGATTTCCCAGCATATATGGAGTGGTCATAATGCCTTTCAGTGTCAGGGATAGTACTGTACTGTCGCATCTATCTATTGATTGTTTTTCTGTGTAAGTGATATGGCCAATGACCCTTTGAAATAAGACGCTTTGTATTCTAAAAGATAGAAACCCTCATCGACCTCACTAAATCATCACTGACCTGCTTGTTTTCCAAAATAGAGCTTGACCGATACTAGATTTTTTTAAGGCTAATATTCATATTTGAGGGTTTAAAAAGGTAAACATTATGTGTCTACATAAATAAACATTCATGATAAGGATCCTTTAAATTTGGTTATTAACGGATTATGAATGAAAAATGTGCTCAGCTGCACTTTTTTTTTTTAAGTTAGTTTTCCCTAGTGGACAAACAATTTATTGGAGACACTGTTTCTAAATTACTGCCAACATATCTTTGGCATTTCTGTACTTTTTCTTGAGCCCACATATACTGATATATGTGTGATATGGTCAAATCTGCCAATAATATTGGCCATGCTGACATATCAGTCAGGCCGACTCCCAAATTTATAATCGTTTGTGATACTTAAAATGTATAGGTGGACAGTGATAAGTGTCAGTTAGTTGTGTTGTGTATGAAACAGAAACTTGTCAGGTCTTATTAGGTAGATCACCTCTGATTTAATCTGGAATATATAACTCAGTTTAAAAAAAGAACATTTTACTCTGTTTTTAATGTTAAACCTAAACATGGTTGTGACAAAGTCTAAGAGGTTGAAGACAGAGAGTGTACGTGTCATAAAGTTACTGTAGGGAAAAAATGTGACTACAACTCATAGGTTTCTCCAGACTGTAGTGTCTCAATGTGGGGTCACCGGTTTTGTAAGCATGTGATAAAAAATGTGGTTAATATGTAAAATATTCCTTTATTAGCACACAAAAAGTGGTGTGTCCAAAACAGCACAAATAGAACCCAGTTCTGCTGTTTTTCCTTCACTTCTTAGGCATCAACATCTTCCTGGAAGGCGATGTTCCCACAGAGACTTCGTGGTTAGGGTTAGGGGTTAGGGGTTAGGGTTAGGGTTAGGGTTAGGGGTTAGGGGTTAGGGGGTTAGGGTTAGGGTTAGGGGTTAGGGTTAGGGTTAGGGGTTAGGGGTTAGGGGTTAGGGTTAGGGTTAGGGGTTAGGGTTAGGGTTAGGGGTTAGGGGGTTAGGGTTAGGGAGGTCAAAAGTTGTGACTTCTCCCTGGAGATCAGGGAGGGAGAGATCTCAGATTCTGAGATCATGGTCATGCTTGGAGGGACCGGTAACATGTGTGTGTACATACTGTATGTATTTGGTGTTGAAGTTTGTCATTTATGCTGTAAAGCTTTAGTTGGATTTCCTGCCTGTTTTTAGGGACAGGTAAAACAAAATTGAATCCTGGCAGGATGTCTGAAACCAGATGAAGGAGGTATAATTGCCTGGAGTTTTCCTTTTTAACTCTGCCTTTTGTGCTGAGTGATGCCTTTGGCAGTTTAACTGTGACTTTTTAAAAAGAAATACAATTTCATCATTTTTATATTAAAACCCAGGAGAGGCGCAGTTTCATAACTTCAGCTACAAACCCCAGAGAATCAGATACAAATTCAAAGTAGGTTTTCAGCCAGACGGGTTGAAACTTAAATCAGTTTTCTCAACACATGAGAACAAATATTTTACCATTAATTAAATTTCCCATCCTTCACCTTTACCCAAAGGCTTTTTTGTGCATTCCTGTGTATGTGTGTATGATGGCTGTGGGTCCAAAACCTCTCAGGTGGTGAACTGCAGAGGGCAGCCTTGGCTTTGTGTTTAGGTAAACCTGCTGATATCTGATAAAAGAGCCCACTGCCTTCAGGGTCATCAAATGTAAATGAGAGCGTTGCTCTCAATTGGGTTCCCCTGAGTAAATAAAGGTAAATAAATAAATAAAATCAAATGTTAAACAGATGGGACAACCTCTGTGAGCGGATTAAGATGATGATGAAAAAAACCTCAAGCACATTATTGTTTTTTCATACATTCATCTCCTGTGCCAAGAAGACTGCCTTTGTAGTGGAACACAGTTTCATTATGGCCGCCTATCTGGGAGATCTTGTCATTGTGTTTGATGGTATTGAGTTACATGTAACCAGCAGGAAAACACTTATGGGCCATTTGGCATATTTAAATTCATATTTTACTGCACAACATTACCATTAACATTTCCACTCCTACTTTGACTTTGACAGTATTTCAGTCTTTTTGCCCCCACTTGTGAGATTTGGGAAAATAAAACAGATGAAAAACTATATTGGGAGATTGAGATCTATGATACTGAAAAGGTTTTAGCTTTTTGACCAAATCTTTTACTGACCACTTTCTACCACTAGGTGGTGTTCAGAATCTACTTTTAGATCAGCTGCTCTTTTCTGTCAGTGGACAATTTTTGTCTGTTGATTTATGTTGAATTATTGTTGAAAGACTTGCATGAATAGTATTTAAGCCTTTGGTTGAAGCAATCAACAACATTATCTGACAGCTAAGGGATGTTTAAAGGATTTTGTGTGGAAAAATGAATCACATTTTGTTCATAAAAAAGATGATCAAAATGCATGTCTGCTTCAGAATTGTACTCAAGTTGACATCTCTCATTTTCTAGAATATCAGGAATCTCAAGATGTGATGTGATGTGTGACATGATGTGATTTTTGTTGTTTTATCACATGGCTTAGTTTCCGGTATTATTGTAACTGATGTTATGTGCATCCTTGGAATTGTATATGTCAAATATAAATAACAAATAATAATATACATCATGGTTTTTTTAATTTTAGAAAAAATATGATTTGATTTGTACACAAGGAAATTCACATATAAAAAAACACTTGTACCTACATATACTCAGCTATACATGAATTCAAAGTAAATAAACACTTCTGCAGAAAATAGTGAGAGGTGGAAGGGCTACTGCAAAATAAAGACAAATATATATAAATATAAAAAATAAATTATTTCTCATTCCAGTTGTCGAACAGTCAGCGCTGTACTTGGGAATTTTTGTTATTTTGCATAATGAGTTTAAGTGTGGCTTAGTGCTCTCATCAAATCACAAAGCTTCTTTTAATACCATAAGACAAACTATTAATATTTATTTTTGTTTTGAAGAAAATTTCATGGCATTTAGCATCCTGCACTCCTGACAAAGTGTGAAAAAAAATCTAATCCTGGGAACTCTTGTGGATTCGTGAGGAGCAGGTTTTAGGAAGGTGTATCAGCCGGCAGCAAACTGAGCAGCCGACTGTTGCTCTGATGTCCTAAAGGAAGGACTGTTGTAAATGCCCATGATCAATGGGTCTCCCCCCAAGGGCAGAGTCTTTAAACTGAGGATGGAGGGGTGGGGGTGGGCGAGAGGAGAGGGCTGGTGCACTTAGCCGGCTGAAAGCAACACATGACACCACGCTCACACATGAGCAAAGCCTCAGTTTGTTTACTCAGGAATGAACTGAATGAGAGTTGAGAGCAGAGATTATCTAATAAGGTTGGGCAGTTAAGTGAGCTGGTCCTGTCAATGTCTGATCCTGTTAAAGTCCCTATAAAATTTATCAACCCTCCCCGTCCCCATTTAACACACACACACACACACGTCCTGATCACGTGACAAAAGCAACCGGGGATCAATTAAAGATTGGTGACATCATCACAGTGTCTGGGTACAGTTTCTGTCCCCGATTCCCCAAATGAGGAGGGAATTCCCATGTTGGCCGTATGTAGCCTATGCTTCACTTCATTTACTGCTCATTCACCTGCTGTAGTTTGAGTTTTAGGTAAGAAAATTGCAGCAATGTTTATGTCATAGTGTATCATGATACTGGAGAAGACCAAAGGCCTGCTCACCACCCTTTGAGTTAGAGAACCTAAACGTCCTATTCTTATGTATTTATATGTACTAAAACATTTCACCCATCTCCTTTCTGTTAATAAAGATACAGAATAACAGCTGTTCTCCTTTTAATTTAACATATTCATATTATATATTCATCCTGAGGGGAACATGGATATCTGAACCAAATTGCACAGCATCCAATTGTCAAGACATGTCACTAGAAACTAAACATGTCAGCCTCATGATGGTGCTAGAGGAAAAGTCAGGAGATCATCAAAGTCATTAGGATTTATCGTCTAAGGATCATTAATGTCTGTCCAAAATTTCACAGCAATCCAGACAATAGATATTTTAGTCAGACAGACCAGCACTGCCATAGAACCACGCCAGCAGTGTGAAAACAGATATATAAGCAAACAAGTACAAGAAAAAAAACATTTTCTTCTTTGTGTTGTTTAGGGTTATATTCTGCTCGAAAGAGTTAACCTTACACATGTAAGATTAGGCATCCAAAACCTTTGTCCAGAGACCTTTAATAAATGAAATAAAATTGCTCTTCTGTGTTCTGCATTTTATACAAAGATGTTGAATGCTGGCATTAAATCAATTTGACAGAGTTGGAGTTATATACAATCTCTTTATCCATTTACAGCTCCTCTCCTTACTGTGACATTTGCCCTCAAATGTCCTTGCGGTTTACCCACCGGCATAATCATTTTTGCTGCAAACAATCAGTCATCAGCTTTGTTTGAGGAGCGGTCTATTTTTGCCCTGCAGATCTGTCTTTGGAGGCCAAACCAGGAAGAGGTGATGTCATGATGGCTATCACTTACAATGCTCCAGCCAGCTGCAGATGTACAGACCCCCCCCCTCTCTCTCTCCTGAGGTATGACCTCAGCCATGGGTGTACAGAGGGAACATCTGCTTGATGATCTGGTCAGCAGGATGCAGATTTGATCTGACGCAAGACATTACACTGGAGAGGCATTTCTTATATGATTTAGAGGAGCATATTTGTGATTAGACTTCATCTAGCTATGATCGCTGTCTTGAAATAGGTCAGAAACAAGGAGAGCAGTTAAAGGATATGCATTTGTCTCATCAATCAGATCCTCCCGCTCTCTCTCTCTATCTCTCGAGTGCTGGGGCCCCAAAAACCTGTGTAACTCTAACAACTGTGTCTGGGAAGATCAGGACTATTTGCCTTTGAAATCTGTATTAAACCAGCAAATACAGCCAAAGACATGACCTTTGCAGATATCATGGCTGACATTTGGCAAGACCATGAAGGTTTTACTGTTACACAGAGAAACGGACAACATGGAAATGCCTTTGGCAAGAAGATCCAGCAAAATATTTTATATACTGCTCGAAAGCCTGACCCTGACATTTTTCAACAGTGTGTTAGATGATTCAGTATCTGCTCACTCCAAGGATGATCCAGTCTACTGTGCAGAGGGGCGACAGCATATTCTTCAGACATTTTCAATGTAGTTCATCGATGCTTAACTGACATCAAAGCAATTTTCTCTTATAGACCCAAATCTGAGGAAACAAATCAAATATTTGAAATATCTGAGTGAACATTGTTTTATCTCATTCCCCAACTTACAAACTTCTGAACTGTCCATGCATTGATTTAACCTTCCATTAATAATCCATGTAATATCTTTCCACTATGCTGAGTCGCCAACAATTTGACGCTTAATATGTTCAAAAACTGAGATGTATCTTCTTTCACTGTGTTTGTTTGCTCATTGTTTTTATGAAACACTGACCTTTTGGTAGTCCTTTAAAACCTTTAGCACGGGCTGGTAGATCATCCTTAGAAGCATTTACATAATATTGAGAGCTTTGCATACTGATATGTGTCAATGTTCAATCTTAACAGTAGAGGCCTGTGTTTTCATCAGTCTGACTGATGCAATGGAGCAATCATCTGGCACATCAGGTATTTATTAGCTATTCTTTTCTGACATTACACATGCTCCTGATGATGGTTTTAAAGTCAAACCAGTCTCTGTCCTTTTTGGAGTAACTCTGCTTATATTAATGGCTCTGTGGTGGCTCTGTTGCATCTAGCCTGAGACCTTTGAATTTGCTTTTATTAGCATGACGATAATAAAGTATATTATTGCCAAAGCATGTTGTGCACGGCTTACAATGCAAGTATGATAATTCAGATGTCTTTCTTGTATCTTTTACTGTCTGATGAAGGCAAAAAGTGACAAAAAGTTGTCTTTAAGAACTGTAACAAAATTGCTTCGCAGGTAACAGCAAGCCTTTGCTGAGCAGCTGAGCTCAGAGGGATCTTCAAAGGTATAACATGTCAAGCACAGATTCATTCATCAAAGAAACACGCCCAGGACTGGTCGCCAATCCTTCACAGGGCTAAGGAAGAATACCTGTGGGCAAGTTAGAGTGTCATAACTCATTTGACTTACATGTCTTTGCAAGAGGAGAGGACATTCACACAAACACAGATAATACCATTGAATTGTATTAGCGGGACAAAAAGACACTTCTTCTCAGCTTCTGAGAGTGCACCTGTATAGTGAAGGACAGCTGACCGAGATACAGGTGCATTGCCATGTGTCCACTCTGAACAAGCGTCAGCAGTTGGTTGAAGTTCAACATGTCACCACCCCCTGGTGCAAAATGCGCCACGACTGCTTTGACTGACAGCTGTGCTATCTAGGGTTAACTGACCCATCTAACAAGTGACTGTGACAGCTGCTGTTAGACACCCCCACACACACACACACACACACTTGAACACTTCTTCGCAATAAACCAAGCAAGGGTAGCTGGGCAGACCACCCTCCATAGCAAGCCCTGGGAATCTCTTTGCTGGGGATGAGGAGACTGTGTGTGTGAGGATGTAGGGGTGTAATAAGAGGGGGAGGGGGGGGTTGTAGACGTAGCCCTCAAGGGAGTCTCATTTTACACAGTGGGTTTAGATTAGAAATACAGCATTGTCTGATGAGAAGGCCAGTGATCAAACCTCCAAAAGACCTGTGAGAACAATCAATCAGGTCAGATACAATGAGAGAAAGTATCTGATAAGGTGAATGTTTCACTTATCAATGAACCTCACTGCATGTAAATGATCATATCTTGACCTTAAAATGGCAAAGCTGTGCGCTAGTAGGACTTACTGTTGTGTCACCCTCTGATTGGTGCATCCTCTGTCTCTGTGCGATGAAGGTAGAGGAGGTAAATCGAGAGCCCCTGGAGACAGCATTCAAATATTACCACCCCAGACATTATTTCTAGAAGGACTTGCAAAAAGCCGCGCCAAACGAACCACCCGTTTGAAATGTGAGCTGGCCTGATGCACTGCTGCCATACCTCACATTGCTGCAAAAAATTCGACGGGCCTGCCAAGAGCCCTCGGATGGCAAAATGAATCGCATGTGTGAAGGAGTGTCATCTAAACACATGTGTCAGTCATCGTTAAGCATTTCAACCCCCGTGCTAATTCATGGAGGTCTATGGAGTTAATGTTGTAATCAATCCTAACCCATGAGTCCACTCTTCCTGCGTCTGGCTAGAGACAGGCAGCGCTCCAAGGTTTCTAAATGGCTCCCGCTCCTCATGAACCCTGACCTAATAAAGCCTACTACTATGTGGCTCAAATGTTAATGTCCTGTCTACACATTTTGCAGGCAACATATTGGCCTTGTAGTTCTTGCCCCGTTTTGGGTTGAGGGAGCAGAGAAGTATTTCAAGAGTTGGAGCTCTTCTTTTAGATGAGGCAATTTGCCCTCCATGCCCTCCAGTATAATATCTGCATTAGACAGTAAAACAGGACTTACTGTGAAAGAAATATTGAGGCAACAGGATACAAAATGAAATTTGAGCATGAAGGGTCATTTTTGACCTTTGGAAACAACGTGTAACAAAGTAATCTAAGCTTTTCAGAGCTTTCAACCAAAATGAAAAGTAAATGAATTGTTTTAGCCACAGTATGACCCCTTGCTGCTATTGAATATGTGATTGCAACTGGTTCCAGTCTTTATTCTTTAAACTAAGCTAACCAGCTCCTGACAGTAGCTTCATATTTACACATGAGCGTGGTATCGAACTTCTAACCTCTAAACCTCTGCAAGAAAGTAAATAAGTGTATTTCCCAAATTGTCAAACTATTCCTTTAATATACTGTATGTTTGCACTTTATTTACCTAATATTATCATTGTAATTTTACTACTGCCACACTGTTTAATCTGTATGTTGTCCATCCTGAAAGAAGGATCCCTCCTCTGTTGCTTTTCTTCCTTTTTCTCCCCGTTGAGGGTTTTATTGTGGAGTTTCTCCTTATCCAAATCAAGGGTCTAATGATAGATGGGGGGGGGGGGTCAGATATTGTACAGATTGTAAAGCCCTCTAAGGCAAACATGTCATTTGTCATTTTGGTTCTATTTACGTAAATAAAAAGAAAAGAAAAGAAATCAGTTGCTGATTTGGGTTTATGATTAAAAGGAAAATGGTGGCACATTAGAAGCTGATTAATGGTACATTGCTCTGTTGTTATGAACCATGCTGATGATAATTCAATCATGGCAAATGCTGACTAGACTCAATTAGAGTGGATTAATAGTGTAAAGGTCCGATTAGGTTTGAATTTAACCTTACTTTCTTCACAATCTTTTTCCTACAATTTTTTTTTTTGTTTTTTATTGTTACCACAGTGCCAGTGACCATTTATGATCTCTTGCAGGTGTGAATCCCATGAAAACTTCCAGTTGTGTACGTTGGAGTGTCCTTGATGCCCCAAAGTTTGGATAAATGGATGAAAAGCTAAAGTCTGCTACATTCTTGTGATTGTCATATCATTATTATTATTCATATTCATGCAACCAGGTGCAGAGTGTATCATTCTATGCAATGAAAAAGGAAATACCATTTCTGTGGTGCACTTTTCTGAGATCCTGAGAGTCATGATAACTTCCTCTGCTCCACTGTTAGTTAATGCTATACCTCAGACACTCATGAAGTGACATGTTCATACACAAGTGAGAGTGTCAGACAGCAGAGAGATGGGAAGGAGCTGACCCCTCTGTTGGCCTTTTCTCTTCTCCATCGGTGGTTGATGTCCCACTGTGTGATGGCTCAACAATGGGGATTGTCATCTAGTTGCGTCCACATTGAGTTCTTACTACTACAGAACAAGGCCGATGTAAGTATAGGAAATAACAGCCACTTCTCTGTGTCTGTTCTGTGTATTGATGAGCACATTATTTGTGTTTGCCAGTTATATTTCACTTTACCAGGAAAGCAATATTAATTTTAGTGTGAATCATCGAAGTGGGATATAACCATTACAAATCCATCAAATAATTTGTGTGATGTAAAATTGAATTCACTTCCTGTTAGACGTTTCAGAAATGCAAGTATTTGTGCCTGTCTTATGTGGCTGCGTAATCAAATTTCAAGCAAATCTTTGAGCATCTGTGTGGCCTTGATGCTACCTCTTCCAGTGGTTCCCAAATCAGGGTCTATGAGACAGTGGGGGTTGGCGGGATCCACAGCAAAATGGGAAATAGTTTAATGAGGCTTTTATTACACTTCATACAGGAAAATGCAAGAACATAAGGATGACTGTTTGTAGCCTTTACGGTTTATGGCAACAGTGCAGTATTTTACACAAGATAGTTCTTTTAAGCAAAATATCCATTACAGAAAACAGTGGTGGAGGATATATTCAGATCCTTTAATTAAGTAAAAATAGCAATACCACTGTGTAAAAATACCCTGTTACAAATACAAGTCTTTCATTCACCATTTTACTGAGAGTATGGAAGTATCAACAGCAAAAATATAGTTAAGTATCAGAAGTAATTTTGCAAGATGGCTTCTTTCAGTGTTATATGTATTATTATATAACTGGATTATCGTCACTGATGCATTAATATGGATGCAGCATTTTACTGTTGCAGCTGGTCAAAGTGGAATAAATAAATCACTTTACGGCTGGGTAGTTGAAGATACAACAATGCATCATATTCTATATGCTGATCATATATTTTGTATGTAAAATCTTGGTGTGCAAAGTTACTAGAGAAGCTGTAAAATAAATATAGTTGAGTAAAAAGTTAAATATTTCCCTCTGAAATGTAGTGGTGTATAAAGCAGTAAAGCTGGGCCTTAGCTACCATTGAGGACACAGACATCACGTCTTTGGTAATATTTTTAGAATTTAGGGGGTTTTAATCAATTTAGGGGTTTACACTCTGCAGTTGCAATTGGGGTTTTTGGGGGAGTTATTTAGTTTTTAGGTGAAAAACGAAATAAATTGAAACAAATGAAAAGGGCTTTAGTATCAATTACATAGCCTACATGGCAGTGTAGATAAGGTTTTAAATAACATTTATAATGTAGAGAAATACAAATTACAGTAGCAAACAGTTCAAAGATTTTTTTTTTTTTTAAATACTGCAAAAAATTTACAAAGTTTAGTTGGTGCAGATGAAACTTTCCTTGGTGGGTAGGGTAAGTCCTAGGGGAAATAAAACTCTTGACTTCAGCATTTCTAAAATCCTGGGTGAAGTGAAAATACTCAAGTTAAGTACTCTAAATTGTACCTGAGTACTTGAATAAATCCTTTTCACTTTTCACCAATAATAGAAAATAGCCTACAGTTACAGTTTCACAATGTGCAGTACAGTTTGCTAATGTTGAAACCAGTGGGTGCTGCTAGGATATCAGTAAAACTATCTTTATTAGTAATGAAGATAATATTACAGGTTTAATAGACTGAGATATTATGAGATAAAACTGTCATGAAGCCTGATAGAGTCTGTATAAACTCAGTAGCCTCTTCTCTATGGCACGAGGTCTACAAATGGTTGTGGCCTAATGAATGTGTGTGTTAGTGTGAATCCTTATTATGAAAAAGTTTGGGGAGCCTTCCTTCTATTCCTACTCATCATCATCATTATCATCATCAACAACAACATCATCATCATCACCGCCCCTCCCTCCTCCTCCTCGCACTGTTTTTTTTTTTTTTTTCACGTGCAGCTCGCTCCCGCCTCACTCAGACATTCTGTCGCCAGCGCCGTGACGTCACCCGCGCCGGGAGCCTCCTCCGCTCTGAACGGTTTCCCTCCGCGTGTCCTCAGGATAATCTAGTCCCCCTCACCGCGGCAACCCTGAACTTGACTAATGAACTTGCAAAATGCTGCAAAAAAAGATTTATTGTGTTTTCTATCTCGCCAGCAGAGATTTTTAACAACATTTCTGTGAATTGATCCAGTGTGTCTTTGTCAATGCAATTACAGTTTGACTGAGCAAATTTCTATAATATTCACCATGAGGATTTAATGCCTGTCATGCTCAATATGAGTACGTTATTGTACTTACAGGCCCTATGGTATTTTAACTTGCATAATATTTTGTGGAGAAATCTATTTTCACCTTTAAAACTTTTCAATTGTGGTTATCATTCTTGTGATCTCCTTTTTGCAAAAGGGAATTCACCTCTTCACTTCTGTTTTGATTAGATAAAATATAACTTCCCCATTGCGTCACAAAGTAGCCTATTTTGAATTCCTCTTAAATGTGCCTTACAATATTTCTCATGCACATTGGTGGTCTGATTTAGCTCACTTCTGAGGAAATGACACTTTGTGTCCTCTGCTGCAGCCCTGCCTGAGGGCTATTTTCATGCATTAGCATGCAATATTAATGAGACGGTTTGAAGAACTGTCAAAGTTTCACTCTTGACATTGCACAATTATGCCCTTATACCCACCAGAGGAAACAGTGTACATCAGGTCTGAGCTGGTTGTGTAGGTGTATTATTGTCTTGAGGTGGGAATTTGGGATGATGGCATGTGTAAGCATGCTCTTGTGCTTATCCTGCTCTTTGACACTTTTGTTCCCCTGACAACATAAATAGTGCTTATCACATCACAATCAAAGCAAATGTGGAACTGAGAGGCAGGCTTAACACAGTGTGGTTCAGAAGTTCATGATCAGATAAAACTGACTTGCCTGTCAAAACTTCTGCAAGAAGTGTTTTAAGAACGAATGAATATTTCTACAGGGTTCATGTACAGTAGCATGAAGTTACTTTATAGCCTGTGTTTGGAAAGGATAGTCTAGTAATCAAGGTTTTCTCTTATTAACCCCCATTTAAGATTATTTTTGATGATACAGGGAGATTACCAGGGTAAAAGGAGTGAAACATCTGATCAAAAAGGTCCTTAAGATTATCTCAATATACAGTAATACAGACAAAAAAAGCAACATCTAAAAACTGTCCCACATTTGCTGGTATGTTCTGGGAGCCTCATGTTGAGAAAGATCCCCCTTCTGCATTCTTTCTCTCTAAAATGCATCAACCAGACAACATTTCACCCCCTTCAACAGGCAACAATCTCTGACATCTGAAAAGAAACTCTCAGCTGGTGTGGACCTCTTCTATTTTAGCGAGAAAACGGCATTGTTTCGCAGTTACATAATCCATTTCCACACAGTGACTGAAGATGTTGGATGTGTAAAAAGTAGGTCTTGTTATTGTCGGGGGCTGCATCCCGCGGCGTGATACTGGCGCTCAGCGGAGGGTGAGACGGCCCCGCGACTGACTGACGCCAGGCCGAGCAGACCCAAGACAGGCAGAGAGAGCACACACAGGAGGAGACACAGAAAGAGAGAGCTGCAGTGAAAGAAAAAAGGTACTGTAAACTTTTCAGGTTTTTCGCCCTTTCAACATGCTAAATTAAAAGTTTCTTTATCTGTAATTTCAATCTTTGTAGTGTGCACGCCTTCGTTTGCAGGGAAGTAGATCCCAACGGTTCCCAACTCAACAGTGTGTCAGTTGGCAGTTTCAAACTTTTTTCCTCCCCTCTTTTACTCACAGTATCAGACTGAAATTGCAAATTTAGCCACATTTTAGACACAAGTCTTCTTTATAATTGAATATTTGGGGTGGTTTTTAGAAATAACTATAGTAATGTGCAATAATGTAGGCTATCTTACTGTGTATTACAGAAAAAAACTGCCAGTTTCCATAGTAACATTGTTGAAGTGCTGCATTTATGCGTTAAAAACACCACAAATTTGGCTTAAATCACTCTAAAACAGGTATCAGTACAAGCACTTGTAAGTATAAACTTTATACTTGACATAATGACTTTTCAGCAGGCAATAAAGATTATCCTGCTGTGATTCAACACATGGTATAGGCCTTTTGGGTTTATTAAGCTACAAGATGTGGATTAATGAGTGGTATTTTGGTGTAATAACATTTTTCTTCATAATTGATTAATTGTTTGGTCTTTAAAATGTCAGGAAATTGTGAAAAAGATATCCAGTTTACTATCACATGTTAGCAGCAGATCATATTCATATTTAAGAAGCTGAAACAAGGTAATGCTTGGACCTTACGCTCAAAAATGACTTAAATGATTAATCGATTACCAAAATTTGCAGATTAGTTTCCTGTGCATCCACTAATCGATGAATTGACTAGTTATTTCAGCTCTGCACTAGTTAATTGATCACATTTTGATGTCACTAAATCAGTGGATAGTGTATGTAGTACAGTACACCACACCGGTTACTCACATGCCATCCTTCTACCAAAATGCCATTTTTAACTTTTATTGTCTTCTGGCTGATGCAGACTTAATGCGGCTATTTCAGCTACACCGGTGTGCTTCACATGTGTCCTGTGTGTGGTTTTAGTTATGTCAATGTGTTTATGAATTTGTGTGTGTTCGAGTATGTGAGACAGGGAGAAAGAGAGAGAGAGAGTGAGACCTACAGCAGCTAAGGCTAGATCTCCTGACATTATTGAAGATGACATATCAGATTACCCAAAGGACAGGAATTTGTCCTTGTCCATGATTTACCTCAATTGTTTTATCATCTTGCTTTCTCAGGGTGTGCAGCTTTAAATTCTGTTTGGAAATTAAACAAATGGTTTTTACAGGATTGAAATGGCTGGGTTAGTTTCGGTTCAGGGTGAAGCCTCTTTATTAAATTGTAATGCAGATATGTCAGATGCTTTTATCAGGTTCATACCCTTCTTTATACTTACAAAACACTGCATTTACATGTATTTGCCTTGATTTGTTTGACATGTACATACCTAACATATCAAACATTACAGTGTTATTACTATTTATCTAACTATCTATCTATGATCGAGGCACAGGCAAAAAACTGCTACACTACAAGGTGTAAATATAGGTTAGCTGCATTCCTGTATCCAAAGAGTCAGTCACAACAGTAGTGAGCAACGTCAGTACCCTCCCGTGTGTCTGTATGGCCCGGACAACATACCCTGCCATGTGTCGGGGTGAAGTGTCCACCCTAACACAACACTAACCCAACACTGAGTGCCAAGCATGGTTGAGATAGCTGCTTGAACCCCCATGTGTTTGCTAGTTATGTCTGCAGTCATGTGTGGACCGGTGTGTCTGGGACACAAAGAATCTGATCCCAGTTCAGCCCTTTAAAGTCATCGCTTGTGCCCTAAAGTATAGCGCAATGCTTACCACAATTTGGTGGCAGGAGGTTTTCTGGTGTTTTTTTGTGTCGTGCTTTGAGTAGTCTGACGGCTGGTTTTCACTCACTTGTGCGCAAGTGTCATCTTTACCAGGTCTGTGTGTGGATTGGTGTTTGTGAGTAAAACTGACCCTGATGAGTTTAAGGAGCCTCTCAGGTCAATGCCATGTCTGGTCGCTAAGGGCAGCCCCTCATGTCTGAGAGTGTAGTTATTTCAAGCATTGCTCTTAGGCTGTTGTATATTGACATTTGCTTGCCACTAGGGCTGGGTATTTAACTAAGTACCTTTCTGGCTTTACTGCCTGAAATGTGTCCTTTGTAGAGCCAGAACAGATACATATTCTGGGCTGATATTATTGGTCAATATTAGCTTATTGTATATATACTATCACTGTTAACAAGAAATGCAGTACAGAAATTCCAAACATACGTACGTTTGAGATAGTTTAGAACCAGTGTCGCTATTACAATTTTGTCCACCAGAGAGCACTGACAAGTTAATTTTACTGTAAAACGCCCTTTTTAGTACATTAGGTCAGAATACTATTAAATAATTAATACAAATTTAAGGGATTCTCATGAAAAATTGGCTAAAAGTACAAAAAACTGTCAATTACTAAAAGCTGGCGTTGGATGTCTGGTCTGATTTATAATCATGTTTATGTATTTTCTAAATTTTAGCCTTTTTAATTAAGGCAAAGTGCAACATTCAACATTTGAGAATTTTGGCCTATTTTGTTTAATGAAAAAAAAAGGTTTTGTACAAAAATGTTATTGTTTATACTTTCAATATACAGTAAGTTGTGAAAAAAAGGATTGTTTTGGTATCAGTACTAACACTAATAAAGAAAAATTTCAATGGATAATCAGTCCAAATGCCTGCTCGTTTGTACAGTGGCTGCAAGTTGTATAGACATAACAGAAATTGCGGGGGACATTGAAAATTCTTTTAAAAAGTTGACCATTTGCCAATAATGTTCAAAAATTTGCTAACAACACGTTTTCTTTATTTGCTTCTGTTTTCTGATTTTTGCAGTAATTTGAGCTCTCTGAGCCTCCGTAGGTTTGGATGAACCAAGCATCAATCGTTTGCCTCAAACCATATTGCTACAGATGCTACTCTGAGGGTGCTTTCATACATCAAGTCTCAAAGCTGCAGTGCTATGATTTGTATTTGTGTAAAAGCATATATTGCATCCTCATAGTGTCACTATTTACTCAGTAAAGACCCTTGAAGCCACTTAATTCGAGAAGTGCTCTTTGAAGAGACAAGATATACAGCGTGGGCGTTCTCCATCTCTTTCTCAAAAACACTCACTCTGTCTTAGATCTCTGGCTTTGCCGTCACTCTCACTTTCCTCCTCTCTTTTTCTCTCGGCATCATTTCCCTCTCTTCATCCTTTTTCCTCTTTATCTATCACTCTCTCTCTTCCTGCACTCCTCTGTTTATAGCCAGTGACTCCATTGAGCGGGGGCTAATGGAGGCCCCATCCAGGACCCTGCTGATAAATAATGTAGCTTCTTTATAATGCCCTGTCCCCGGGGAGGGTCCAGAGAGCATCATTACTGCCTCCTCATCCTACACAGCCCAGGCCTAAATTGATTAACAGACACTGGAGCAGTGCAAAATGATCCATGGGGCTAGTGTAGTGGCTAACAGCTCGCACCAGGTGGTTCAAACCCTCTGCCTGTCAGTGTCGCATGATCCCACTCTGTGCTCCCATTAGCCTCAGTCTCTGTCCGGTTGGCTAACTGATGGCCATAACAAGCTACCGCTAACGCAATAGCGAGAGAGCATTGCTCGGACTTGGCTGTAGGGAATGTCAGAGTGGTTTTTATGGGGCTGTTGTGTAAATGATGGTGTGTGTTTCAGCTTTTATAGGGAGGAGAGCAGCGGCCGAGGCCACTGCAGGCATCTGTTTGACTCTTCATTGACTGTGTGAGACATGGTTGATTCGGCTCAGCGGTTGATGTCTACATATAGATAATTGAACTCACAATGTCTTCTAATCAGTGAAGAAATTGTTAGTAGGAATCAATTAGTAACCATTTGAGGCTCAATCCCTTTCTCTAATGGAAAAGTGCTACAAGCTTGTTGGGAGTGTTTTCCAGTATCTTTCAAACTAACAGATATGGGCCAAAATTTTGAATGAATGGTTTTCATTTTGTGGTTTTAATTAGTCCTTAATGGATTGTTTATCAAGCAAAAATGTCAAATATTCTGTGGTTTTGTTTTTTATAGACAAAAACAATGAATTGATTAATCAAGAAAATAATCTGCAGATTAATCGATAATGAAAATGATCCTCAGTGGCAGCCCTATAACATTTGAAAAATGTGTCTTGTCTTGACTGACAAACAGGTTTTATTGAAAATCTTGTTTATGTTTGTCAAACAACAAAAAATGTGATAATCCATTGATCGTTTAAGTCATTTATTAAGCAAAAATGCTAAACACCATCTGGTTCCAGCTTCTCAAATGTGAGGATTTTCTCTGTTTTTTATCATTGTAAATGGAATATGTTTGGGTTTTGGACTACCACTTCAACAAAACAACAAGTAATTTGAAGACATCGCTTTGGGCCTCAGGAAATTGCGATTGGCATTTTTCAGTACTTTCTGGCAGTTTCTGCCCTAATTTCATCAGATCTGAGATAAACATATTGTATTCAGAATTGGTTTTGATGTAATAGCTCTAAATCTGCCTTCATGTGGAATATTTCAGATAATCGTTTGGAAAGTTGCCGCAGAAAACATGATGGCAAACATCCTAGTCTATACATAGGTATAGGAAGAGGGAGGCACAATGGCGTCTTTATATTTTGACTGCATCCCAGACAACCCTAAACTAGCATTGTCCAAAGAACTAACACAAAGCCATATCCAGGCCAGCAGGCAGATATTACTAACTGTCAGACTTAGAAATGTTCAAGAGATATGGTCTCCAACTGCAGCAGAATGACAGCAAAGTATTGTGAAGCTTGCTCCAGATGTTACAGTTCAGTACTTTCTGGAATCTTCCATCTGAAATGGATTAAAGGTTGTCTTTCTGCAGCTAGTCCTGAACTTGTGCTGATAGTGCTGGCTGTCACTGAAGGGCCATCAAAGCCACGCTGTGGCTGGATGTGAATCAAAAAGACTCCAGGCACGTCTGGGTGGTGACGCTGCTACCAAGATGCTATTGCTGTTTTTGCCTTTTGAACTTTATGTTGTATTGTTATTCTCCATGCTCAGCTCTAAAGTACGTCTTATGCTCTCTGTGAAGATGTGCTGAGTCCGTTTTACATCAGAAACTGACAAGGTCATAATGTAGTGCAATACAGCTTTTGCAGATGTGTAAATTACAACAATAACAAGAATACTTTGTATATGAAGTTTGAGTCAGCAATCCAATGATCCAGCAATTGTCACGAAATGTAGACTGAAATGTGTGCATAGCTGTCACATTCCAACATTAATTTCAGGTCAGATTTGTAATGTTGTTTAAAGCTAAAATTATTATTATATCCAATCTACACAAAATTAACCTGCAACTATTGATCATTTTGAGACATTTGCACCACAGCTCTTTCTGCATCACTGTCCTCTAATGCTTGATTGTCTTTCCTCGCTTGTAAGTCGGCCCTATTAGTTTGTATGTGAATTTTGAGGCAACATCACAGAAATATGACTAAACAGGTTAGAACAGATGCTTCATCCATGACATTTTTGACCCACGCGCCTCCACTCTTAACAGTTTCACTACAAAGAAAAGAGTGTTCATGGTGTAGAGAGAACAAGAAAGGAAGATAAAAGTCAGCGGGGGGAAGTTTAGGAAACTCCCTTTTTCCTCTCCCACCCTGCACCTGTGGAAAAACCTGCAGGTCTCAGCAAAAGGAAGTGATGTCGCTGCTGTGGTGCTGGCGATGACAGATATGAAGACATAACTACACAGCATGTTTCCTGTCTCTCTGATGGTGGAGAGTAGTACTCTTAAGGTGCTAGCAGGGTGTAATATCGTAGTGGGGTCATGAGCTATGTTTTCCTTTGATCTTACACACACAAACACACTCACACACATAGACACACCCTAGTCCGCCCGTATGTCCCCTCCCTCTTGTGTTAGAAGTTCAGCGTCACTTTTTAGATGAGCCAATGTGATTCGGGGGCCAAGCTAAGTATAGGTGCAAGTTGCCGCTTTCCTGTCAGTGTTGTTGGCAATAGTAAGTGACCAGGGCCTCCACAACACACGCACACACACACGTTGTAAACAGCACCTGTTCTCATCAAACTTCCCTGCCTGTTTGTCAGTATGATGTAGCCTACACATGCAGTAGCTGACAAAGATAGAAATCGCTATTCATCCCTTAATCTGAAGGGCCAAGAATAACTCCCGAGCAGTCTTAATGATGTATTTGTTCTTGCTCGTAGGAAATCCAATATACTGCAGGCTTTACTGTCAGAGAGTGATGCATCCTTACCCGTGAGTCAGTAGGGATGAAAAGGTGGTGGATTTCTGACATGCTGTTTATTTGATTCTGGCCTTGCATCTGCACATCTTATGCGCAGCCAAACCTCAACCATAACTACGTTTTTATCTCCCTAATTGCATTCAGAAAAACTTGAAAAGAAGATAGAACTAGGAGAGCTCAATGCCCTGTTGTTTTCCCTTTTCAAAGCTAGAATGCGTGCACCTCCTGGCTACTGAATTGCTCCTGTGGGACCCGAGTGAATGGGCACATTTATCCTGGGGTCCACACACGCACTTCCTTTTTATTGTCCCGCATGTTGCCAGATTCCTGCCCCAAACCACTGTTTGTTGGTTGGTAGTGTTGAAGCTTTGTAGAACATTTGCCTCAGCAGGCCACTCATTAAAAGTCTCCTTCCTCTGAAAACTGAAAGACGGGCTTTTCAAATCTCACATATATTCAGAGCTGTGAGGAAAACTCTTTTTCTGCTCTAACTGCTACCAACACATGTATGCGTGAAAGAGAACAACGAAGAGAAATTTAAAATCTCTTCTTCTTTTCACTCTGCAGTTGACTTGGATAAAACATCATGGTATATGTAACTCAATATTGCAATATCAATTGTTGTGGCTTAGGTGTCCATTGATTTAATGGCTGGTGGTTTGATCCCCGGCCCCCCTGTTTATATGTCATAGTGTCCTTGGGCAAGACGCTGAACCCCAAATTGCTCCCAATGGCCAGGCCAACACCTTGCATGACAACTATGCTGCGATTGAGTATGTGTGTCATTGGATAAATGAGAGGCAAATTGTAAAGCACTTAAGGTCTCTCTTAAGGTATATAAGTGATTTTCATATTAATCAATGATAAAAAATAATGCTTAGAAGCAGCTCGGATGGATTAATAGAGCTGCAATAGAGCTGTTAAAATTTCTGCAAAGTGATGTCATGTTCAACATGAAGGCCAAATTCCTCAACAGTCTTTCCTATAGGTTGTGTAGGCTGCATGCTGTATGTGAAGTCCTTTGCTGTAAATGACATTAGTGAGTGGTGGTAATGTGACAAGCCATATGGACAGGAAGCTATCTGGAGAATGTCTGGTTTGGGCTGACGTTCACAGGTAGGCATCCGCTGTGACTCCTCTGCCAGTTTCCCAGAAGCCATGACAGACATAGCCATGACATCTATAATGGTGACATCATTAGCCCACCAATGGTTACTCCGGGTGAGACATCACTGCTCATAAAGCAAAGGAGGCTAGGAAGAAGTTAATGTTCACCATAATTGCTTCACCTTTGTGAGAGAAAGGACGCAGGGAGCCCGACTGATGTGCAGAAGTGTGTTTGAAATCTCTGATGGAAGACATTTTTACTGTTAGAAGCTAATGTACTTCTTCTTTTCTTCTAGCAGAACACCTGATCTGACGTGCTGGAAGCTGAGGAATAACTGAAACTCCAAAAAGACAAACAGACCCCTGAAATAATATTTCACCCTTTGTCCTCTGAAACTGGACTGTCCTCCACCTGCTGCTCTAACTTCTTTTGAACTGAAAGGAGAGGGGAGGAGGGCGGCTTGTCCATCATGAACGTCACCTCGCTCTTCTCCTTCACCAGCCCAGCCGTCAAACGGCTGCTGGGCTGGAAGCAGGGAGACGAGGAAGAGAAATGGGCGGAAAAGGCAGTGGATGCTCTGGTTAAGAAACTGAAAAAGAAGAAGGGAGCCATGGAGGAACTGGAGAGGGCTCTCAGCTGCCCGGGTCAGCCCAGTAACTGTGTGACAATCCCCCGCTCCCTGGACGGACGGCTGCAAGTGTCCCACAGGAAAGGTCTGCCACATGTCATTTATTGTCGGGTGTGGCGCTGGCCTGACCTGCAGTCCCACCATGAGCTGAAGGCCCTGGAGTGCTGCGAGTACCCGTTTGGCTCCAAACAGAAGGATGTGTGTATCAACCCCTACCACTACAAACGTGTGGACAGTCCAGGTAAGTGATATGTTCCTGAAATAATTAGGGGTGCACCAATCTGACACGCTGGATCGGATTCTCTAATACTCAGTATCTGTTGATACCCCAAGTTGAGGTATCAGAATTGGTATTGCGAGAGAAAAAGTTGGATTGGTGCAGCCCTAGGAATTATGACACAGATGCTGAAACGGTGTCAAATTAAATTCTGCAGAAGGAATCTCTAAATTAAAACTTAATTTTCAGGGATGTTTTGGTGACTTAGTGGTTAAGACACATACCATGTACGGTGATCGTACCCAGTTTGATTCCAGCAGGTATATTTTCCCTTTTAAAACATGCCAAAAAAAAAGAACTGAAACTTACATTTCAATGACTTTTTGAGGAATTTTCTGCTCAAAAAAGAGTATTAGTCCTTCCCTGAAATCCCTGTCTTTTTTTCTGGTAATGCCTTCTGCACATGTTCACTTGTTTTACTCTACTCCTCCATCTCTTATCTTGCTGTTGTCCGTCTGTTTAAAACGAAAAGCAACACCACCACACACATTTCATTCACAAGATTTATTTGAGAAATTTGACCTTACCAGGAGAGGATGTTAAATCCAGGGTCAAGAGATTTTAGTGAACTGCTTCCCGTAGTGTAGATGCAAGACAAATCAAACACTATTTGGCCTCTTACTAAACAGAAAATGAGGGTCAGCTGACAAGATAGAAACAGCTGTGTGCCGGGTGCTAGAGTAAAGGGCTAAGTGTGTGTGTTCGCATGTGTGTGTGTGTGTCTGTGTAGAGCAGGAAATTCCATCCGGGGAGAATGAGGGCTTTGTTTTGGGCATGCTCTGTACTGCTGGCTTTTTTTTTTTTTTAACATTTATACACACATTTACCACACTCAGCCACACACACTCTCACACTTGCACGCACGTTACGAAAACGAGGATACACACACAGACACACAAACCCATGACCACACGCACAGTTTCTCTGGAACAGGAAGCCAGTCACCCACACACAATGGGAGGAAAGAGTTGTTGCCTGCCTTGCACACTTTTTGTTTTAGCAGCGGGTGGAAGACTGAAAGCTGAGGTGATTCAACCCTAGAGCACCTGTCTATCCACGCTACCCCCCACCCCTAACATCACACACACACAAACCACACATCCTGTCAATCTCCCTTGACTATTCTACCGAACACCACAGCTGTCCGCCTGCTCCACATATAACCTTTGAAATAAACTGCTACATTGATGCATTGGCCCGCTGCAGCACACATGGGCTACCTGCGGGAACACTGACAGCGGCGCGGGCCCCGTCTAAAATTTCAGCACAAGCTTTATTTATCTGGGCAGGTATTTATAGACACAAGTGGAGCGTATCTCTGTGGTTTGTATGTACTGCACCTGAATAGCCCTCACATCAGCCAGGATATTTACCCCAAGTGATGAATTCCTCAAGATTTGCTTGCCTCAAAATCTGAGAGTCTGGGCCAAATACTGCTGGCTAAGACCAACAGGCTGGAAGCTGACATTTGGAAAATGCAGGGACATCTGCGCTCTGA